>CM031241.1:602565584-603166463 GCA_018340775.1 Taxus wallichiana var. yunnanensis | reverse complement strand
ATAAAATAAAGAAATCTGGATTTTCTAGAGAACCCTTATAAAAAAATGGTAGTAGTTTGAAAAAATGGTAGTAGTTTGATTTTAAATTAAAACCCTTACCAAAACAAATACAACAATATGAAATTTCACTTTATTTATCAAAAGATCCATAACCAACAATACCCAAAAGGCTTAAAACATCTAGGAGACCTCTAGTAGCATCAACATGGAAGAAAATAATTTTTCTAACAAGGATATGAATTTATTTTAATTTATTTCAGACCTGGAAATAGCTGAAACTTCAAAATTTCATCTCTCGGAATACTTGGAGTGACAATGCAAAGGATAGCTCAAAATGATCACAAAAATAACAACTATCAATTAAAAAAACCTTAGATTTTTCCACCCACGGGAAGACCCCAAAAATGATCCTGAAATCTCCAAATGTGTAGATCAAACTGGAAATGGATGTGAAAGCCATGAAAATGGTTGCCAAATACAACCCAAAACTGTCACAAGTGAATCTCAATTGATTGTTGGCTGACCCAACACAAAAAACCTTGAAAATCAGACTTACAAATGATGCCCTAGCTGTAATAAATCTGAAAACAGCCCCAAAACGTGTCGTAGATTTGAAAAACAACCTTCCAATAACTGAAATTTTGAATTGTAGCACAATAGTGAATCTCGGGTGGATCCACCTCACAAAGTTGTTAAAGTTTTTGTTCCCCAACCTTCAAACCTTGGAGGTTTTTCCCCAAAGCTCCTTCTCCTTAAGGTTTTATCCTTAAGAATATTTGATGCAAGAAAATAGCTTAACATGTGATGATAAAAATAAATTGGCAAAAGATGATCTCAAATGAATAGTCAAACCTCCTTTTATAACCCTTCCTTGCCTTTTTCCAAGTTGGGTGTTGCATGTGGCACTAAAAGTTATTTTTAATTTATTAAGTGACATCCTTATTTCTATTTTATCTTTATGAATACACTTTATCATAAAGTCACTTTATTAATAGAAAGTCCCCCTTCTAAGTAATTGTTATAACTTAAAGTTGTTTTTTTGTAAATATTACAAGGCTTAATAAAACAACTTAAAAATATAACGATAAACTACTTCCCTTATATTTTCCTTTAAGCCCCGGGAAATCATCTAGGGCAGAAAGGGTCTCATGGTGAGCTCGTGTTAAAGAGGGGACATTACAATCCTCCCTTCCCAAAAATTGCTTGTCCTCAAGCAATTGTCAGCTCAATTGTTCCGACTCTTCCCAACTGGCCATTGTTGTAATCCCAGGATCCCAAATCAGTCTCAGGAGCTCTTCACCATGCATCTGTTGCACCACTCTGATCCAACTAGAAGTTAAAAATCCGGGAGCCCATCTCATCCTTAGGAGTGCACATTCCAACATCATGCAAATCTGATCCAAAGTACCATAGTGAGCATGCCAATAACTCCTTCGAATTCCAAAAGACCTTACCATTGTACCGCAAGCTGAAACTGTCTTGAATTTGTACCACTCAACTTGCTTGCATGCTGGAACAAGGTTGCAATAGACATAGTTAATTCGAAACCTCACCAAAAACAACAGTATGATGACTGGAATATTTGCTTTCGGTAGCTCCACTAGTAGAGATCCTTCACAAACAGCACGAGGCAAGAAAATTTCCTTGTTGTTTGCAAATTGGGGGTCCAAAATCAGAATCCCTGGAAGGCAACAATATAAAAATGGTACAGCAGCTGCAATACTGAAAATCCTTCACAAAAATCAGCAATGTCAGTAATATAGGGGCTGGAAACAACCATATAATGATTGAAAAGACTTTAGTAGCTGCAATGAATTGAAAATCACTGAATCCTATGTCTGAAAACACTTGTACGTCTGCAAATGATGTAAGGTAGCAACTGGAAATGGTGATGACATTAGCCCCAAAGCTGGAAATTATGACAACAGGCCTTGATATGTTTCCATTGCAACCTAAGTGCAATGTGCTATCATGATCAAGTGGCTCTCCTATGGATGATGTTGTGGTTGTCATCAATTGATATTTTAACCATTTAGCCATGACAACTCTTGGAGCTCCACCTTCAATGCCTCGAAGCACTACTTCTTTTCCCTTGGATTTCAACTCCATAGTGAACTCTTTAATAGAATGTAACCATTGCATGCTCAATACTCTGCTCACCTCTTCTATATTGTTGTTATAAGGATTACCTTGGACTCCAAATGTTGCTTCCATGCTGCCCCAAGCTATTCTCCTCAAAAATGGGTTCAGAGCAGTCCTTATGAGTGCTGATAAGCAAGTGTAACAGTCACACATCACCTCGAATCTCTTCCCAAACCATATTAAAGGTGTTTGGATGTTGGCATCAATTGATCTCAACATGTGACCCCATTTACTTCTAACTTTAAACCAAGAGAATTCCTTCATATATGCAATCCTATGGTTGTTCCATGAAGATATTATTAATTCAACACATGAAACTAGGAAGAACATCATGCCATAGTTGTAGCATTGTATTTTCTCATTCAACCTTGGGCTTGTGGTGGCTGGAAACCATCTTGTACTGGCAGCAAAAGCCTCTTCAATGTCCGTGGATGGAGTATGCATCTTTCTGGTGACAAACCTTCTTCTATCACTGCAAATGGTATAGGGGCAAAGCTGGAAATGTGGAAGACAGCAGTCCAAAAGTTTGTGACAGCACTCTTCAAGAGCCATGGGTTATGTTTCTTGTTACCCATAACTATACCAACTATGTTAAGTTGATAACATATGACCAAATGATCCCATTTTACCTCTGTCTCACACTTCTTGAACTCTCCTAAGCAACTTGTTGTCCCCACAACCGTGACTGTCTTCTTAACCAAGTCTTCAAGCTTAGAACTTTGCTCCAAGGAGTGACTTATGAATTGGTCCTTCACCCCTTTGTTAGGATTCACAACATATCTTGTATGATTCTTCATGAGTTTTCTTTCTTCCTTTGCCAAAATAGGAATTGTTGAGATACTCTCGACACTTCCATCCTTGTGACCCACAATTTTCTCCTCAAATGCATGCTTACCAGCTGAGTCAGAAACAATATGAAAGGAGAATGTTGCTGCCCTATCTAGCATGCCTTGGACCTTGTCTAGAAGGCAGCCATTTATCCATTTACCTCCATTTCTCATAACATATGTATTGGCCCATGCAATCCCATTTTGAATATCAAATCTAAAGCTAGCAAAGATTGTATGAGTTGGTTTACCTGATTTTTGAATTGTTCCACTGCTGCTTGCTTTGATTCATTGTACAACCCATGGTGGCTTCTTAGGACAATTTAGAACCCAAGGTTCTACCTTCATCCTTTTCCCATTCTCTGAGTGATGGCAAGGCTGGAATAGTTCTTTGTTGTCCTCACCATAATTCGAACTAAAGTTATAAGAGTGCTTACCCTCTTGACAACAATATGGAATTGCTGTAGTATGGAGCATTGAATATGGGACATGACCATCATTCCTTGGGCTGTCATTAGAAGGCTTATCTCCCTTGACTGAAGTAGAAGCTTTTGTTAGATTTGCCTTATCACAACCATTCTTTTCAAGTGCCCTTCCATAGCTATCTTGAAAATCCATCTCATATGGCCATAGCTCAATCTTTGGAATGCTCGGAAGATGGATAGAGGCTTCTTGGAAAAGATCCTCTTTCCATTTGGTACCTTTCATCTTATCCTGATTGTTAGAATAATTCTCATGATGATCAAAGATTCAAAACATTGTAAGGACATAGTATGAGGGTGATACAATAAATCCTTGCTGTGGAGATGGTCAAATTGCTTACCATTAGTTGCTGCAATCAAAATTCCAGCAAGTTGAACATCAACCTTATCATCTGGAAATTTGGCTTTAACCCCCAAATTCACTCCACACCCTTGCAAATTGGATTTTTCTTCTTTCTCTTGGTCTCCATCTTCATGAGATTCTTCCTCTTTTTATTCTACTTCTTCCTTCCCATCTGAAATTACCTCTATGTAGTGCACTTGTCCCTTGCCCAAGCAACGATGGTCAGGAGTCCAGGGATCTTTGCATGAAAAACAAAGGTTTTTTCTTCTTAATTCATTCCTTGTATCAGCTTCTTCGTTGTTGCTTGGAGGCTTTCTTTGTGGTGTCATCCTCCGCTGAAATGGCTTCCTTTCTTAGCTAATAGGAGTTGTAGTGTTATGCGGGGACGCGCACCCCCCATTTTCCAGCAGCTCCAGACGTCCGGGACGCCCCCCGGACTTGGGGACAGGACGTTTCCTAGACGTACCAAAATTAAAAAAAAAAGATGAGACGTCCCCTAAGGTTAGGGGATGCACCGGGACATCCTGGGTGCTTTGGCATTGAGGGGATGACATAGGGATGTCGTGATGTCCCCTATGTCTTATACATTAAAACATTAAAAAACAAAAAAATTAATGTCCGTAGTTTTTCAATGTCTAGGCTGTAAAATTCAAGCATTTTCATTTTTCAAGCATTTTGTAAAATTCAAAATTATATACCTTGTAGTTTGGAAATGGCTACTGTTCACTGTTTCAGGAGACATCCAACTCATAGGCTGTCACTGAAAATTTTGAAAAAAAAATCTTCAAGAATTGTTTAGGAGAGTCCAGACTTGAATTTTTGAAAACAGTTGTGAGCTGATTCAGAAAATGAGCTGGATGCAACATGGATTGTAAATGCTCTTGCTCAGTATTTTTCCAGCATATGGCATTGGGACAGTTTGTATGCCAAGTAGCTGTCTGTCTCTTAAATATGTATTGAAAATGTGCAACACAGATGAAATTAATGGTTTAATAGATATAGCCAATACTAGGGATCTAAAAGCTTGTAACATGTTTTTCCATTTTCATGTTATCTAGGTATCCCTTCCTATGCAGCAGTCATTTTGCTGGTATATGTAGTTGTACTCTTCTCATGTTGATTATTGAAGACTTGTTGTTTTTAATTTTCATTGTCATATTGAAGTTTTGAACATTGAATATATAGCATTTTGGGCCTTGGCTTATGTGATGAATAATTGGATTAATAATTTAATCATTAATGGTTTCAATCTTCAAACTTTCAGTTTTAAGTCTTAGTTTATTGAATTATTCATGTTATATTTGTAAAATTAATAAATTATATATATATTTTTATCATTCGTCCCCTTCATAGTCCCCTTGCCATCCCAAAAATTTGAAAAAAATCGCCATCCCGATTATAGTGGAGGTTGCGACTAGAGGAGTTGATTGACTTGTTGAATCGAATGGAAATATTATTTGAGTGGAAATCCTTTCGGAGGAGAAGGTTAAGTTTGCATGCACTAAGTTGGCCGGACATGCATTGATTTGGTGGGATCACTTGCAAAATGAAAGACAAAGGAAAGGAAAGGGTAAGATCTGAAACTAGAATAAAATGGTGAAGAAGTTGAAAGAAAAGTTTCTTCCTGTAGATTATGCCCAGACACTATTTCGAAGGTTTCAAAACCTAAGACAGAAGGATCTCAACATTGAAGAGTATACCAATGAATTTTACAAGCTATCAATCCGGGTGGAACAAGGAGAGTTTAAAGAACAAAAGGCTACAAGGTATGTAAATGGGTTGAGTTATACCATACAAGATGAATTGAGTATGCTCTGGATCCATAGCCTGGATGATGCTTATCAAATCGCATTAAAAGTAGAAGAAAAGAACAAGAGGAGTAATTTTAGAAGAGTGAAGAGAGGACCATCGTCATCTCCAATGAGAGGGAGGGGTAGATTTGATTCCATAAAAGGTGAATCCTCTAATGAAGGGCAGGAAGAATCTGGGTAAGGCTTCGCTAACTACCAAAGAGGTAGGGGGTTTCGAGAGGAAGAGGATATGGTGGAGGACGGGGTTGGAATATCCCCCAAAGGCAGTATACTTGTTATTGATGTGGTGAAGAAGGGCACAAAGCTTTTGAGTGTCCGCACTATCCTACACAGGATAGATGGAAAGTGGAACAATTGCGAGTAAACCTGGTTGAAGCTGAAGAAGAAGAGGAAATGGAGGTTGTTGCAGACTTGGGTGAAACCCTCATGATAAGGAGGACGATGATCATCCTGAGGAAGGATAAAGAACAAGATGGTGTTGGTGGTAATTCTTGGCTATGGAAAAATATCTTTCGAACAAGATGCACCTTTGGAGGGAAGGTATGTAAAATTATTATTGATGGTGGTAGTTGTGAAAATATGGTCTCAACTGTGATGGTTGATAAACTTAGTTTGAAATGTGAGAAGCACTGTATCCCTATCGCATATCATGGTTCAAGAAAGGGAATGAGGTAACCATAGATAAAAGATGCCTAATAAAGTTTTCGATTAGTAATACCTATAAGGATGAGGTTTGGTGTGATGTTATCTCGATGGATACATGCCATGTATTATTGGTAAGGCCTTGCAATATGATAGAAAGGTTATGCATGATGGAGGGAAGAATACTTATACTTTTTGGAAGGATGTGTAAAGGTGGTCTTGTTACCCTTCAAGGAAGAAGAGAAGAGTGAGGGCTTGTTGGCTACAAAGGAGTTTGTTGTAGAAATGGAAGAAGTGGGTTGGTGTTATGCATTGATGGTAAAGAAGGTGGAAATATAGGCCTTTGGTATACCCGTGGTGGCAAAGGTACTAAAAGAATACATAGATGTCATACCAGATGAGCTACCAAATGGGTTACCTCCGAAGAGGGATATACAACACCATATTGATTTGATCCTAGGATTGGCCCTTCGAATCAGGCATCCTATAGGATGAGCCCAACATAGAGTGAGGAGTTGAACATGCAAGTGAAATATTTGATACATAAAGGGTTAGTGCGAGAAAGCATGAGTCCATGTGCAACTCCAACACTATTGATTCCCAAAAAGGATGGAGACTGGAGAATGTGTGTGGACAATAGAGCAATAAATAAAATCACAATTATCGGTTCTTAATTCCAAGATTAGACGATATGATGGATGTGCTAGCAGGAGCCCGTTATTTTAGTAAGATTGACCTTTAAAGTGGGTACTATCAGATCCGAATCCATGCGGGGATGAATGAAAACGGATTTCAAAACAAAAGAAGGATTATACGAATGGATGGTGATGCCATTCGGGTTATTTAATGCACCTAGTACATTCATGAGGTTGATGAATAGAGTACTATGAGAATACAATGGTAAGTTTTTGGTTGTCTATTTTGATGATATTTTGATATTCAAGTAGACAATGGAAGAACACTTGTTGCATTTGAAATTGGTGTTATAACTGTTATGAAAAGAGAGTTTATATGCAAACTTAAAGAAGTGTAGATTTCTTCATAAAAGTCTAGTTTTTTTGGGGTTTTTCATCTCAGAGGATGGAGTGAGGATGGATGAGGAAAAAGTGAAGGCAATTTTGGAATGGCCTATTCCAAGGAATGACAGAGGTTCGTAGTTTTCATGGCTTGGAAACTTTTTAGGAAGTTCATAAGGGATTTCAGCAAAGCACTCTTGAACCCATAACCAAGTGCACAAAGGGAAAGGAGCTTGTATGGACCAAGGTAAGAACAAATAGTTTTGAATTGTTGAAGAAAAAAGTGTTAGAGACACCTGTTTTGGTATTGCTAGATTTTAGCAAGGTCTTTGAGGTTGATTATGATGCCTCACATGTCGGGGTCAAGCGATGCACCGAGTCAAGAAGGATGGCTTCAGTAGCATTCTTCAGTGAAAAACTAAATGAAGTCAGGAGGAAATCTTCTACTTATGATGTGGAATTTTATGTTATTGTTCAAACATTAAGGCATTGGAGACATTACTTGCTAGCCAAGGAATTTGTGTTGTTTACTGACCATGAAGCAATGAGATACGTAAACACATAGAAGAAACTAAATAGTAGGCATGCAAAGTGGGTTTTATTTTATCAAGAATATACTTTTGTGTTAAAGCATAAGTCAGGTAAGCAGAATCAAGTTGTTGATGCCTTGAGTAGGAGAGTAGCACTTTTGATATCAATGAAAAATGAAGTAGTAGGATTTGAGGTAGTTAAGGAATTGTATGAAAGTGATCCGGATTTTGGTGATGTTGTGAGACAATGTAAGGACCCTAAAGTAGTGGTTCTTTTGATTATTTGATGCGTGATGGTTATTTATTTAGGGGAAAGCAATTGGGGGTTTGGCTGGACACTTTGGTATAAGTAAGACAACTGCTCTTGTGGTAGAGAAATATTATTGGCCAAAGGTAAAGAGGGACATAAGTAGGATCGTATCAAGATGTAGAGTGTGTCAAATGGCTAAGGGCCATACACATAATATTGGGTCTGTATATGCCATTACTTGTCCCTATAGGGCCATGGGTTGATTTGAGTATGGATTTTGTGTTAGGACTTCCTAACACACAACGAGGAAATGATTCTATCTTTGTTGTGGTAGATAGGTTATCTAAAATGACACATTTCATTGCTTGTAAGATAACTAATGATGCTTCTAGAGTTGCAGATTTGTTTTTTCAGAAGTGGTAGGTCGTATGGAGTTCTAAGAACGATAACTTCAGAGATAGCGACAAAGAGTTTTTGATTCACTTACGGAAGACTTTGTGGAGGAAAATGGGGACACAACTACAGATTCGCCAGGCATATCACCGCCAGACGAGATAGATAGACAAGAAGTAGTGAACATAAGGTCGGGAAATATTCTACGTTGTATAGTTGGAGGAAAGCCAAAACAACGAGATTTGGCTTTACCACTAGCTGAGTTTGTTTATAACAACTTGCTAAACAGGTCAATGGGGAGGTCTCTTTTCCAAATTGTCTATGGTAGGAACCCCAAGGGATTTCTAGATTTGATTGTGCTACCTGGTGAAGATAAAACCAATGATGATGTAGAAGCATTTGTAGAACACATGCTACAATTGCGGCAGTAAAAGTGAGGGAGAAGTGAAAGTTAGTAATGCAAAATATAAAGCAGTTGTGGATGCAAGTAGGAGAGTAAATGCATTTGAAGGAGATATGGTGATGGTTCATCTCAGAAAGGAGAGGTTTCCAAAGGGGACATAATAAACTAAAGTATAAGAAGATTGGGCCATGTAGGATTCTGAAGAAAATGATTGATAATGCCTATAAGGTGGAACTACCTGACAACTTTACTATTTCACCAATTTTTTGTTTTGTTTGATAAGGCGGGTTGAAGGGACCCGTTCCCTATTAAAAAGTGGGCCTGAATACCCAAACTAATAGACCAAAGTAGCTGGGCCAAAAACCCTAGATTACAAGCCTTACGATACGACATTAAAAATTACCATCTATTTCCCTACCTGGGATGTGAAGTAGTCATCAATATTACCCATTCGACCTTTTTTATTTTTCTTGTACCTTACTTCTTGCCATTTTCCAGTGTCGGATGGAACAATTATCATCAGATCATTAGGGTTTCTAGACTTCCCTATTATCAGGCAAAGACTCCTGATCAGAATCCGATTTGTCAGAAATGTGCCCTCTTTTCAAACCTCCAACTGTCTCTACATTCTCCCGATTTCCCACTTCTGAAACCTGCTTCTTATTTTTTGTTGTTTTTGTAGTCCTATGTTCAGTGCTCGCTTTGAATGATGATGCAGATACCAGATCCGGATTCACCGAGCCCCATCCTCCAGAAGCTGTTGAGCTCCATTTTTTGGCACCATTTTTATTTAATGGACAAGACGCTTGTAGATGTCCTGGGTTTTTACAGAATCTGCATCTAAAGGCGGTGTTTTCATAATCCAAAATCTGTGAATGCTGAAATATTCCAAATTTTAATAATATACGATCTGGTAATCCTTTACTCAGATCAATTTCAACACAAATGTGAGCATAAGTGCACAGCTCGAGTGAGTTCTATCCAAATCTTCCTTAATAAACTTGCCCAAGCCATTACCGATATCAACCAGGGCATACCAGAGATGGAGTGGGAGGTTAGGGAGCCTTACCCAAACGGGTGTTTTGGTAATTGAGTGAGAGTTCGGATCAAATTCGGAAACCAAGGAGTCAAATATAGGCCAACATTTCCCCAGAACCAAGGTCCTTCAGATAAGCAACGCTGATAATCCTTGTTTTCTCTGAAATGTACAATAAAGAAGCCCCTGGAACAGAGTGATATTTCACATTTGTTGGACCAGTTTTCAAATACCCATTGGTATAATTCGGTAGAGGAAGGCCAATGGCCATTGAAGCGCCCGATCACAGCATCTCGAGCAAGAGAGTGTGATAGTACTCCACCTTGGGGTTTTTGATCTCTAGGGCAGGAATTTCTTTAGCCAGATCGACTAGGTAAGCCTGGTTGCCAGGTGTAGATCCACCATGAGTGCCAAGGATATCCTTAAAGGAGGTCGGTCTGGAGGCAGCAACATCTGCCCTAGCTTTTTTATTCCTTCCCGCCTCTATCCCATCCGCAACCCTGTCGGATCTATATGAATTTGGATTAGGGTTAGAAGGGCCCTTCTTCTTCTCCTTGTCGCCTCCTCCCTGCACTCTTCTGCTCAACCCGAATGAAGTGGGATCATTGGCGGATTCTCCATGCTTCTCCGCATATTTTCCAACTATGGAGCCATAGCCCTGCCCCACCCCGAGATCGATGTCTCGCTTCTTCGCAGTGGTTCGCATTAATCGCCGCCATCCGCGGATACCTCGGACCTTATTTCACCAATTTTTAATGTTTCTGTCTTATATAAATTTCCGTGTCTCGAGGAAAATGTTGAGGAGGAAATAAATTGGGAGCAACAAATGTCAAGAAGAAAAAGGAGAGGGTAATGCGTGTTTGGACCAAAAGACGACTACTACAGCAAGGGGGCTATAACAAATATTTGGTACAATGGGAAGGTTTGGAGCAGGAAGAAAATAATTGGATTCTTGAGTGGGAGTTGAAGAAGATTGACAGTGGAAAATTGGATGAATTCCATCAAATGAATTCACGGGAGCATAATTCTTTTCAATTAGGGGAGAATGATGCAGAGTATAAATTCCAGAGACCATAACTTTTGATCCGACCATTGTATCATCTTGAAATTTTCCAGGGTGGTAGATCTTGATTAGTAATATGCCATGACCAACCTTTTCACAAAGGTTGGGTGACTTTTCGGCATATTTTCGGGGCCAAATTCCTTTGTCTAGTGTTCTAAAATTGGCTCGAGAGTTTTTTTGGTTTTTTCTAGAACTTAAGAGTTTTAATATCTTTTACTATGTTTTATGTAATCAACCAAGATTTGGCATACGCCTTAATTTACAAAGGCATATTTTGTATGCATTTTAGGGTTTTCTTAGAGATAGTGGGGAATAAAAGGAAGATTGTAATGTTGAACAAGATTAGTGTGGATTCAGGAATGATAAGTTCTTTCCCTAGTTTATGTGTAGCTTTTGGAGATGTTGTATGGATAAGTTCTTTGCACTGATATGATACCCCAAAATTATTTTTATTTCAACAACATAGTGAAACTTGTAGCTTGATGTAGGAACATCCGTAATTTAACAAAATTAAATCTTAATCGAGGATTGAGATCAAATAGATAATAGCGAAACATGCAAGATGTAACATGCAATGTCAAGCAAGTGCAAGTAATGAGGGGATGAGAGTGACTTAGCTAATAACTCACTTCTGTGTTGGATTTGAGTTGGAATATCGATGGAATAGGCTAGGTCTCGGGGTTATATATGCTTTGTTTAGAAAATAGAGATCTGCAAATCTTCTGGATAGTAGCGCTGTAAGGGGACGGGGTCGCCTGGGTGCTAGTTTCGTATTGGGAGCTAGTGTCGTGACAATGAGTTTGGATTTGATCTTTTAAGGGTCCGATAAGATCTTCTTCACTTCACTCTTTATTGCTCCGACTTTCTTTATAGGGTTTCACTTTGTTGTTCCCGAACTTCCAAAACAAACCCTAGCTACCTACACAAGGCTCAAACATAAATTAGATGAAATAAAATATGCATATGCTTGAGTCGGACTGACCTCGGCGGTCACCCCAATGTGATTGTCACCGAGCGTTGCACTATATTTTAGACTCAATGTAGTTCTCGTGTGTGTGTGTGTGTGTGATAAAATTGTGTCCTGAAATATCCCTTGAAAATCCGACCCTGTTTTGGTGATTTGAGCTCCAAGGAATATTGTCAAACACTTGGCTTGCAAGTCTGTATTTGCTGTTGTAGTTTCTTCATTTGGTGTTTTGATTTGTTTTGATGATTGCAAAGGACTTGCAAGAAGTAATTTAAATGACTAAAATAAAGGGGACGCAATGCTACAGCTATATGCAATCAATATATGACTGAAATGACATGAGAAATGCACCTACAACTTAGTGGACATTATTACAAACATTTGCCATGTAAAACTATTGATTGAATATGAACTGAAATAAGTAACTACAGCAATGACATATTGACAAACATTTGTTGTGCAACCTTATTTCTCCTTTATTGAATGCATATACTTATTTCAATCTTATCAGATATTGTTTACAATCTGAGTGCAATGCCAAGACTCTTGGCTTACATCGAATCATGAATGAATGCCACTACAATGTCCTATACCAAATATTCATGCAACTACAACCACTAGATGGCAGCAACTAATACAATGCAATGTAGCCTATAAAAATGATATGAAATAGAAGAACCTGATATGCAGCAAATGATCGACCTCCTCTTAGCTGATAGACCTGCTTGGGTGCCACGATTTTGAGATGATGCTGCACAGATTTCCTTCTGTTTATTGCTCACACACTTTGATCATCATATCGTCCCCCATGACTAAATTGATAGTCAATATTGCCCACAAAAACAACTAAAAATATCTTCAATACTTCCTTCGATTGAATCACAACAATACGTTAGCTGCCGTGCCAAAAGAAATGATATTTGCAACAATACCTCAGCTGTTGCAACTCAACAATCTTCTCAATAAGATGCAATAATACATCAGCTATTGCACCCAATTAGCTAGCTCTCAGAATTGCAATAATACAACAGCTATTGCAATTGATTGAATCCTTCAATGAAGCACAAATGGAAATCCTGAATGAATCTCCCACAATATGAATTGGGTTTTCGTCCAATCCACAATCCTCCAAGGGGTTTCGTCCTCGGAAAATAATAAGCATGAGCTGCTCTGAAATTGTCTTTGAAAATGATAGATGATCCTCCCCAAATGAAAGAATGAACCCTTTTATAAAAACCCAAACCACCTTTAATTTTATTTTATTTGCCCTTCAATTCCAAAGGGGGTGCCCAAGTGTGGAATTATACTAATTCCACTTTATAAAAATAAAATTCCACTTAACGTCATAATTAAATATTATAAATTCACTTTTTCCGACTTAATAATATGACGTTATAAAGTAACTTTGTAACCCCACTTAATAAAGTCACTTTAATTAAAATAATATAATTTGCTCATTAAATAAACCATTTTGGTGCCCGACTCAAGTGCGGAAAAACATCTCATGCCACGGGAATCATCTCCTATCCACTGAATTTACCTACGGAGATGGATAATAGGCAAATCTCATCATCTGAGTGATTGACTAGGAAAGTGGGGACATTACGGTCCCCCATAAAGCTAGATTGCCCTTGTGCACTAGTCGCACTAAGATAGTGGCTTACAACTACTTTCTCCCCAAGATTAACATGTGTGATGGAATTCAGAAATTTCCCTTCTTATGTACTGAATGATGCAACTCAAATGCAGTCCTTAAATGTTGCTCTTTGCCCAAGTAGTAGATAGGAAGTAATAGCCCAAATTGTCCAGCCCCTTAGAATAGTAAGTCATGTATATATGATTCCTTTACTTGAATTTCGTCATTAACAACCCTAAAATCCGACCCAAAGTGATAATAGAAGTTTTAGAAAAGATAATGGTCAATGTGGCATTTTAAAACATAAGAGAAGAGGGAAAGAGGATAGAAGCGCCCAAAGGGGGTAGTAGCGCAAAGCGCCTCGTCCTTATTGGGCGCTAGTGTTTGAAATGATCCGAGGATAAAATGGGAAATACTAAGTTGGGTCACATGTTGTGCAATGTCCAAAAGTAAAGGTGTAGTTCTAGAAAAGAAAAGGACGAAAGTATAAAAGGATAAAACAATGTAAAGAAAAACAAGTGTTGTTAATGTCTAGTTTTATTGCTTAGGAATCATGCATATAATGACATACTAGAGGCATGATGTAATAGTATTAAGTGCATAATTTTGTGTCTACACCAAGTCCACAAGAAATCCTGCATCAATAAGAAACAATGTGTGGCTTGAGTGTGTGTGGTTATAACATGTCATCTTTTTAACATTGCCACACATATGGAAGGTGATCAAATAGGGAAAAAAGAATCTCCAGAGGTCCAATACCTTAGAACAAACATGAGAAAGAGGTTTTAGTTATCTGTTAGGATTAGAATGATCCTTTCTTGGACAAATGGTGAAATCACTAGTTTACACAGGGGGTAGATACACGATCGAAGGTTTTTGTTTGCCAGTGTTACAACTGCTAGACTGCACAAAGCGGCAGTTTCATGTACAATGCTTGTGCACGTAGAATAATGAACTTTGAACTCAAGATTTGTTGGTTTCAAGCATTTCCAAGCACCTTGGGAATGTGAAAGGGCACTAGAATTGTCAGCTAATGTCAAAAAGATCCGAAAGGATTAAGAAGAAGCAATTTCAATCGGAGGGAGGGTTGGAACTTGGTAGAAAGCAAGAAAGTGGCAAAGTTCAATGAGAAGCTTCAAAGGGGATTTGTGTTCAAGTCTAGACCATAGAAGAACTGCATAAAAGGCTATTGAGGGATTGTTGTGATGTTTTCATCTTCATGTCATTTTCAGTAAAGCAAGTAGAGTTATGAGTGTGTAATCTCTCGTGATGAAGTCATTTTATGCATTAAAGTTTTGATTTTTGAGTCACATGTCTTAATGTTTGTTGTTGTGTGTTTGTCCATTTGAATAAGTGAGTCTAGGCTGTGGGCAAAAGGGTGTCCTTCATTGGACCTCCTCACCCCGGCTCGCATCATTTGGTATCGTGAGCAAGGGAGTCTTTCTTGTTGCGATTGTGAGGCTCAGTAGTTTGTTGCAAATGTGAAAGATGTTCTAAATTGTAGAGAGTTGTGATAAGAAGAGATGGGACATAGAGGAGTTTCGTTGCAAGAGAAGAAAGGGCACCAAGAGTTGCAGACTTGGTAGAGATGTTGAGAGGTATCCAAGTGAGATTGGATCCCATGGAAATTACTCAAATGGAGAGGAGTTATAACAAAAATGAGTGAAGTTGAAGAGGAAAAAGCACTTGAGGTTCATCTTGAAGGCCGGTAGATGAACCAAAAGATAGATATTTAAGGCCATTAACAAGATGGGAGGCAAGCCCGGGTTTGACTCCCTAGTTAGTGAGTTTGTGTCCTAAGGATCTCATTGATTGGATCACTAAGTTAGAGAAGTATTTTGACTATGAGCAGATGGAGGATTCTAGGATAGTGAAGTTTGCTTGCAAAAGCTAGAGGACATGCATCCTTGTGGTGGGATCATGTGCAAATGGAAAGAGTGAGAAGAAACAAAGACTAAATCAAGTCTTGGGATAGGATGGTTGCAAAGTCGAAGGGTAAGTTTTTATCCTTTTATTATCAATTGAATTTGTTCAAGAAATTACAAAATGAGACCAAAGGAGATGAGTGTTAAAGACCATATGGAGGAGTTCTACAAGCTCATCATTTGGGCTGGTCATGTTGAAGATGATAAGAGAAGATCTCAAGGTATGTGAATGGTCATATTTCCATACAAGATGAGTTTGGAATGATAAGGTTGAGGTCAATGGAGGAAGCTTATCAATATGATCTGAAGGCAGAAGAGATGTTCTCTAAAGACAACAAAACACCTCAAGTTGAAGAGGAAGAGGTTATGCGAATACTAGAAGAGGATTACATATTTATGAAGGAGAAGCAATTACTTCTCACAACAAAAATTTCAGTCATATTGTGGAAGGGGATATCCTTCAAGAGAAAGGGGCTAATTTGGTAGAGGAAGAGGTAGAGAATTCATGGGTACATGCTATAGCTGTGGAGGTTTGGGGAAGAGAGCATTTGAGTGCCCGCAAGAACAACAAAACAGTAGAATAAATGAAGCTAGCAATCACATTGCACAAGCGAATGAGGAGAGTGTTGTATCACCCAATCACATTGAGGAACTGGAACATGGAAAAGCTCTCGTGATGAAGAGAGTGTTGTTGAAACCAGCTAATAGGAAAATGAACCTTTGCAAAAGAAGTGTCTTTCAGAACCATATGCAAATCTAGAGGTAAATGCTGCAAGGTCATTGTTAATGGTGGTAGCACGAGCAATTTTTTTTTTTTTTTTTAAACATCAAACCAGCTTTATATTATAGGAAAAACTCATGTACAAACTCGCCCATGCCAGGCATGAAAGCTATTAGCCATGTCAGTAGCCCTATAAGCCATACAACCAATATTCCTATTCATGAAGTAGAATCTAAAATAAGAATTTTTCAAATATCTTCTTGAATCTTATTAGACCACCATAAAGGGGGTGGTCCAAGGCAAAGGATATCAGTGTTGTCCAAATCCCAATTCGCTAATCCATCTGCCACTTTATTCTGCTGTTGAGGAATATGTTGGAAAAGAATCTGCTGGAATTTATACTGCAGATTTTGGATTTGATCGATTTCTTTTGCAAGACGCCAATTAGGGAACTTTCTAATATTAGAATTGCTAAGTAAATTCACGATGATCTTGGAATCAGACTGAATCTTGATCTTTTTCCATCCAATTTTAATTGCTTCTTGCATTCCTCTACGAATAGCTCTGATTTCAACTAGATTATTCGTAGAATTACCCATACTTTTTGCAAAGAGAAGGCAAACTTCTCCTTGACCATTGCATCCTATTCATCCCATGGCGTTCTTCCTGGATTACCCCTAGAAGCTCCATCAGTCTTGAGAATACCATGGTAATCAGCCATATCTCTATTTGAAACAATGCTTTGTGTTTTGTTTTTTGCTCGAAATCTAGGCATAGAAGCTTCCTTAGGATCCAAAGAAAGTTGTTTGTAAATATGTTCCCATTGTGGCGTTGACTGGGCAGGAAGCGAGATTTTATGTTTAAGGCTTTCAATAGAACTACATTTAATCCTCTCCCAAACATAAATAGCTTCTCTACTGCTTTGTCGAAAAAATCTGTAGTTTCTTTCTTTCCATGTATTCCATAAAACAAGGGATATTCCACTCCATATAGTAGGAAGCATATTTTGTCCATTTGGTATAGCTTTCTTCCATGTGCTTGTTATACTTCCAAGGGATTCACTGTTGTTCCATTGAAGGTTGAAAACATAAGCCAATTTTTGCCATAAGGGCAGAACCCAAGGACATTGAAAGAATAGATGTTCCATAGTTTCCTCAGCTTCTATACATAGCTCACATCGAAATGGACCATTAAGTCCTCTCTTTTTAAGCCTTTCATCAGTTAGGATCCTTTTATGTGTGAGCAGCCAAAGAAAGAAACTAACCTTGGGCCATAATCCAGGTTGCGATATATACTTAAATAAAATATGATCTGGATGTGGTTGAGCTTTCATTAAAAAGGCATACCACGAAGATACTCCATATTTCCCAGATGAGCTGCATCCACAACCAATTTCATCCATATTAGAGGAAAAGGAAGAGCACGCTACCTCAAAATCTGGTTCAAGATAATATGTTGCTCATAGGTGATCCTTATAGGCCGTTCAATTATAGGAATCCAACAAATATCAACTCCCCAAGGTTGAATAGTTTGCTGGTTATACTTTGCTATTTTAATCCATCCGTGGGCCTGCATATTCTCCATAATTAATTGAAGTTGAGGGTGGAGTGTAATATTTGGTGGCTTTCCATTCCAAGAATCTCTCCAAAAGTTTTCTTATTTGCCATTATGAACAATCCAGAACAGCTGCTTTTTAATTAAATTCTCCCCCTTTTGATAAACTTTAGTGCTGGAAAACCCTTATTCGGAAGAGCTGTTCTAATAATCTTTTCTAGACAGCTATTTTCCGCATATTTACCTCGAAAATTTATGGCCCAAAGATCTTCAGGATGTACAATCAGTCTCCAATAAAGTTTTGCTGATTGGAAGATCTAAAACCCAATCCGTCTTCTTTTTTAGGCTTACAAAGAGATGTCCATTTGACCAAAGACCACTTCTTTTGTTGAGTCCCATTCCATAGGAATCTCGACAAAGAGAGTATCTTTTTAAGGATTGTACTTGGAATATTCACCACTGAAGCAACAAAAATTGGCATAGCTTGAAGGACTGATTTTATAAGAGTCATTTTTCTTCCTTGTTGGCTAGATTTTCTGCATAGCTGAAAACCTAGGCAGTCATGAGATAAATCTCCCTCATTTACCGGTGAGGCTCCCGTGTAAGATTTGTCAATTAAATATGCTAGTATCTATTTGGGGGTATTACTTTAACCATGCGGCTCATGGATCATAGCCAGTATAGTTTTGCTGCAAGTAATGTTGTTTAAAGAAAGGAAATATCTGATGAAGAAGGAAATAATAAAAACATAGGAAAGAAAGAGGGAAGATGTGTAACCCAATCAATAGATTATAGAGTTGATTGCATGCACATAGACAGAACCAATAGATATTAACACACAAAATTATAAGCAAAGGCAACTTTTAGATTTAGATCTAGAATAACACAAAGTTTATAAGTAGATCTAAGACAAAAAGTTAGAAACAAAATACACCGTCGACACAAAGTTCTCCGAAAATCTACTCCTTTCTATTCCTTAGTTTCAAATAGCTATCGAAGTTTTAACACAAAGTCTGGAACACAAGAATGTTGCTTACAAATTTTGATCCTCCTTAACCCGAAGGTTCTTCCTCTACTTATAGCATGTAGAGGGGAAATTACAAATAGGAAGCTTTTAGTTGAATTGACACATGTGGAAGTCGGTAAAGGAAACAACTGGCAATCTCCCTCCTAGAATTCCTCTTTGTAAGACATGCATGATTTGACTGAAGATAGAACCTTCTATTTTGCATGTCTGCCACCTATTTCCAAGTAGTTGACTTCTTCAAGTAATGGCTTTTAAACCAATCACTCAAGTTTTATAATTTAATTGATTGCTCATTTATTTTGTCGGAGGAAATAAGAGAAAGAAGAAGAAAGAGGAAAGTCATAGTCTTGTCCTTTTTCATATTCTCGCATACAATTGATTCTTTTGCCTTTGATTCTCACCAAACCTGGATTTGGAAGCATTTGGATCTAGAAGCGGTGGATTTGGATCCGAAGCATTTGGATTTGGAAGCAAGTGATCGTGATTTGCTTGTGGTATTGCCTTTGACTTGCCTTTCTTCTTATCCTTGAAGCTTTTGTAGTTCTTCTCAGTACAGACATGCATCAATGCAATGTTTGCCATAAATAACTCATCATTTTTATTTTTAATTGCATATGAGCATTTAAAAATTCTGGAAAACACTCCGGGTGAATACAAATTCAATGAAGGTTTTTACTGGAAGATTGGGAGAACATGCACAAGGTCCTAAAAGGAATTTTCCATGCACCGACTTCTTCATGGGTTCGATTCAAACAAGAGGATGAAGCCTTTGCAATTATGGATCTGAATCACGGATCTCAATCAATCTGAATTTGAAAGCTATGCATGATTCTCGGATCAATCAGATCGGATCGAATCTGGAAGCTATGCATGATTTTGCTGATCCTTTTCTTTCATCATGCTTCGCCATGGCCAGAGCAATCTTTGTCGAGCATTTTTTTAATTTGGCGGGAATTCTTTACAATTGGTATAGATTTGGAGATTTCTTTAAATTCGGAGGATATGTTCAATGTATTGGACATTGATTTAAGCTCCTTTCTCTTATTTAAGCACTGTAATGAATACCGTAATTAATTCAGACAAAGATGGCAACCGGAACATGAACACTTGATTTTAATTATAAAAATCTGCATATATCAAGCCTGCTGCCCCAAAATTTGAGGTTTTGTTTGCATGCAAAGCAAGCATGAATTTTTCAACTTCACTTGAGCACCTGTACCACTATGCAGACAATTAATCAGACTTAATTCAAGCTTCTTCAAACCTAGGCGCCAAACTTTGAAGCCTTCTAGCAGTAAAAACACCTTCTGTGCAAAATTCCTCCTTAATTGGGCGCCAAAATTGCCTGGGCTGCACTTCCTTGTTGAAGAATTAATTAATTCATCATTATGGCAGCCCATTCTTATATAACCTTCACCATTCTATAATTAATAATTGCCTCTCCTATTCCTGACAATTAATTAATTAATTAACATGTTTTTCTCTTCAATTTGGGCGCCTATTTTGTGCATGCTCATGGCTGCCATTAAATAAATTAAATTTATTTAATTTTAGCTTTCTACTTCCAGTCCACATTGACTTCACAGTGTGCTTTGACCTTATGCACCAAAAATAGGAATTAATTCCATTAATTAATACTTTTAAATTTTTTTATTTCTCCTCAATATGGGTCACACTTTTTGCATGATAGAGGGCTGCATTAAATAAATTAAATTTATTTAATTTTAGAATTCTATTTCCAATTTTCTTTATCCTCTCATCCTGCGTTGACTTTTCCTCATGCTTGGGCACCAAAATTGGGTGAATAAATATCCCTGCTGTTGCAGACTTCACAAAGCACTCGGATGCAAATCAAGCTTCTAGGTTGATGTTCGAGGCATCCAAAGTGTGATCGCACAACATGGAATCCTTTCTCCAAGCGTGGGACTTCAAAGATGAGAAGAGATTCTCCAGAGAAGGCTATTGGTTCTATTCCTCCTGTTCGAGATGCACACAAAAATGCAGAGGGTTTGCTAAAACCTAATCTAACTTGCCAAGGAGACAGGGTAAGAAAATGCATAGAATAAAACCTAAACTACAAAGGTGATGCACCGAGGAATGTTAGACATTCGTTTTGCAAATTTAACATGCACCACATAGGACGCAATACAAACATGCACATGTGTAACCAAACTGCAATAAGAGATCAAAATGACAGCAATGAATACATGAGAGGGTTAAGAGTCAATCACAACACATATATTATTGCTCAAGAGTCGATACAGTACATTGCAGTGGCCAAGAGGCAAAAAGACTGGCATTACAACCCATATGGGAGGTTTGAAAGCTCCACAAATTCTCTGGCAAGCGAGGGAATAAGGGAGGATGCAAAACAAAAATGTCCGACCCCTTAAAGGAGCTCTTCTTACAATATATATCAAGAAATGAGAGAGGGAAGAGAGAGGAAATCCAGATCTCCGCCCCAACCACTTCTTGGTAGCATTTAAAATCATCTCTTTATGACAGAGCGGCGGATCCTAAAGAAACGGTTTGCCTAACAGAGAGGCGAGTACATGTGCTGCCGCATTAAAGTTGGTGTAAAGCATTACAATTTACCTCATCACCACGCGTTAGAGACGTTTTCTTAATTTTCTCCTCCAAACCGCACGCAAAATGCGAGATTGATCGAGAATCATGTAGAGAACTTCGACTTTTCCGTTGATATAAAGAACGTGCAAATCCGAGCTCTGGATCGAAAGATACGAAGGTTTGAAGATTTAGGGCACAAAAGCAGTAAACGGATTTTTAAATTTCTTTTCCCGCACTCGCCATCCGGGGCGACACGTGGCGTGCTGCAGTTCACGAGCAATTTTCTCTCTCCACCTTTTCGTGGGCTTTTCTTGTGGGCCCCTTAAACTTGGACACGTGGCAATATTTCATTGGTTCGGATGCTGCAGAAAACTCGCCCCTTTGACCTTTTGGACCTTTTTCCTTGGCGACACGTGTCATGCCGTGATTTGTCCACGGCTCGCCGGATTTTCGCGTCCACCGCGTCCTTTTGTCCCAGATGTCCCATGAAGAGCTCAAAAAGCATGGGATGAATGGGGAATCCTCCAATCCGCTCGAAATGGGCTTCCTCATCCCTTTTCGCCGGTGACACGTGGCGTGATCTCGATTGGCTTTGCCTCCTTGCTAGTTTCGCGTCCCGCGCGCCCTTTCTCCCACTTGTCCTTGTCTTTGAAGTTTCTGTTTGGCCGATCCGGCCGGTTCGCATTCTTCGCGCCCATTTGTCCCAAATGTCCCAAAGTCTTGCCCTGGGACAAATTCGCACGGCTGATTCGCCGATTCGGCCGGTTCGCGTCCTCCGCGCACTCTTGTCCCGCTTGCTCCCGGTAAAGGACTTGGACAAATTTTCTTTCTTTCGGCCGATTCGGGCATTTTGTCCATTTGTCCTAAAGATGTCCCTTCTCTGTTTCGGGGCCGCCTGGAGGCTTTTCGGCCGATCCGCGCCTTCTGCGTATAATTGTTCCAACTGTCCCAAAGGTGGCCTTGAGCAGGACTTAGCCAATTTTACGATTTTCCCTGAATCAATCTACTTGCTTGGAACTAAAAACTCTGATGCATGTTATCAAATTAACTCTCGGGGGTGAAATTTGGATAAAATAAACATTAATAAATATTATTAAATGCATTCTTATTCACCCAAGGTGGGTCGCACTTTTGGCAAGGGTGAATTCTATTTTTAAAAGTCAATTTCTAATGGGATTTTTACCTGCAAGATGCGGTAAGAAATTTCCATCAATGCCTTAAGTGATTTTTTTATTTCACAATGAGAATGTTCACCTGCAATGAAAATGGATGTAAGAAATTCCCGCTTTGCCGCGCCTCTAGTTTTCCCATTATGACTTAAGTGACTTTGCTTTCATGGAAAAAAGTACCCCTCAGCGATAAAATTCCCACAACGCCCGCTCGCCACAAAAATACCATCAGTAGCTTAAAACCTTCTTTTCCCAAAAATGCGACTTGCATGTAAGAGGATTTTTTTCAGTGCATGACTTCGTCTTTCTAGAGAAACTGACCTCCTCCGCAAATTCCTTTTGGCATGATTTCCATGGATGATCCCCAGATACTCCAGTGCAAGAAAAGCAGACTAAACCGGTGTTGGCTAGATTTTCTGCATAGCATCAAACCTAGGCAGTCATGAGATAAATCTCCCTCATTTAACCGGTGAGGCTCCCGTGTCAGATTTGTCAATATAAATGTGTTTTTATCTATCAGGGGTTTTACTTTAACCACTTAGTTCATGAACCATAACTAAGAAGTTCTGCAGCAAGTAAGCAGCTGTTTAAGAAAGGAAAATTATAGAAGAAGAAAGTAAAGGAATTACAGAGAAGAAATGAGGAAGATGTGCATCCCAATTAGTAGATAGCAGAGCTAATTGCATGCACATAGAAGAAACTTAATAGATTTGAACACACAGAATTATAAAGCAAAGGCAGCTCTAGATCCAGATCTAAAATAACACAAAGTTTACTTAAAAGATCTAAAGATTTAAAAGCAAGAAACACAGTACGCCGTGACACAAAGTTCTCCGGAAACCTACTTCTTTGTATTCCTCTGCAACAAGTGGCTCTCAGGGGTTCAGCACAAAGTCTAGAACACAAGATTGCTTCTTACAAATTCTGATCCATCATTAACCCAGAGGTTCTTCTCCTACTTATAGAATGTAGGAGGGAAAGTACAAATAGAAGACTCAAAGCGAACTAAAGTATGAACAAGTAAAGATGACATTTCTGCAATCATCCTCAACTAACTTCTTATTAAGTGACACATGTATCACTTAACTAATAGAATGGTTCCACATGACTTTAAGTAATGGTTGCAAAACCAATAACTTAGAAGTTTTACAATTTCATCCAGGGAACATAGAAAATAGAAGAAGAAAGAATAGAAGAAGTCATGCCATTGTAATGTTTACATCTTCTTCTTGTTACGATATCGATATACTTGTCGAACATATAATTCAGCATCCTTCCATCTGTTTTAGTATGATCGCTTCCTTCTCTCTGTCTGAATCTGCAGCGTGACCCTTCATTCAACACTTTGCTGCATGCTTCCACCTCTTCCAAACTCGGCCCGAACCTCATGATATGTCTCGCTGCGGCGCCAATCGATCTTGATAGAATTCATCGTGAAAGACTTGGTAGCTTTATCAATTCTCTTTTGCACCATCGAAGAGAACCTTCCAGGAATCATGCACCTCGTTAGAAACAATCCGCACGTATGAAGTAACACCTCCATCCACTCTTTCCTCGGTGAAAGAAACGACATCTATCTGGTAAATCGATGTTCTCGCTTTCAAGCACTGCGCATCCTTTTCAGCAAAACTCTGCAGATCTCCAAAGCGGAAAGATCCGCAAACTCTATTGCTTCCCCTTCTCGTGATCCATCCAGGCACAATTTGTTCTGCAACCAATACATCTCCCGCAACTTGTTGATCTCGGCCAAAATACTCGAGTTACTCTCTGCAATCGTATTCATGTCTTTATGCTTTCCATCGGTTGCTTTAGTTGATTTCTTTGCATCTTTCATAACCTTTAAAGCGGGTGGCACTTCCCCAAGTTGCACGAGAAGCTTGACGAATAATCGATCCTTCCATTCGTCAATAGCCTTTACTTGATTGCTGATCTTCCATTTCTGCATAAGATGATCACTCACCGCTCTCGAAATGGGCTTAATGGAAGGTTTAGCAACCTTGGCTATGATCTCACATAATTGAGATATTTGCTTTCGCAGCCTCTTCTTTCTCCGCCTTTTCAACTTTGTCAAGCCTAAGAGCAAAGCATCCAAAGAACGTTTGCGTGTGTCTGCTTGATCCTTCGGTGGTAGCTTGACCGAGTGGTATTTTGGTCACCGTCACATCTTCTCGCCATGAGCTCCTCTTCTATCTTTCCTTCCGGCGGAATCGATATCTCGTGCAAACTTCTCTCCCGAATCTTTGATGATCAACCTAGAAGTTGCTTTAGCAACTTTAGGCCTTCTGTCTCTTCTGCTCAGATCCTGAAGTAGTTGCAAGTCATGTTCCTCTAAGTTCATCTCTACTCTTACTTCCGAACCAAGCTGCAAAAGCTAACCATCTCGAGAAGTTATTTCTCGGGGAGTAAGAAGTCGTTGAGTGCACTACCATCTCCCTCTGCATCCTCTCCGTCAGAAAGTGCCACAGTGTCATGGCTGCCATCTTCTGAAACATCCAAGGACAAAGCTCTTTCGAACTCCGTCATCATCTGCAGCTTCAACATCTCTCGGAGCGGGTCTTGAGCGAAGTGGGTTGCGGAGAGAAAGCGAACGTCGCGGTTTGATGAAGGCATGGAAGCATCCTGCTGCTGCGGTGCGATAGTTGGTGATCTTAAGAGTCTTTGGAGAAGTCGGAGTCAAAGCTATGGTCGTAGAAGTGGTCTTCTCTTTCTCTTGAGATCTTTTGTACTTTGACTTCTCGGACCTTCTACTGCTTTCTCCTTCATGCTTTCGTTTGAGGGAATCTCCTGCGCCGAAGTTTCCCGTGATTTGATTCATCAATACTTCATCAAGGCAGTATCCCTTCGTTAGCAGCCAGTTCGAAGTATTCACCAACACAGCTCCAGATCTCTCTTCAATTGAATGGCAGCCTCCAATGTTATCCTGCAGTATAGCTTTATCTCCTCCCATCTGATGGTAAGTGTCAAGTACCACGTTCCCATCATCTTTAAGATCCGCAGGTATCCGCGCTAGTCCAAAGTCGAACACTTGCTTTGTTGATAGCCTGCTGAAATCTTTCTTTCTAACCTCGTACTCACTTCTGCACTTCATCCAAAAATCTTCTAACGAAGGCACATGTGCGTACTCCTGGGAGATTGTCTTCCTGGCTACTCCAAATGGATCGAAGTTAAGCCGTGCAGGGAAGAACTCTTGCTCATACTCGGATAACATTTGCGCTTCCATCCCTCGAGCTCTGTGAATGCTGATGCAACTGTAATATCCCACAGTGATTGGGAAGAAGCCCGTAGACTTGTGCCGTTTCAACTGAAGGTCGTGTAACTCTACGAGTTGCTCAGCTCCATGGCGATCACTCTATCACTTGGATACCTAGGCATCTTTATAGGTTCTCCAGAAAAGCCCGTAACCACGAGGTATGTGAAATCTGCAAACCTGGATGAATAAGCGCCAATCTTGGACACGCTTCGCACGCTTCCTTGCTTACCTGTGAGTCTTCAAGTCTTTGTCACACTGCGGATGAAATCGTAGAAGAAGTCATCGTTGATCACTTTGAAGTCCTTCTCGCACTTGCAGTGGTGATGGAAGTTTGTCAGTAGCACTCGAAAATGGGGTCCTTGGAAAGAACACCACATCTATCCGGCTTGGAAAAGACTCCTGTGAAGCTGCAGCATATACCAAGTACGAAGTCATCTTGAAGTGAAAGTACGCTTCACGCCCGAAGTTGCTCACCGATGTTCGCTCTTAATAATTTCCGACCAATTGATTATAGAATCAACCTTGTTGATTTCAATGGTCTGATGAAATCATACATCCATATACGGAAAGTGTAGGCATTCGCTTCGCCAATCAACCCGCATGCTTGATTTGACGACATCATCGCCTCCTGCACCAAATTGGACCGTGGAAGAGTTCTCGGGAACTTTGAAGGGGATCTAGGCTTCTTCATGAACCGGTGTTCATTATGCTCACGCAATCAACTCTATGTTTCTCCCATCTCATCAACATCACGAATGCTAATAGAAGTCACCACCTTTCGCCTTTGGAATCTTGAGACAATAATTGATGAGTTCGCATCCAAACGAATTATTGTCTTTCCATGCAACATCACGCAGCGATCTGGATGAAGATGATGATAGATCTAGCACACTCCATTACGAACTATGGCAATTGGGTGCATACATGGGAAAGCTGCGGCTCGGATAATTCCACTACTTTTGATCGCACGCATGAGTGAAGTTTTCCGGCTCTGGATCTATCAATCAAATCAGAAAGAGGTTCTGGGCCTAGATCCGTGTCTCCTATGTCTGAAAGTTTGGAAGCAATGCATGAATCCATCGTGCTCTCTTTTTCATCTCCTTTCGCCATGGCTTTATCTATCTTTGTCTGAATAATTCTTTTTCTTCTAACTTGGCCGGATTTCTTCAATACTAGTGCAGATCTGGACAAATCTTCAAATTCGGAGGATATTTGCAATGTATTGGACATTGATAAAAACTCATTTTCTTTTGTAAAGCACCTGTAATGAATTCCTGCAATTTATTCAGACAAAAATGGCCACCGGAGCATGAATAGTGAATTTAAATTATAAAAATCTGCACTTTTCAAGCCTGCTGCCCCAAAAATTGGTGTTTAATTTGCACATAAAGAGAGCATGAATCCTTTCAATCAACACCTGAGCTCCTGTAACACCTGTGAAAACAACTATGCAGACAAAGATCAACCTCCTCCAAAGCATGCGCCAAATCTGGAAGCTTTTAGCCTTGTTAGCACTTTGTCTGAACAAAATCCTTCCTCTAATGGGGGCGCACTTTTCTTCACGGCTGCAATTTTTACTGTGAATTAAATTATTCACCCATATGGCTGCCCATGCTTATATAACCTTCACAATTCTATAATTAATAATTGCCCTAACAATTAAAGGCAATTAATTAATTAAAAATCATGCTTTTCTCTTTTAAAAATAGCATGTTTAAGGACAGCCATCCAATAAATTAAATTAATCCAATTTAATCCTTCACACAAAGACTTCACTCAAGCCCACAAAGTGTGCTTTGACCATAGCCACTTTGAAAATATAAATTAATTTAATGTTTTAATGCCTCAAAAAACATTAAATAATACCCAAATGGGGCGCACTTTTTGAGAGAAGAGAGGCGGCCATTAAATAAATTAAATTTAATTCATTTAACTCCTTTCTTTTATTCCATCTTTGACTTGTTGACCTCCTCAAGCTTGGGCGCACTTTTTGAGAAGAAAGATTAAAAAAATAATCAACTTTAATCCTTTTAATCTCTCACCAAAGGCGCACTTTTTGAGAAGAAGAGGGCAGCCATTAAATAAATTAAATTTAATTCATTTAACTCCTTTCTTTTATTCCATCTTTGACTTGTTGACCTCCTCCAAGCTTGGGCGCACTTTTTGAGAAGAAAGATTAAAAAATAAACTTTAATCCTTTTAATCTCTCACCAAAGAGGGCGCATTTTTGCACATGTAATTCTATTTTTAAGAATTTTTGATAATGGGATGCTTTACTGGCGGGCGGGCACCAAAATCCCGTGATCCACTTAAGTGATTTTTATAACACGGGAAAAGTACCCTGCCAGGCAGGTATAAAATTCCCACCTTGCCTGCGGCTTATATTTTTCCCATCGCAGCCTTAAATCCTTTGTTTTCAAACAATGCGCCCATCCCCGTAGAGGGCTTTTTTCTGTCTGCACGATTTCGCTTTTTCCCGAGTGATCGGACCTCCGATGCGACTTCCTCCGGGCACAATGTGCGTATATGTTTTCTAATTTGCTCCGAGGCCAAAATCGGGCTTACCGTGCAGAAAGGAATTGTTTCGAGAAATTTTACAGGAAAAGCAGAGCAGGACACCACAAAAACACGAAAAATTGCCAAAAGTTACAACTAAAGCCCAAAACTTAAAATAAGTTAAAATCCTTTTGAGTACATAGGAATAATAACATATTCGCTCATAATGGAGTTAAAACAGAGCGCAAATAGCCTCATACGGGGCTCAAAATAATTAAATAAAAATTTCCCTTGAGACAAATCCCCGACGCAGAATAAAACAATTTTGGGCATCCGGGTATTTGGCGAAAAAGGCTAATATGGCTCTTTAGGATTATTTTGACGCAATACAGGAACTTTTAGGCAATAAAAACAACAAACGACCCACTATTTTAAAAGCACGAAAATTTTTCGGATTGGGTAGATCACAGATTTCAGGTGAAATCGAGTGACACTGATTGGCTCCGTCTGTGGACATCTTTTCTCTTGTCGGAATGACAAAGGGAAAAGATGAGATCCCAAACATCTCTCGGTTTCGTATCTTGTCCTTTGGGGCACGGGTCGTGCAAACAATCACAACACAACACAACACCAAAACAAGACAAAACAAGGAAAAACAAACAAAGATTTATTTATGTACATACAGGTTTTACCCTGCTTCTCATGTCCGGAACAGCTTCAAGTGTTGCCCATTGAAAGGCAACGGCAATTCAACTCCATCCTGATGAGCAAGAATGAAGCTATCTGCTCCGGCGATCCTTTTAATCACAAAAGGCCCTTTCCATAGTGAATCGAACTTTCCATGCATGCCTTTTTGTTTCTCTTCTTTGTCCCATAAGAGGACCAGTCATTGACTTCAAATTTCCTTTCCCTGGCTTTTTTTTAAGATGACTTTCACCTTCCTTTGATGCTCACAACTTATCTCGCAACTTGAGTTTGTACTTCCCTTAGTTCGATTAGGTACATGATTCTTTTATCAATAGCATCTGTGAATGTGGAATCCTCCGGGGCTTTAAAGTCGTAGGGCAGAGGCAATTCCAAGGTAAGAGACAACTCTGTGTCTCTACCATATAAAGAATTTGAAAAGGGGACATGCCTATTACCCTCTTTGGTGTGATTCTATCGGCCCATAATGCATCAAACAACTTTTTATGCCAAGTCCTTTGATTCTCTGTTACAAGCTTGCGCACGATAGTTACCAAGTTCTTATTACTAGATTCAGCTTGACCATTCCCTTGTGGATAGTAGTTTGAGGAATGAACAAGTTGAATCCATAAGTGTGAGAATTCCACCAACTCCTCGAAGAAAGATTCGGAGCGTTGCTCTACATTTTCTTTGGGTTCGCCAACCCGACAATAATATTTTCTTTTATAAAATTGCACACTTCGGCGGAAGTGGCAGTCTTCACAGGAATAGCTTCTACCCACTTACTGAAATAATCAGTAGCTGTTAGAATGTAATGATGACCGGCACTGGAAGCCGGGTTAAGCATTCCAATAAAATCCATACCCCACTGTTGGAAAGGTTCTTCAATCACAATGGGTTTTAGAGGTAATGCGAGGCAATTTCACACGCCCAACAAAATGTTGGCATGCTTGACACTTATAGCTACCCATTCTCGCAAAGTATCTTGAAAAAGGGTGGGCGGTAATACCTTGCTCGAGGATCTTGTGTGCAAGTGACTCGGGCTGAGAAATGACCACCGCAAGCCATGTCATGAAACTGTTGTAGTAGCTGATCCTGTTGAGCTTTGTCCACACATCTGAGAAATACGCCATCAATTCCTTTCTTGTACAAACCATTATCCCAAAGAACAAAATCTTTGGATTTAAGTTTGATTGTTCGTTTCTCTTTTCTGGAAAGTTGATCTGGGCATTCTCCATACGTCAGAAAGTAAGCAATGTTACTGTACCACTCCTCTACCAGATCTATAAAAAGTACTGCAGGTAAATCTTCATCTATCCCATCTGATCGCTGTGCAGTCGATGCTTTCATCTCTGTCATTAGTTCACACAGACCTCTTCCTCGAACCAGCTTTGTTGGTTTAATATCCAGGTCATACTCTTGAACCTTTGTTACCCACGTGCCTCTCAATAATCCTAACTCTTGCTGAGTAAGGATAGATTTAACTGCAGTATTTGGAACCAAAACCACAGTGTGCGAGGAAAGAATATAATACCTGAATGCCTTGCACGCCTTCACCACTGCATATGTGTGCTTTTCCATTGGAGTGTATTTCAACTCATAGGCTTTAAGGGGCGTGCTCATGAAAGCAATAGAGCTTCTGCGTCCTCTTGATTTTTCTGCATCAGAATTGCCTTGACATAGTGTGTTCGGAACAATAACAATAAAGAATAAATCCTTTACTGAAGTCGGGTGAAACCAAGACTAGAGCTTTTGACAGGGCCTCTTTGATTTTCTCGAAAGCTTCTTCGCTTCGCTGCTCCATTCAAAATCTTGTGTCTTCTTCATATTCGAAATATGACGGGTTAGCTCAGCAAAGTCAGGAATGAATCTTCTGAGAAAATTCACTTTTCCAAAGAAAGAGTGAACTCCTTTTTTGGATGTGGGCAAAGGTAATGTCTGAATGGATTTGACACGCTCTGGATCTATCTTTGTTCCTTCTTTGGAAACAATGTGCCCAAGCAGCTTTCCTTCGGTTACAGCAAAGATGGATTTCTTAGGATTCAAAGAAATACCATGCTTGCGGCATTGTATGAAGACCTCTTCCAAGTTTGAAATATGCGTGCTTCTATCTTTGGAAAAGACTGTCAAATCATCCAGGTACACAACTATGCTTATATCTTTGAGATGAGCAAAGGCTAGATCCATAGCTCTTTGAAATGTAGCACCCGCATTAATCAGGCCAAACGACATCTTCTGGTATGCGAAGGTTCCCCAAGGTGTGATGAACGCCGTTTTGTATTGATCTTCCTCGGCCACCTTGACTTGATTGTAGCCTGAGAAGCCATCAAGCATGGAAAGCATCTCAGATCCAGTGACCACCTGCAGAGTGTGATCCATGATGGGGATAGGGTAGTTATCCTTCAATGAAGCTTGATTAAGGTTGCGGAAATCCACGCACAACCTAATTTCGCCACTCTTCTTTCTTACAGGGACTATGTTGGCCAACCACTCCGAATGGTGTATGGGATAGATAATCTTTGCATCTAACAACTTCTGGATTTCTGCAAAGATGGTTCCTGAAATGGTAGGATTGTGCCGCCGCAGCTTCTGCTTGAAAGGTTTTTGTTCTAGTTTAAGTGGGATGTAGTGTTGAACTTCTTCAGGCTGATATGTTTTTAAATCCTGGTAGGACCAGGCAAAAACATCCATGTATTTCTTAAGAAGCTTAGTGAAAGCTTCCTTTTCACCCCGAACAACACTTACCGCATTTACTAATTTGGAATCATTCCAGCTCCCAAATTTAGTAATTGTGTGTCGGAGGAAGAGCCTTCCTCATTTTCTTCATTTTTCTTAAGCATCTAATCATGCTTATCAAACATTTCCTCAAGAGATACCAAGCCTTTGGGAATTTTATTTCCCTTTAGCTGGATAATCTCGACCTCTCGAGACGTCAGCATCCATTTCACCGCGTAAAGTGGTCTGCCTAGGAGGTGAATTGCTTCCCTCATAGTAGATTTCTTCAAAGTTGTCTTTTTGTTGGAGAAACGCAGCAATCTGTGTATCATCGTTGAAAACCTGCCATTGTTGGACGTTGTCAGGAACCTTTGGGCGAAAAACCATTTCCACCTTGTAGTCTCCCTGTCTAAAGAATGCAGGGGGCTGATCCGGATTCAACAAGGCTGCAGTCACTGCGAGCGAATCAGCCCTTGAATTTTGTTCTCTCGGAATGTAAGATACCGAGAAAGCTGAAAAATCCAAGATAGCAGAGTAGACCCGATCTCTGTAGTGCTGCAGTTTGTCTTTTTTGACTTGGTAGAGGCCCCTTATCTGCTTCACAATCAGCTCAGCATCTCCTCTTGCGTGTAATAATTTGATTCCCATTGTTCTTGCCTGCTCCATGCCTAATAACAATGCTTCATACTCAGCTGTATTGTTAGTATTTTCGAACATCAATTTGAAGGAGTGCGCATGCACCTTCCCTTCAGGAGAGATAAGAACAACGCCTGCGCTGATCAAATGAGCGGAGCTACCATCAAATTCCGAGTCCAAATCTTGTTATCAATTTGATGTGATTCTCGAATCACCGGTAGAATTTCTTCTTTATCCATTTCTAGATAATAGACTCCGTGATCCGATTCCTGAAACAAGATCTGAGATCTAGGATCCTCAGATTTTGATACTGTGTACTTGGATTTCTTCTCAGGTTCCAGCTTCTGATTTACTCCTTTGATTGGTATGTGCGCACAAGACCAATCCATCTTGACTTCTCCACCCAGCTCCTTGCAGAAATTTCTACTCAACAAAGATGCCATAAGAGACTGGAATGTCTGCTACTGAGGATAGTCATTTTAGTCTTTTATCCGGAAAGGAAGCAAAATCACTGCGCATCTTTGATTTGCCCCACAAGAGGACTTGCCTTTCCATGGAATAGCATCTTCCAATGGTTTTGTCAATGTAAGACCCAAGGCATCAGCAACTTTGGCAGGCATGACATTGTCGGAAGCTCCAGAATCCAAGATGCAATTGCTTAGCTTATGTCCGTTGATGAGCAAAGACACATAGAATGGCTCAATCCTTTCTGATGTAGCAGGAGAAGGGGTGGAAGGAGAAGAACTTGCAGCAGCATTATTTGAAGGTGGAGTAATCTTTGGACTTGATAAGATACCCCGTGAATTATTATTCGTTGGGCTGGGACCATTACTTTGCACATATTTGACCAATCTACTCAGCTGATCAGGAAATGCCCTCAAATACTCAGCTTCTGACATTTGGACCTTGTTTCTCTTGATGTGATCAATTATGTCAAAAGCTTGACTTGCTTCAGCAGGATGTGCGTTGGATCTTTGCTGCGAATTGAAGGAATTTGAATATTTATCCTTGGGCGCTAATGAAGAAGGAAGAGTGCTACCTCTTTTCAAGATAGTAACATCCGGGCCAGGATCTTCTCTCTCTTTCCGGCCGCTTGTGGATGCTTCGGCATTTTTAAGCGCGTCGAGACCTTGTAAACACCGCATGAAAAGTGTGACCATCGGAATCTTCAAAAGATTCATAATAGCCATCATCAGATTCCGTAGTCGGGTAACCAATATTGGAGTCGCCGCCCGATCTATAAAGTCTTCATCATCGAATGATTCATCAATGCCGAGATCTTCTTCATTAGTTTCCAAGTTATTCTTGGAGCAACTTCTATTGCCAAGCGTTGTGGTGCGGCAAGCAGTGAGCAAGTCTGCTTTCGATTTTGATTTTGATTTTGACCATTGAAGGTCCTGGTAGGAGCTAATCTTGAGGGGGTTGCATTCCCCGATTGAGAGATCGCTTCTTGATCTGCGGCATGTCATTAGCCAATCTACGCAACAAAGGATCGGAAGTACTTAGAAGAAGCACCATCACCTTTGTGAGATGGTTGTTTGAGTTTTCCAGCCATGATCAAGTCGTCCTCAACCTCCACGGGCATTTTGTGCTTCCCAAAGCAGATTTACAGGATTTGCCCTTCTTAGGCGATATCCAACTTGTGCGATAGAGCGTTTATAAAAACGTCTTTTGATTTTCGCCACTCAATGTGGCGAAGTGGGGATTTTATACAAAATCCTTTGGAACCTTCGCACGATAAAGTCCCGCATGTTCTCGTTTGGCTCTTTCTTCAATGCGTCGGTTGGGTGATCAACGTCTTTAGCGTCCCTCGAGCTTGAATCTTTTCGAGAAATTGCTCATGCATAGTCGTCCAGTTGGTTATGGTGCCGAGGAGACGGCCGATAGAACCATTCTCTAGCCAAGTCGTGTAGAGTCTCGGTGAATAGCCTTTGACTGAGACATCTTCATGCTCCACCGCAAGCACACCACAAGATATGAGAAGCAGCGCTAACCGATCATCGAGAAGAGAACCTTCCAGGAATCATGCACCTCGTTAGAAACAATCCGCACGTATGAAGTAACACCTCCATCCACTCTTTCCTCGGTGAAAGAAACGATCATCAGTAAATCGATGTTCTACTTTCAAGCGCTGCATCCTTTTCGGCCAAAACTCGCAGATCTCAAACGGAAGATACGCAAACTCTAAACTGCTTCCTCTTCTCGTGATCCATCAGGTACAATTTGTTCTCGCAACAATACATCTCCGGCAACTTGTTGATCTCGGCCAAAATACTCAAAGTTACTCTTTGCAATTGTATTCATGTCTTCTATGCTTTCCATCGAGTTGCTTTAGTTGATTTCTTGCATCTTTCATAACCTTTAGGCGGTGGCACTTCCCAAGTTGCCAGAAGCTTGACGAATAATCGAGATCCTTCTATTCGTCACAATAGCCTTTACTTGATTGCTTGCATCTTCCATTTCCTGCATAAGATGATCACTCACCTGCTCTGAAATGGGCTTAATGGAAGGTTTAGCAACCTTGGCTATGATCTCACATAATTGAGATATTTGCTTCGCAGCTCTTCTTCTCTGCCTTTTCACATCGAGCCTAAGGAACAAAGCATCCAAAGAACGTTTGCGTGTCTTGCTTCAATCCTTCAGTGGTAGCTTGACCGAGTGGTATTTTGGTCACCGTCACATCTTCTGCCATGAGCTCCTCTTCTATCTTTCCTTCCGCCGGAATTGATATCTCAAAGCAAACTTCTCTCCCGATCTTTGATGATCAACCTAGAAGTTGCTTTAGCAACTTTAGGCCTTCTGTCTCTTCTGCTCAGATCCTGAAGTAGTTGCAAGTCATGCTCCTCTAAGTTCATCTCTACTCTTGCTTCCGGAACCAACTGCAAAGCTAACCATCCCGAGAAGTTATTTCTCGGGGAGTAAGAAGTCGCTGAGTGCACTACCATCTCCCGCTCCGCATCCTCTCCGTCAGAAAGTGCCACGGTGTCATGGCTGCCATCTTGAAACATCCAAGGACAAAGCTCTTTCGAACTCCGTCATCTGCAGCTTCAACATCTCCTCTGGGCGGGTCTTTGAAGCGAAGTGGTGCGGAAAGAAAGCGAACGTCGCCGGTTTCAATGAAGGCATGGAAGCATCCTGGCCGCTTTGGTGCAATAGTTGGTGATCTTAAGTCTTTGGAGAAGTCGGAGCCAAAGCTATGGTCGTAGAAGTGGTCTTCTCTTTCTCTTGAGATCTTTTGTGTACTTTCAACTTCTCGGACCTTCTTCTGCTTTCTCCTTCATGCTTTCGTTTGAGGGAATCTCCTGTGCCGAAGTTGCCCGTGATTTGATTCATCAATACTTCATCAAGGCAGTATCCCTTCGTTAGCAACCAGTTCGAAGTATTCACCAACACAGCGCAAATCTCTCTTCAATTGAATGGCAACCTCAATGTTATCCTGCAAGTATAGCTTTTATCTCCTTGTCATCCAAATTTCACCCCGAGTTAATTTGATAACATGCATCGAGTTTTTAGTTCAAGCAAGTAGATTGATCCAGGGGAAAATTGTAAAATTGGGTAAGTCTGCTCAATGCCACCTTTGGGGCAGTTGGAACAATTATACGCGGAAGGCGCGGATCGGCCGAAAAGCCTCGAGCGGCCCAAACAGAAAAAAAGGACATCCGGGACAAATGGATGCAGAAATGCCCAGATCGGCCGAAAGAAAGAAAGAATATTTGTCCAAGTCCTTTACCGGGAGCAAGCGGGACAAGAGTGCGCGGAGGACGCGAACAAGAGTGCGCGGAGGGCCTTGAACCAGCCGATCCAAGGCGAAGCCGGTCGAATTTGTCCCAGGCAGCCTTTGGGATATTTGGGACAAATGGACGAGAGAGGCCGCGAACGGCAGCCGAATCGGGCGAACCGGAAGAATTTGTCCCAGACAGCACTGGGACATTTGGGACAAATGGACGCGAAAAGGGCTTGACGCGAATCGGGCGATCGGCCGAAACAGAAACTTTCAGCATAAGGACAAGTGGGACAAAGGGGCGCGCGGGGACGCGAATAACCGGAAGGAGCCGAAAGCAATCGAGATCACGCCACGTGTCACCGGCGAAAGGGACGGAGAAGCCCATTTCGGGCGGATCGGAGGATTCATCACGCGAAGCATTGGGACATCCGGCACAAAAAGACGCGGTGGGCGAAAATCCGGCGAGCCCGTGGACAAATCACGGCATGACACGTGTCCGAGGAAAAGGTCCAAAAGTCAAAGGGGTGAGTTTTGAGCAGCGATCCGAACCAATGAAATAGTGCCACGTGTCCAAGTTTAAGGGCCCACAAGAAAAGCCCGTGAAAAGGTGGAGAGAAAATTGCTCGTGAAGCGAGCCGCCACGTGTCGTCCAGATGGCAGAGCGCGGGAAAAGAAATTTAAAAATCCGTTTTCGCCTGTTTTGTGCCCTAAATCTTCAGATCATCATATCTTTCGATCCAGAGCTCGGATTTGCACGTTCTTTATATCAACGGAAATTTGTTGAAATTATCTACATGATTCTGGGATCAATCTCGCATTTTGGTGCAGTTTGGAGGGAGAAAATTAAGAAAACGTCTCTGACGCGTGGTGATAGACAGAAGTAATGCTTCAACAACCAACTTTAATGCAGCAGACAGCTCGCCGCTCCTGTTAGACAGCCCGCCGTTTTGCTAGGATCCGCCGCTTCTGTCATAATGAGATGATTTTAAATGCTACCAAGAAGTGGTTGGGGCGATTCTGGATTTCCTCTCTCTTCCCTCTCTCATTTCTTGATATATATTGTAAAGAAGAGCTCCTTTAAGGGGTCGGACATTTTTGTTTTGCATCCTCCCTTATTCCCTCGCTTGCCAGAGAATTTGTGGAGCTTTCAAACCTCCCATATGGGTTGTAATGCCAGTCTTTTTGCCTCTTGGCCACTGCAATGTACTGTATCGACTCTTGAGCAATAATATATGTGTTGTGATTGACTCTTAACCCTCTCATGTATTCATTGCGTTGTCATTTTGATCTCTTATTGCAGTTTGGTTACCTGTGCATGGTGTTTGTATTGCGTTTATGTGGTCTGTGTTAAATTTGCAAAACGAATGTCTAACATTCCTTGGTGCATCACCTTTGTAGTTTAGGTTTTATTCTATGCATTTTCTTACCCTGTCTCCTTGGCAAGTTAGATTAGGTTTTAGCAAACCCTCTGCATTTTTTGTGTGCATCTGAACAGAGGAATAGGAACCAGCCTTCTCTGGAGAATCTTTTCTCATCTTTACAAGTCCCACGCTTGGAGAAAGGATTCCATGTTGTGCAATCACACTGGATGCCTGAACATCAACCTAGAAGCCTGATTTGCATCCAGGGGTGCTGTGAGTCTGCAACAACAGTTTTGGCATGCCCGGTGGGAGACTAGAGGTCTCATTTTTATTGCAGCAAAGTTGATATGCATCTGCTTCTATTTTCTTGCTTATAAGAGCTATTATCTGCATATCTGGCGACTCCAAGGGGAAGAATCGACTGGTTTCAGCAGTGCAGGCCTGAAAACTCATGAGAAGAATCACCACAAGGTCAAGAGTTGGAGAAGAAGAAGTGTTGTTTGAATACTGCGAGTTGTCTCAAGAAGAAGGCAAAGAGGAAGAAGGATTTGAGGTCTCCATCTCCACCAGCAGAACTCTCTCAACTCCTCCCACTGAGGCCTTTCATTCAAGATATCTGAGTTTTAAGGCCGATTAGAATGGCTCAGAGAACAATCCCTACGTCAACTTCACGCGGTGAGCCCACTTGCTCTCAATGCACTGCATCCGGTTCCTATTGCAGCCTTGAAGAACATTCCCTACTTCACCGGAGAAAATCGGACTACTCGGGTGATTATGTTAAAGATATTGCTAACCTTTGTGTGCAATCCATGAAATCAATGAAATGCAAGTGGTACATCAAGTTCTTGGCATCTTCCTTGAGGGTAAAGCATTCTGATGGTTTAGGAGCCTTGGAGTGGTTCTATCACAAATTGGAATCAGGTGTGTATTGCACTTCACGAGCAATTTGGAGAGAAGGGAGACAACTTGTCTCTTTTGGAGCAGTGACAACTATCAAGAGAGCCTCCAGCGAAGCGGTGCTAACTTCAACTTCAGATTTCAAAGGTCTTGGGATAGGATTCGGTGGCGGTCAAGCCAAGCAATGAGAAGGTGCTTTTCTATATTACCTTAAAGCTTTGAATTCGATATTTCTATGTTAATTCGGTCCATGGGAGGCACAAACAATCCCTATGGCTTATAGCATTGCCATTAGAGCCGAAAAATGTCTTATTCAAGTGGTAAAGCTGGCTCCTAGGCCTCCCATGCCCTTGTATCAAACTTAGAAAATCAAGCACTAGTCAAGCACCCACTTTGGCTCTGTTCCCACTCCTAGAAATCGAGTTCAAATAAAGCTTCCACTTCATCTCCAAGTGCTTCAAATGAACTCAAGAGGTCATGAAACAATTGCAAAATTTGGGAAATGAGCTGGTTACTATTAAGAGGCAACAAGCCCAAGGTCTCGAGACCTTCTATCAACCTCAAGCTCAGCCTAATAAGCAGCCATACCAACCACAAAGACCACCTAATCCGATTGCAAATGTGAATCAAACAAGGCCTACCTTTAATAGACCATTCCAGCCCTATAATCCAAATGCTATATCTGCCTCTAAGGCATTAGTGCCAACAGAACAACATGGCCCAAGAATATGATTGGTGTTTCCCGTGTAGTCAGCCTCATAACCAATCCATGTGCTTTAATGGTGCATTAAATCAAGCACTGATGGTGCAAACCGTCGTGTGGAGGCATGAAGTCCGGCCATCGAAAAGATCAGATCAACAAGAAACATTCAGCAAGAGACATCAGCCCCAAATGAAACCACTTGTCAATTGGTGTAGCGAAGAGTTGAAGAAGATTTATGTGGTATGAATTAAATACCCTCTCGAGTGTTGCAGCCAACACAAGGTCAAAGAGGAGAAATTTGGGTGAAGAACAGCCATTAGCCCCAGCCAATCCACAACCTTCCACGGCTCCACAAATGATTGGCAAGCAGAGTCTAGTTTCAAATACACAAGGGCAGCCAAGAACAGCCCCTAGGCCAACTCAAATGCCAGCTGTTGCTGCCCACGTACAAGGAATAAGTGTACAAACCAAGGGACAACAAAAGGATACTTCATCCCCGTTCAGTATCGTTGAACAGATGAAGAAGACTAACGTCAATATATCAATGTGGGAATCCCTATCCATCCCAGGACAAAGAGATCTGCTGCAAGCTGCCATGAAGGATTGGACAACTTCGAATCAGCGAGTTCGAGATGCACGAGACAAAGTGCTTCTACAAATGCTACCCCGGCTGAAGGAAGCCATGGAGGGCAACAAGGTAAAATGTTGAAGCCCCCTCCTTTCTATGTTTCATTAATCATTGGGGATAAACTAGTACACAATTGCATGATTGATTCTGGGGCAAGTAGCTCAGTGATGCCCAAGCAAATAGCTGATGTTTGGGTCTCAATATGAAGTAATATCTAAAGGGGTAGTGCGATTGGATGGGACAGCAATAGCAGCTTGATTGGAGTGATTAAAAACTTGAGTCTTACCTTGCATGCATGTCAAATGTTGTTGTCTTACAAGATATATCAATCATAGACCTTCCACCACTATTTTCCCTTTGCTTGTCGAGGGACTTCACAGCCAAGATTGGGGGTATTTATCTGCTGATTGGTCTCACATCTTTATTTAGAACAAGGTATGGAACTAAGGTTACTGATTAGGTCGAACCTATTGCAAACTTTCATATTGAGCCTTACACTCCAAGTCGATTAATGCCAATTGCTCGGCATTTGATCAAGAAGATCACCCTAATGCGATGAGGTGACACGAGGTTGGAAGTATCCGGACCTAACTCTTGATGAATGGGCAAACAAGATACATGCTTTTGATCCCTATCAAGAAGTAGAAGAATCGAAAGGTGAGTCTATTGTATACACGAAGAAAATCAACCCTGTTCCTAGCATCACCAAGCCAAGCCATAATGATGACAATGAGGTATGGCAGCTGTTTTTGATGGATCAAGGAGTAGGCAAGGTGCGGGAGGAGGAGCTATGCTTCATTTCACCTCAAGGTATCAAAGTATTACTCAGCCTTCCGTTTTCAGTTTTCTTGCTCAAACAACACAGCTGAGTATGAAGCCTTAATTCATGGACTGCACTGGGCAATGAAGAAAGGCATCAGGAATTTACAAGTGTTCGGGGATAGCGAGCTAATCGTCGACCAAGTTAGGGACAACATGCTTACAAAGAGCGACTTCTTTGAGGAGCTACTGAGAATAGGGTATGGGACCTCATTGAGGATTTGAAGCTTTGACATTGTGTCCATACCCGGGAAGAAAAATGAAGCTGCGGATAGGCTCGCGAGCAGTTGGAGCAACGTTTGATGTGGTTGACAACATCAAAAGGAAAAAACACAACCACATATCCATGTGATTGTGAGGCCGGCGATTCGAGATAATAACACCGGTGGCGGTGTTTGAAAAGCGATCAACGAGATCGTCAATTTTTACAAGAAGAGGCTGAATTCTCGGCTAGGAATCGGGACAGAGACTAGAGCAGCAGTATGGGGATCAAGTAGTGCATTGCGGACAAACAAGCTTCCCGAGGGTTTAGTAACGTTGGAGTCTATCTTGACCCTAACGACCCGATTCCGTAAAGAAAAGGCTAACATACGAGTTAAGAGGAAGATTCAGAGCCAATTCCGGTTGGGGAAGGCAAAACACTTCAAATTGGTAAAGTGGCCACTGAGCAGGAGAAATCAGATTTCATACAGCTTTGTCAAGAATTTCCAGATGTCTTCGCTTGGAGCTATGAAGACTTGAGAGGATTCAATCTGAATTTGGCACAACATACCATAGAATTGGATCGGATCTAAGCCCATCGGGCGAAGCGAGACACTGTTAACCCTCACATTGAGCCTCTAATGAAGAAAGAGCTAAATAAGCTAATAGAGGCAAGCATTATATTCCCGATCAAGCACTCAAGCTGGGTTGCTAACTTGGTTCCGGTCAGGAAGAATAGCGGAGAAATCAGGTTGTGTGTGGACTTAGAGACCTCGATAGAGCATCTCTCAAAGATCATTACCCGCTTCCTTCGATGGAACAAATATTGCAAGTAGTATCCGGTTCAGAGAGATTCTCTCTCCTAGATGGCTACTCAAGGTATAATCAGGTGATGGTGAAAGAAGAAGACCAATTCAAGACAGCCTTCACAACTAAATGGGGCACATATGCTTACAAGAAGATGCCATTTGGGCTGTCACGCTAGTCTTTACCTTTGAGGGCAATGGACATGGCATTCAAAGGCTTGATCAACAAGATAGTGTTGATATATCTAGATGATATCTTGTTGTCTTCTCAAAGAATGCAGCAGACCATCTCTTTCACCTCAGGCAAGTGTTTCAGAGGTGTAGAAAGTTCGGAGTATCTTTGAACCCCAAGAAGTGCATCTTTCTTGCACATGAAGGAAAGCTCCTTGGCCATGTTGTCTCGAAAGAGGGGTGAGCGATTGATCGAGAGAGGTTGAAGCCATAAAACCTTGCCATTGCCAAGTCACAAGAAGGCTCTTCAAAGTTTCTTGGGAAGGATCAATTTTGTCCATAGGTTTATCCCAGATTTTGCAGCCCTTGTCAAGCCCATCACCAAAATGTTAAAGAAGAGCATGGATTTTAAGTGGACAGCAGAAGGCAAGGAGAGTTTTGAAGCAATCAAAGAAGCTATCTCTCAAGCACCAACTCTCATCAACCCAGACTTCTCCAAGGATTTCATCCTCTATGCATTTGGAGGTGATGACACTATTTCTGCCATTCTAGTACAGCAGAACAAAGATAATGATGAGCAGCCGATTGCCTTTTTAGCCAGAGCCTAGATGACTGCGAGGTGAGGTACTCTTTTATTGAAAAGCATGTACTTGCAGTAATCAGAAGCTTGAAGAAATTCAAGCATTTAGTCTCAAACAACAAGGTCCAGTTGCTGGTCTCACATGCTGGAGTTAAGGACTTCCTCCTCAACAAGGATTTGAATGAGAAAAGGGCAGGTTGGATCACCCGTGTCATGGAGTATGACATTGAGATCAAGATCACCAAGTGGTAAGAGGAAAGGGTGTGTGAGCAGCTGGTTTTAGGGAAGCAAAAGGAAGTATGCAATGAAGAAGAGGCTGTTTTGACAGTCCAGGACAACCATGAGCCAAGTGGCAATCATGAAGAAGACAATGCTTCCCCCATTCCTTGCTGGACCCAAGGTATTATGCACTTCCTAGGTACAGGCCAGTGCCCCCCAGAGATGAACAAGACCCAAAGGAGACACTTCAGATTACAGGCTGTCCCGTATGCCATTGTTGATGGAGTTTTGTTCAAGAAAGATGTAAATGGAGTGCTGCTGAGATGCATTAGCATAAGTCAGATTCAAAGGGTATTGGAAGAGTTTCATGGTGGACCAGTGGTGGCCATTTTGCCAAGAGTGTGACTCTAAAAATTATGAAGGCTGGTTATTATTGGCCTAAAATCTTGATGATTGCTATACACATGGATCAAGAGGTGTAAGAATTGTGCATTCTTCACGGGGAAAAGAGAAGTTTGCTGCCCTTCCATTGCATCGATCTCATTTGACCAGCCATTCATGCAATCGGGTTTGGACTTCATTGGAGTCATTAATCCCAATTCAAGCCAAGGGCATAAATGGATTTTGTGACCCTGAGACTACTTCACCAAATGAATGACGTAGCACTCAAAGAGGCAAATGAGTCTAGCATCTTAGACTTTTATGAGGGAATAACAACCAGATTTGGTGTACTTACAATAATCTACGATAATGCATTGGCATTCATTGGATCTAAGGTGGTGAGTGGGTACAAAGAATGGTATTTACCTAAGCACTTCATCGAACTATTACCCTCGGGGTAATGGCCGAGCGAGTCTACAAACAAGAACTTGTTGAGGATCATTAGGAGAACTCTTGATGAGAATCAGAGGTCTTGGCATACCAAGCTGAAATCAGCCTTATGGGCTGATAGGATCACTCCCAAAAGATCCACAGGTAACTCTCCATTCGGGCTCAAATCATGGAAGAGAGGCAATCTTGCCCATGTCACTTGAGTTGCCAACATTGGAACTCATGAAGCAGCTGGAGTTACTTGAATTTGAGCCCATGGAGGTGAGGTATGCAGAGTTGATGGAGCTGCAAGAGATCAGAAATCAGGCATCCCAAGCAATGGAAAAGGATCAAGCTTTGATCAAGAAGACCTTTGATAGGAAGGCCAAAGATAGATCTTTTCAAGTTGGAGATCTAGTGTTGAAATGGGATGTGGACAGAGCAAAACCGGGAAGGCATTCAAAATTTGATGCCATTTGGAGTGGCCCATACATGGTCACAAAGTGCAAGAACAACAATGCTTTCCAATTAGCCTCATTGGATGGTGAAAGCTGCAGATTCCAGTCAATGGAATCTATCTCAAGCGTTGCTTCTAGAGGAAGTTCACTACCTCTGTAAATATTAGATTAGATTTTCCTTCCTCCAAGTGCTTGTGCACATTGTTTTGTTGTAGGTTAGTTTTGTTTTCCCTAAGTGCTTTGGCACAACTTGCTGTTCATGGAGATGTTTTGCAGTCTATTGCTTTCATCAGGTGGCATTCCATCTTCCTCCTTGCACATTCTGAGTCAGTTGAGGTTCTAAACAGAATATTTGATGACTCCATGCCCAATGGACTGCTTCAGGCAACTGGTCCTTTCATCTAGCAGGCAGATGACCCCGCTGAGTCGCCAAATTGTTATCCAATTTCACCCCCCAGGGTTGAATTGATAACATACATCAGGATTCTCAAATCCCAGGCAAATTGATTGATCAGGGAAAAAATCATGTTTCTAGGGTCCCTTCAGAAATTTTCTAACTCCCCTGTCCAGGTTGAAAAGAACAAGCTCTGAGAAAATGCGAGAAAGTTGTAGAAAATAAGCTTGGGCCAGAAAAAATTGTGAAAATCGGCTAAGTCCTAGTCAAACGAGCAGTCGGGAAATTTGGGACGTAAAGGCGCGGATCGGCCGAAAAGCCTACGGCAGCGGCCCCAAACAACAAAGGGACATGCAGGACAAATGGACGTGAAATGCCGAATCGGCCGAAAGAAAGAAAATTTGTCAAGTCCTTTATCGGGAGAAAAGCGGGACAAGAGTACATGAAGACCCAAGGCCGGCAAGTTAAGGAAGCGAGAAGCTCGCCAGAAAGCACCGGAGGGCAGTTGGACCGAGAAGGACGCGTAGGCGCGGCAAGCCAACCCTTGAGCCATTTGAAGAGATAAGAAAATCGACCAACTGCTTTAGTACATGTGGGACAAAGGAACGCGAACCGGCCGAATCGGACGAACCGGAAGAATTTGTCCCAGGCAACCTTCAGGACATTTGGGACGAGATGGACGCGAAGGGCTTGAGAAGCGGCGGTTCGGCAAGCAGAAACGGCCTGACAAGGACAAGTGGGACAAAGGGGCGCTTGTAAGACGCGGATAGCGAAAGGAGCGAAAGCAATCGAGATCACGCCATGTGTCACCGCGAAAAGGGGCGAGGAAGCCCATTTTGGGCGGATCGGAGGATTCTGTCCCATGAAAGCTCTTGGGACATCCGGGACAAAAAGGCGCGATGGACGCGAAAATCCAGCGAGGCCGTGGACAAATCACAACATGACACGTGTCGCAAGGAAAAAGGTCAAAAGTCAAAAGGCGGGTTTTCGAGCGATCCGAACCAATGAAATAGTGCCACGTGTCCAAGTTTAAGGGGCCACAAGAAAAGCCCGCGAAAAGGTGGAGAGAGAAAATTGCTCATCGTGAAAGCACTGCCACGTGTCGTCCGGATGGCGAGCGCGGGAAAAGAAATTTAAAAATCCGTTTTCGCTTTTTGTGCCCTAAATCTTGAGATCATCATATCTTTCGATCCAGAGCTCGGATTTGCATGTTCTTTATATCAGCGGAAATTTGTTGAAGTTCTCTACATGATTTAAGGGTCAATCTTGCATTTTGAGTGCGTTTGGAGGAGAAAATTAAGAAAACGTCTCTGACGCGTGGTGATAGACAGAAGTAATGCTTCAACTACCAACTTTAATGCAGCAGACAGCTCGCCGCTCCTGTTAGACAGCCCGCCGTTTTGCCAGAATCCGCCGCTTCTGCCATAATGAGATGATTTTAAATGCTACCAAGAAGTGGTTGGGGCAGATTCTAGATTTCCTCTCTCTTCCCTCTCTCATTTCTTGATATATATTGTAAAGAGGAGCTCCTTTAAGAGGTCGGACATTTTTGTTTTGCATCCTCCCTTATTCCCTCGCTTGCCAGAGAATTTGTGGAGCTTTCAAACCTCCCATATGGGTTGTAATGCTAGTCTTTTTTGCCTCTTGGCCACTGTAATGTACTGTATCGACTCTTGAGCAATAATATATGTGTTGTGATTGACTCTCAACCCTCTCATGTATTCATTGCTGTCATTTTGATCTCTTATTGCAGTTTGGTTACCTGTGCATGGTGTTTGTATTGCATCTATGTGGTCTGTGTTAAATTTGCAAAACGAATGTCTAACATTCCTCGGTGCATCACCTTTGTAGTTTAGGTTTTATTCTATGCATTTTCTTACCTGTCTCCTTGCTTGAGTTAGATTAGGTTTTATGCAAACCCTCTCGCATTTTTTTGTGTGCATCGAGCAGAGGAATAGGAACCAGCTTTCTCTCGGAGAATCTTTTCTCATCTTACAAGTCCCACGCTTGGAGAAAGGATTCCATGTTGTGCAATCACACCTTTGGATGCAGAACATCAACCTAGAAGCACGATCGCATCCGGGGTCTTTGTGAGTCTGCATGCAATAACGGGTACTCGATCAAAGATCAATCTTGAAAAATAGATAGCTCCATGTAATTCATCCAAAAGCTCTTCTATGCACGAGGAATGGGATACTTGTTCTTTATAGTCTTCTTGTTGAGTGCATAGTAGTCATTGCACATCCTCATGGTCCCTTCCTTCTTCTTCACCAAAATAATGAAGAAGCAAAGGGACTAGAACTATGATGGATATGTCCCATATCCAAGAGTTCTCTACTAGCCTTCTCTATCCCATCCTTGAATTTCTTAGGATGGCGATAAGGCGTAGTAGTCACGGGTTTGGCACCGTCCTCTAGCTCTATAACATGCTCAAATCCTTTATCGGTGGTCCACTTGGAGAAATGTCACCAAACGTTGGGTCGTACTTATCGAGTATTACTGCATTATCGAGTATTGCTGCATATCTACATGAAAGGGATGTCCACTATTTGAAGAAGATTTGTATGAAATGAAGCCTTTGGGATGCCCATGCAATCTTTCCATGTCTAATTCTAGACTCCATCTTGTGTGCAAAATAACTCTAGGCCCACCATCTGAAAGAGCCCTAAGCACAATCTTCTTCCTATCCGCCATAAACTCTAACTCCATTCTCCCGAAGTTTTGCACATACCGCCAAGGACTACAACCAATGAATACCCAATACTATATCAATCTCACCAAGACCAATCATATAGAAATCATCTCATCAATGTGTAGTCCCCCATCCGGATGCTAAGTTGAGGAATTGTTATGTTTGTGGAGCACTGTTTTCATGTTAGAGTGTGGTACACCTTCATGTGTTACACTCGGGTATTTTTACTGGCGGTCCCGCTCGCGGTGAGCGGGTCAGGGGGTTTAGTGCAAAGCCCTCAAGCAAATTTTCATGGGTGGTTTATTAACCCATGGGTAATGGGTAACCGTTATGGGCTGTTTTTGGGCCCATGGTTTTTGGTACCCATTGTTTTGATACCCATGGTTTTTGCCCATGGTTTTGATACCCACGGTTTTGTATCAAACTGCTTAAGCAATTGTCTATTTATATGGTCTTATGCATATGATAGATAGACAAGCAAATGTATTGCAGATGTGCTTTGAATTCGGGTGTGAATTTTGTAGAGTTTGTTGAGCATAGCTCCAAACGGATCTGGGTATTGTATTGAGAGAGTGGAGGCTTGTAATAAAATCTGAGCAAGTGATTCTTGGTGGACGTAGCCCATATTGGGTGAACCATGTTAAATATTGTCTCTGTGTTGTGTTATTTATTATGCACTTTTATTTGAGATCTGTAATATTTTTACGCATATTAGTTTCTCTTTGTTGTGATTTTGTAAGGGATTATTCCGCATATTTTATCTCTTATTTCCTAACGGGAATCCTCTTAGTGCAACTCATAGCAAATCCGTCTGCAACTTGTACACTAAACCCCTCAAAGTCCTCAACCTGTAATCCTCGCTTCACAGCCAACCCCTCATCTATGAAGTTGTGCATAGCTCCACTGTCTATCAAACAAACAATCCGATGCCCCTTAAGTACTCCTTTCACCATGAAAAGGATGGCACCTAGGGACTCCCGAAAGTGTGGCAATAGTGACATTGGATGAACCCAATGTTGCACCCTCTCCAAGCTCTATCTAGGGCTGATACTCCCGTGCATCATGATCGCTATCATTGCCCTCTACATCTGTATCTGGTAAGTGCCCATCATCCTCATCTGAAACCACCTCAATGAGGTGCACCTTGCCTTTACCAAGGCAGTGATGTCCAGGCTACCAATGATCCTTACAATGAAATCAAATCCTCTTCCTTCTCAACTCATTACGAGTATCCTGATCCACCTTAGGAGGGGGTGCACTTTTCTGCTGAATAGTAGAGAGATGAAATGGTTTGGAGCTCGTGGAAAACGTCTTATTGGGTGGATAAGAAGTGGGGGATGTGTCCAAATATAATGTATGTCGATTGGCATCATGCAGCATCCTAGGCTTAAGAGCCTTGACCAATCCTCTCATCCTATTATGAAGCTCCTCTATAAATAACATAACTACCCTCTTCTCGGGCATCTTCGGAACCATAACTGCTATATGTTGAAATTCGTTGATGTAGGCATCAACATGACCGGATTTGGAGGAGGTGCGTCAAATCTACGTAGTATAGCTCCACGTCCTTGTGATCAAATCTCGTTATCAGTCTCTCATTGAACTCCTGTAAGACCACAGAAGATCATGGTTTTGTGTAACCAGCCCATGATGCCACCAATCATATGCTACTCCCTCAAGGTGTAGAGTGGCAAACTGAATAACTGCTCCTGTATAGGCTTGAGGGTAAGATATGTGTCGAGCTTATGAATCTAAGCTTTGCACTGATCTTTCCACTACCATCAAAAGTGGAAAGGGACACCTTGTTGGTAACCTGCTTTAGCTCCCTATTATCTTTGTCATCTAGGCCTCTTACTCTGTCTAGCCCTCAAGCTATCCCTCCTCTGTGCAAACTACTACAGAAGGGGAAAGGCATCCCTCACATATTGTAGTAAACTCCACTCATCGCTGGCTGCCATAACATTGTCTTGGAAGGCCACTTCCTCAAGTGGATTTTCAACCTCTGATGTTTTATTTCTAGGCAAGAAACTGGGCTGCATAGGCCTATTTCTGTCCGGGTAGGCCTCCTCTCATATGTATGAGTGTGCTTCTCTCACGGTGAAGAGATCCCCTCACATTGCCAATCTACGAGGGTGATCTACCTGTGCTTCCTATGACTTGTTGGCTAGATTTTCTGCATAGCATAAAACCTAGGCAGTCATGAGATAAATCTCCCTCATTTAACCGGTGAGGCTCCCGTGTCAGATTTGTCAATAAAAATGTGTTATTATCTATCAGGGGTTTTACTTTAACCACTTAGTTCATGAACCATAACTAAGAAGTTCTGCAGCAAGTAAGCAGTTGTTCAAGAAAGGAAGTATTTTATAGAAGAAAGAAGTAAAGGAAATACAGAGAAGAAATGGGGAAGATGTGCATCCCAATTAGTAGATAGCAGAGCTAATTGCATGCACATAGAAGAAACTTAATAGATATGAACACATAGAATTATAAAACAAAGGCAACTCTAGATCCAGATCTATAATAACACAAAGTTTACTTAAGAGATCTAAGATTTAAAAGCAAGAAACATAGTACACCGTGACACAAAGTTCTCCGGAAACCTGCTCCTTTGTATTCCTTTGCTCCAAGTTGCTCTCAGGGGTTCAACACAAAGTCTAGAACACAGATTGCTGCTTACAAATTCTGATCGATCATTAACCGAAGGTTCTTCCTCTACTTATAGAATGTAGAGGGGCAATTACAAGTTGAAAGCTTTAGTTGAACTGGCACATGTGGAAGTCGGAAAGAAACAACTGACAATCTTCCTCCTGGAATTCCTCTTTGCGTGACATGTATGATTTGCAACTGAAAATAGAACCTTCTACTTTACACGTGCCACCTATCTCCAAGTAATTGACTTCTTCAAGTAATGGCTTTTAAACCAATCACTTAAGTTGTATAATTTAATTGATCGCTCAATTACTTTGTCGGAGGAAAGAAGAAGGAAGAGGAAAGCTGACTTTGTCCTTTTTCATGTCTGCATGCAGCTGATTCAAACTGGATCTGGAAACAAGCTGGAATTGCAAGCAGTTGGAATTGGAAGCAAGCTGGAATTTTGCCTTCGCATTGTCTTCTCTTTTATCCTTGAAGCTTTTGCAGTTCTTCTTTTGTACATGCATCAGTGCAAGGTTGGCCGTAGATAACTCATCATCCTTATTTTTAATTGCATATGAGCAATTAAAATTTTTGGAAAGCACTCAAGGTGAATGAAAATTCAATGAAGGCTTCAACTGGAAGATGAGAGCACATGCATAGGATTTTGGAAGGAATTTTCCACGCACTGACTTCTTCACGGCTGGATATTGAAACAAGAGGATGAAGCCTTTGTGTCGGAAGCTTTGCAACCATGAGATCTGGATCGGATCGCATATGGATTTCGCATCTGCATCTAGATATGGATCTGCATCTGCATAACAAACTCTGCAACTAAAGTTTGTGGATGAAAAGTTGCAACTCGAATAATTCCATTGCTTTTAATTGCACGCATGAGTGAAGTTTTCCTGCGAGGCATAAGTGAAGTCTTTCTGCTCTCTGGATCTCGTCTATCAATTCAACAAGAGGTTCCGAGCCTAGATCCATGTCTCCAATATCTGCAAATTTAGAAGTGATGCGGGACTCGTTGTGCTTTCTTTTTCATCTTTCTTCACCATAGCTTTGTCTATCTTTTCTCGAACAAATTTTTTTTTCTTCTTATTTGGTGGAATTCTTCAAAACTAGTGCAGATCTCGGACAATTCTTGATTCGGAGGATACATGCAATGTATTGGACATTGATAAAAGCTCCTTTTCCTTTGTAAAGCACCTGTAATGAATTCCTGAGCACCTGTAACACTTATGCAAACAATTATGCCGACAAAGATCAACCTCCTTCAAAGCATGCGCCAAATTTGGAAGCTTTTAGCCTTGTTGCCACCTTGCATTATGGAGAGCAAAATCCTTCTTGAAAGCCTTGTTGCCACCTTGCCAGAAAAAAATCCTTCTTCAAATGCCTTGTTTCCACCTTGCTTGAGCAAAATCCTTCTTCAAATGGGGGCGCACTTTTCCTCTTGGCTGCAATTCTTTACCTATGAATTGAATAATTCACCCATATGGCTGCCCATGCTCATATAACCTTCATAATTCTATAATTAATAATTGCCCTAACAATTAAAGGCAATTAGTTAATTAAAAATCATGTTTTTCTCTTTTAAAAATAACATGTTTAAGGACAACCATCCAATAAATTAAATTAATCCAATTTAATCCTTCACACATCACTTCACTTAAGCTTCACAGTGTGCTTTGACCATAGCCACTGAAAATAGGAATTAATATAATCATTTAATACTTTAAAAGTATTAATTCCTTCTCAAAAGGGGCTGCATTAAATAAATTAAATTTATTTAATTTTAGAATTCTATTTCCAATTGATTTATTCCCCTTTGCTTTTGTTGACTTTTCCACAAGCCTGGGTGCCAAAATTGGGTGAATAAATATTAACAAATATTTATTTAATGCATTATTATTCACCCAAGGTGGGTGCACTTTTTGCATAATAGATTTCTATTTTTAAGAATTTCTGACAATGGGATTATTTACCCTGCAAGGCAGCCTCGGAAATCCCATGATCCACTTAAGTGATTTGACTTTGACAATGGGATTATTTACCCTACAAGGCAGGCAATAAAATCCCGTGATTTCACTTAAGTCACTTTTCTTTTATTTCACCATGGGAATTTTTACCCTGCAAGGCACAATAAATTCCCGCTTGCCTGCAGCCTCTAACTTTCCCACTGCAGCTTAAGTGAATTTTATATCACGGGAAAAAGTACCCTGCTAGGCAGGTATAAAATTCCCATCATGCCTGCGGCTTCTATTTTTCCATTGCAGCTTAAATCTTTTGTTTTTCAAAAATGCGCCCAACCCGCAGGGGCTTTTTTCCATGCACGACTTGCTTTTTCCTAGTGATCCGGACCTCGATGGCGACTTCCTCTAGACATAATGTGCGTATATGTTTTCTTTGCTCCGGGCCAAAAATCGGGCTTACCGGGAAAGGAATTGTTCTAGAGAAATTTCACAGAAAATGAAACGGGAAAACACAAAAACACGAAAAATTGCCAAAAGTTACAAATAAAGCCCAAAACTTATTCCTAGTTAAAATCCTTCTGGTACAAGGTAATAATGATATGTTCGATCATAACAGAGTTAAAACGGAGCGCAAATAGCCTCATATGGGGCTCAAAATAATTAAATACAAATTTTCCTGCAGACAAATCCCGACGACAGAATATAACAATTTTGGGCATCTGGGTATTTGGCAAAAAAGACTAATATGGCTCTTTGGGAATATCTTGACGCAATACAAGAACTTTTAGGCAATAAAAACACAAAACGACCCATTATTTTAAAAGTACGAATTTTTTTGAATAGGGTAGTCACAGATTTCAAGATGAAATCTGGGTGACACCATGACTATTAACAAGTCGATCTGATTTGTCTCTCCTGTCTAGAGTAGATCCCATACGCCCAATTTGAATCAACTATTGCTTTGATTGGATACCATAGTCTTAAAAACTCTGTTTGGATCCACTTGCTCATCCGGGGAGGGCTCTCTTGCCTATCACCCATGATTTCAACCCTAAGCACTGTTTCAAAACCACCCTCTAGTCGTGCTCTCCTTCGTGTGTAATATACGTGTGGTCTAACCTCTCTTCGTTGCATTAAAGTCTAATTGTTTTTTTAATCTCTTGTTCTTTCCCACACAGTGGGAGAATACACCGCTCGATACCATCGAAGGATCCCAACCATGTTGTCTTTTTTTAATATAATTCTTTGGCTTGGATCCTTGCTTACAATGTCAGAAGATAATGATAGAATACCATCCACAAACTTCACACAATTTAATAAAAACAATACTGCAAAACTGGATAGCTAAAAAGGAAATGTGATTAGGGTTTTATTGGATATCCCTTCATAAATAATTTCATTTCTCTCTCAGCCATGATTAAACATCACATTCTTAATGATAAATATTGACTACAAAATAACTAGAATCTGCATATGGAAAGCGGGAAATATTGCGATACCCTTCTCGAAATTAATTAAAATTGAGTCGATTTTCTCTATATTAGCAGCTGGAAAAATGGCAATACAAATCTGAATGCAAATACCTCTGGAATAACATAGAATCTTCACAAAGTGAGTCACCCCACACTAGAAAAAATATGGAATCTGCTGCTGCAATTTTATTTCTACAAACACTTTGTTGGAATAATAAAAACTAGTAAATAACAACGGAATCTCACGGGTAGAAATTCCTCTCATTTCTCTTGGGGTTTTTGTCCACAAGAGGAGAAATCTAGAGGGTTTTCGTCCCTGGGTTTTCTCGCAAAAAGTTACGAGCTCCAATGTTGGAAATAAAATATAATAATAACTTGGAAAGATCCTAGGCAAGTCGAATTTCTCTTTTAAAGAGAAAAAAACACTCACATAGCCAAGTCACATTTCCCTAGGCAAGTGGGATGTATTTTTTTTTTTTAAAAATTTTAGAGCTAGTTGCATTTTTACCTTAGGAAGTACATTTAAATTAAGTGGTTTTATTTTTAATGCACTTTCTTAAGTTTATTTTAATGTTAAGTTTATTAATTTATTATATGTGCTTTTATAATGTTATATTTTAACTTTAGCACAATATAATAAAATTAATAAACCGAAGTCGCCCTAGAGCTCACCCTTTGGCCGTCGGGTAGACAAAAAGGCCAAAGGTCTTGATAAATTCATTTGAGAAAGAGGGACATTACGAGTCACCAACTCCACCGATAAGCGGATTTGTGTGTAAGACTTGTATTTGACAATGAGTGCATCAAGATTCCTTTCAACACGTAGATTGTTGATATTGAAATATCATCCACAAATCCACCAACAATTTGTATTTTTAGAGAAATTATGTTTGATTGAATCGCCTTTTTGCTATAGCTACCATTTAAAACCAAGTCATAATAATTTTTCGAATGGATTCTAACATCACAGATGCTCGTGTCTGCGACACAAAAACAATGCCTTAAGGCTTATATGTAATGCTCAAATACTTATGCATAGAGTATTAAGTCCTCAAGGTTTATGCTCGAGACATCAATTGCCAAAAGTGCCGTAAAGTTTACGCTTGAGGCATCATTGCTGGTGGGATTATGTATAAAGATGAGTGCCCAAAGTGCTATATATTCAAAGTACAATTGTTGGCTAGATTTTCTGCATAGCTGAAAACTTAGGTAGTCATGAGATAAATCTCCTTCATTTACTTGATGAGGCTCCGTGTAAGATTTGTCAATTAAATATGCTAGTATCTATTTGGGGTTTTACTTTAACGATGCGACTCATGAACCATTTGTATAGTTTTGCAACAAATAAGCAATTGTTAAAGAAAAAAAATATCTAATGAAGAAGGAAATAATAAAAACACGGGAAAGAAAGAGGGAAGATGTGTAACCTAATCAATAGATTACGAGTTGATTTCATGCACATGTAACCAGAACCAATAGGTATTAACACACAAAATTATAAGCAAAGGTAACTTTCAAATCTAGATCTAGAATAACACAAAGTTTATAAGTAGATCTAAGACAAAAAATGTTAGAAACAAAATGCACCGTCGACACAAAGTTCTCCGGAAATATGCTCCTTTCTATTCCTTTACTTCAAATAGCTATCAAGGGTTTCAGGACAAAGTTTGGAACATAAGAATGTTGATTACAAATTCTGATCCTTTAACCCGTAGGTTCTTCCTCTACTTATAGCATGTAGAGGGGAAATTACAAATAGGAAGCCTTTAGTGAACTAACATGGTGTCCCCATTTCACCCGAAATCTAGGACTACCCTATTTAAAAAAATTCGTACTTTTAAAATAATGGGTCATTTTGTGTTTTTATTGCGGAAAGTGTCTCAGTATTGTGTGAAGATATTTCCAGAGAGTCATATTAGCCAATTTTGCCAAATAACTAGATCCTCGAAATCATTATATTACATTCTTTGGGGTTTGCTTGTGAGAAATTTTTATTTAATTATTCTGAGCCCCGTTTGAGGCAAATTGTGCTCCGGTTTAACCCTGTTGTGGTCTTACATGTCAATTTTCCCATATACCAATAGGGTTTTAACCAAGAATGAATTCAGGCTTTATTTGTGACTTCGACAACGTTTTGTGTTTTTGGTGTTTAAGCTGTTTCGTTTTACGTGAAATTTCTCCAGGTCAATTCCTTTTCCGGTTTGATCCGATTCCTTGCTTGGAGTATCTGGAGATCATTTATGGATGTTATGCAAAAAGGAATTTGCCACCGGAGGTTGGTTCTCTCTGAAAAGATGAAGTCGTGCATGAAAAAGCTTCTTCTAGGCGAGGCCACTTTTTTTGGAAAAGAGGGTTTGAAGTGGATCATGGGTTTTGAAGCGGCGGTAGGTGGGAATTTTGTACTGCCTGGCAGGTACTTTTTCCCATGGAAGCAACGCCACTTAAGTTCTGATAGGAAAATTGGAGGCAAAGCGGGAGGCGGGAATTTCTTATTCCGCTTCAGGTAAAAATTTCCATTGTGAAATAAAGAAAAAACACTTAAGGCATTGATGAGATTTTATTACTTACTTACCTTGTAGGGTAAATAATCACATTATGAAAGTCAAACAACTTAAGTGGATCATGGGATTTTTGGAGCTGCAGTGCGAGTAAATAATCCCATTGTTAATTGGCTTTTAAAAATAGAATTCACCCTTGCCAAAAAGTGCGACCCACCTTGGGTGAATAATAATGCATTTAATAATATTTATTCACCCAATTTTGGTCCCCAAGCATGAGGAAAAGTCAACGCATGATGAAAGGATAAATAAGACTGAAGTAGAGGGCTAAAAAATAAATTTAATTTATTTAATGGCAGCCATGAGCATGCACAAAATAGGTGCCCCATTTGAAGAGAAAAGCTTATTAATTAATTAATTAATTGCCAGGAATAGGAGGGGCAATAATTAATTATAGAATGTTGAGGGTTATATAAGCATGGGCTGCCATAAGTGAAGGTGTAATTAATTCTTTTTGCAAAGGATTGCAGCCCGGACAGTTTTGGCGCCCAAGGAAGGAGGATTTTTGCATTGAAGTTTATTTTCCACTGCTGGGAAGCTTCAAAGTTTGGCGCCTAGGATTGAAGGAGCTTGAATTGTGTCTGATTAATTGTCTGCATAGTGGTACAGGTGCTCAGGTGGAGTTGGTAAAGTTCATGCTTGCTTTGCATGCAAATAAAACATCAAATTTTGGGGCAGCAGGCTTGATATATGCAGATTTTTATAATTAAAATCCACTGTTGATGTTCCGGTTGCCATCTTTGTTTGAATTAATTGCAGGAATTCATTACAGGTGCTTTTATAAGAGAAAGAGAGCTTAAATCAATGTCCAATACATTGTACATATCCTCCGAATCTGAAGAATTATCCAGATCTGCACCGGTTGTGAAGAATTCCGGTTGAATAAAGAGAAAAAGAATTACTCGAGAAAAGACAGATTCACCATGGCAAAGCAAGATGAAAAATAAAGCACAACTGTGAGAGTTATGCATCACTTCTAAGTTTGCGACACTTTGGAGACATAAATCCAGATCTAGATCTCATAATCAAAAGCTTCCTAAGCACAAATTCATACTCTTATTTCTGAAGTAGCATGTGTAGAATTTAGTACGTAGAAAATTCGTTCCAAGATTTGTGCATGTGCTCCCAATCTTCCGATTGAAGCCTTCATTGAAGTTGCATTCACCGGAGTGTTTTCCAAATTTTTTAATTGCTCATATGCAATTAAAAATAAAAAAAGATGAGTTATTTACGACAAACATTGCACTAATGCATGTCTTGGAGAAGAAGCTGCAAAAGCTTGAGGATAAGAGGGAAGACAAAGCAAAGCAACACCCATGTAGCGGAATTCAGATCCGGCCGCTTTGAGATCCAATTGCTCCCATTCGGTTTGGCGAGAATCAAAGACAAAAGAATCAGTGCGTACTGAAAATATGAAAAGGACAAAGGCACAGCGTTCCTCTTTCTTCTTCTTTCTCTTATTTCCTCCGACAAAGTAATTGAGTGATCAATTAAATTATAAAACTTAAGTGATTGGTTTAAAAGCCATTACTTGAAGAAGTCAACTACTTGGAAATAGGTGGCAGACATGCAAAATAGAAGGTTCTATCTTCAGTTGCAAATCATGCATGTCATGCAAAGAGGAATTCCAGGAGGGAGATTGCCAGTTGTTTCCTTTCCGACTTCCACATGTGTCAGTTCAACTAAAAGCTTCCTATTTGTAATTTCCCCTCTACATGCTATAAGTAGAGGAAGAACCTATGGGGTAAAGGATCAGAATTTGTAAGCAACATTCTTGTGTTCCAGACTTTGTGTTGAAACCCCTGATAGCCACTTGAAGCAAAGGAATACAAAGGAGCAGATTTCCGGAAAACTTTGTGTCACGGTGCATTTTGTTTCTAGCTGTTTATCTTAGATCTACTTATAAATTGTGTTATTTTAAATCTAGATCCGAAGTTGCCTTTGCTTATAATTTTGTGTTGATATCTATTGGTTTCTTCTATGTGTATGCAATCAACTCTGTTATCTATTGATTGGGTTACACATCTTCTCTATTTCTTCCTTGTGTTTTATTATTTCCTTTTCTATAAATATTTATTTTCTTTAAACAACTACTTACTTACTTGTAAAATGTATAGCTATGGTTTATGAGCTGCATAGTTAAAGTAAAACCCCATATAGATACTAGCATATTTTATTGACAAATCTGACACGGGAGCCTCACCGGTAAATGAGGGAGATTTATCTCATGATTGCCTAGGTTTTTAGCTTTATGCAGAAAATCTAGCCAACGATTTTGGCAACTCACTGGGAACAACATAAATTAGCAGACCGAGCTTTCTCAAGTTAGAAGCCGCGAGATCGAGGCTTTCACCGGGAAGAAGAGTGCAAACACATTCGAGATCCGAGGTCATCTTTAGCATAATCCGACAGGTTGGAATTTTTTCATCAAGTCTATTCTCAAAGAAGATGTGCTCCTTTCATGATGTAGAATCAACCACTTTCCCCTTCGCACATTCCGTGGGGTGTAGTCTTTGGACCTCTAAATCGACTCCTATGCATGATCTACCTTAAAGGGAGGAGAAAGAATTTTCTGAAATTCTTTGGAGATGGAAAGCGAGAATCCAAATGACCACTTGGCTGTGTTTTCATATCTTGTGGAGTGCTTGCGGATCGAACATGAAGATGTATCTTTCCGGCTCTTCATACTGAGACTCGCATGACTTGCTTAACCCATTTGGAGAATGGTTCATAGGCTAGCTCTGGCACCATAACCAATCTGAGGCTACTTATGCGGGATGCGTTCTGAAAAGATTCAAAACATTTGAAGATTCCAGCACCTTGATGATAACCCAAGTGACTTAGGTGAAGACGGAACCACATGAGCACACGCGGGATTTTATTGCAAAATTCCGAGAGATTCTTGTACAAAATTCCGGCCGCTTCTCTAAATGGCGAGAATCAAAAGGTATTCTTCATCAATGCTTTAGTTCCTAAAGTAAGCTATCAACTACGAAGAGCATGTCCTGCTGATTTATTAGCAACTCAAAACATGGCGGTTGAAATTTAAGACGACCTCATCATGGATGGAAAGATAAAGAGCAACACTTCTAGAGTTGAAAGTTCATCCTCTGCTTCTACTTCTGATTCATTGCTACAAAAGTTAGCAAATGAGATGTTTTAGATAAAGAAACAGATGGCTCAAATGGCTCAAGGCAACAATACGCCTCGCCGAGAATTTCAACAACTGGAACCGCATTGTTGTTTCCTAAAGATTAGCAATTGAAGTTGCTCCCAAAAAGCGTGGAGATGAATGAAGAAGACCAGGAAGATGACGTTGATCGGCTCGAGGATGATGATTTTGTAGGTCTGTTGGCGACTCCAACATTAATTACCTAAACTACAAATCTGAACATGAGTATGAGGAGCTTCTTGAAGACGATCATGGTCATGCATATGCAGTACTTACAAGATCACAAACTCGCCAAGCTGAAGCATTAGCAGACGAGCAAAGAAGGGGCATCCCTTTGCCTTCTTCCTTAGCTCCCGGAAGTAAGCATGCGAGTTCTTCATCTCAACCACAGAAAGCGGCTCAGGTATCTGAATCTATTTCTTCTTTTGACATTATTGATCATGTTAAGAAAACTAGAGTTCAAATGTTAGAAGCTGAATACTTGAGAGCCTTTCGGCGAGTTAAATTGGGTAGTTAAAAATGTACAATCACCAGGACAATCCAATACATCAAAAGGCCTTTTTCCTAAGCCCAAAGATACTCCACAAAACAACACTATAGTTGTTAAATCCTCATCATCTTCTAGAAGAGTAGAACCTTTCTATGTCTCCTTATTGCTTAATGGTTTCAAGTTAAGCAATTGCATTCTAGATTCGGGTGCTTCTGACAATGTCATGCCATTTAAAGTTGCGGATGCTCTTGGGCTTACCTTGACAAAGACCATAAGCGGGTGTTACTCGTGGAGAGACAAGTCCTTTTAATTGGACAAATGAAAGATGAACAAGCATTACGGGCTTTTCCGACAAAAGATTAAAGATGGCAATTCTAGTTGCAGATATTCCTGTCTCCTACGGGATGTTGCTAAGCAGAAAATTCTGCAAAGAGCGAGGAGGAGAAGTAAAGATGGATTGGTTCTGTGCACATATTCCTATCAAAGGGATTAATCAGAAGCTAGAGTTGGAAAAAAAGTCCAAGAACACGGTTACAAAATCCGAGGATCCTAGATCTCAGATTCTTTTTCAAGAATCTAACCATGGGGTCTATTTCTTGGAAACGGATAAAGACATTCCAGAGCGAACTTCGATCGAGCAGAGCCGTGAAAAGAAGAAGAAAAAGTTTGGACTCTAGAGTTTAAAGGCACATGTTCTTTTGGATCGGGAGAGCCGACGTTCTACTAATATCTATGAGATATTTCCATACTCCCACAAGTATGAAGAACACCAATAATCTGCAGTATGAAGGAATAGGAATGGAACAAGCTAAAAGTAAAGGAGTAAAACTCCTCAAAGCCCAAGGAGATGTTGAACTTCTAGTAAAGCGAGTTCGAGCGCAAAGTCAAGTCAAAAGAGATAAGTTTGGAGCATTACCGAGATAGAGTGCTTTTCGCCACATTTGATTTTGCAGCCTTCTCTATTGAGTTCATTCCAATGAATCGTGGGAATTCCAAGGCGATCTCTTTTATGATCACGGTTGCACTATTGAATCCGGATAGACCACCGTCCATATTAAGACAAGGAAACTATAAAGTGGAGATGGTCTACCGCCCCAAATTCCCTGATAATGTTGAACAGTGGCAAACTTTCAATGAGGACAAACAAACATCTGCATTTCTGGAACAAGGCAACTTTGACAAGTTGTATGTTGAAGGGAGTAAATCACCACCACGACAAACTTGATCACAGGAAAAGTGATCCAGTTATGATGATAAGTAGTGGAGTAATCCGACAAAAGGGTAGAAAAATTCCCAAGGGTTTAGTTTCCTTAGTGAAGACTTTCGACAAGCATGATCGGTACCTGAATAAGAACAAAGAACATGGTGATGGTGATAGTTCTTCCTCAGAAATAAAGCAGGTAAATCTGGGAATGGAGCAAGTTGATGCAGACTTGCCCGCCACGGAGAGAAGAAAGGATGAGCCATCACCAGATGAAGTTGATAAGGACTTGCCCAAGGTATTTGACAAGAAGTCCAGAGAAAGGATGTTCGAGATCGAAGACTGGGTACTCTGGTGGGACAAGAGACATGAACCGAAAGGCATGCATGACAAATGTGATTGGCTCTGGAAAGGGCCCTTCATGATCAAAAGAGATGCCGGAATGGACACTTTCTTCCTTGCCTCGCGAGAATGGAATTGAGTTATCACTACCTTTTGTGGGTAGCATCGAAGCTTTTCGGACATTAAAAAGCGAGGTAAAACTGTATGTATATAAATAAAACTTTGTTTGTTTTTTATGTTTTGTTTTTGTGTTGTGTTGTTTTTGTTTGCATTTCGACCCGTGCCCAAAAGACAAGATACGAAACCGAGAGATCTTTGGGATCTCATATTTTCCTTGTCATTCGACGGAGGAAAAGATGTCCACAAACGGAGCCAATTGGTGTCCCCAGAGTTCACCTTGAAATTTGGGACTACCTTATATAAATTTTTTTGTACTTTTAAAATAATGGGTTGTTTTGTGTTTTTATTGCCAAAAGTGTCTCGTATTGTGTCAAGATATTCCTATAGAGTCATATTAGCCAATTTCGCCAAATACACGGATGCCAGAAATCGTTATACAACCGGTGCAGATCTGGAGATTTCTTCAGATTCGGAGGATATGTTCAATGTATTGGACATTGATTTAAGCTCCCTTTCTCTTATAAAAGCACCTGTAATGAATTCCTGCAATTAATTCAGACAAAGATGGCAACCGGAACATGAACACTTGATTTTAATTATAAAAATCTGCATATATCAAGCCTGCTGCCCCAAAATTTGATGTTTTGTTTGCATGCAAAGCAAGCATGAATTTTGTCAACTTCACCTGAGCACCTGTACCACTATGCAGACAATTAATTAGACTTAATTCAAGCTTCTTCAAACCTAGGCGCCAAACTTTGAAGCCTTCTAGCAGTAAAAACACCTTCTTCGTGCAAAATTCCTCCTTAATTGGGCGCCAAAATTGCCTGGGCTGCACTTCCTTGTTGAAGAATTAATTAATTCATCATTATGGCAGCCCATTCTTATATAACCTTCACCATTCTATAATTAATAATTGTCTCTCCTATTCCTAACAATTAATTAATTAATTAACATGTTTTTCTCTTCAATTTGAGCGCCTATTTTGTGCATGTTCATGGCTGCCTTAAATAAATTAAATTTATTTAATTTTAGCTTTCTACTTCAGTCCACATTGACTTCATAGTGTGCTTTGACATTATGCACCAAAAATAGGAATTAATTCCATTAATTAATACTTTAAAAAGTATTATTTCTCCTCAATATGGGTCACACTTTTTTGCATGAGAGTGGGTTGCATTAAATAAATTAAATTTATTTAATTTTAGAATTCTATTTCCAATATTCTTTATCCTTTCATCATGCGTTGACTTTTCCTCATGCTTGGGCATCAAAATTGGGTGAATAAACATTAATAATTATTATTAAATGCATTATTATTCACCCAAGGTGGGTCGCACTTTTTGGCAAGGGTGAATTCTATTTTTAAAAGTCAATTTCAATGGGATTATTTACCCTGCACCGCAGCTCCAAAAATCCCATGATCCACTTAAGCTGTTTGACTTTCATAATGGGATTTTTTACCTTGCAAAGTAGGTAAGAAATTCCCATCAATGCCTTAAGTGATTTTCTTTTATTTCACAATGGAAATTTTCATCATCCTGAGGCAAGTAAGAAATTCATGTCACGCCACCGCCTATTATTTTCCTATTGTGACTTAAGTAACTTTGTTTCCATGGGAAAAAATACCCTACTAGGCAGGTACAAAATTCCCACCTGCCTGCTACTACCAAAAATCCCATTGTAGCTTAAAACCTTCTTTTCCCAAAAATGCGACCTGCCCAGAAGAAGCTTTTTCATGCATGACTTTGTCTTTTCAGAGAGAACCAGACCTCCTGTGGCAAATTCCTTCTGGCATAACGTCCATAGATGATCTCCAGATACTCCAGGAAAGAAATCAGACTAAACCGGCAAAGGAATTGACCTAGAGAAATTTCACAGAAAACAAAACGGATTAGCCAATTGGGCCCTTGACTACTAGAAGAAAGTTTTTTTGTTCCTATACTGCTGTTGTGGTCTAATAAGCTTCAAAAAGACCTTAGACATATTGATATTATTGAATTAGATTTGTATCAATGATAATTCTGCATGTACATGCTTTTGTCTCTAATGCCCAAGTTCGGACCAATAGCTTTTATGCAGCGCGATAGAATATGTATGCTTTGAATTATCATTAATATAAATTTCTTTCTTTAAAAAAAAAAGAAAGTAGGTCATGGGGACGTAAGTAAGAGTAATAATAGAAAGAGATGCTTAAGAAAAAGTGGGTTACAAGCTAAAAACATAAAAAAATATTCTAATTAACTTTGGGAGGGAGTAGGGATGTGGTTAATTCGAAATGTTAAAACCATAACATTAAAGAAAAAAATGTCATTTATTAGAAACATTACAAAAAATCACATGTAAGGAGGACCTGTCGCAAAAGCAGATAAACTAAGCTGATAGAGATCATGGCTATAGGAAAATCTGGCCATAATCTATATCAGAATGCAGAGAAGATGAAGGATCAACATCCTCATCAATCACCATGAAAGATTCAATACAAGATCTAATAATGCCCACAGGAAACTCACATCAACTAAGTGGTCATGGATGTGGCAACTGTTGAGGAGCACAAAAATGTCTCCCAAAACTCTCCTAGCATCCATGGCCAAAGATGCTCTAGAAGTAAAGAGAATATTCCAGGTTTCAACTGTTACAGGGACAAATCATACTTCAGGGTTGTTGACATCATCTCATGACATTTGTTGATGTCATTACTAGCATTTTAGCATGCATCCGAAGAAAATGTCTTCTTTCTTTGTATTGAACGGAGAGAGGATTGACTACAATAGCATGGAATGCATGCTCATTTGAGTTGTATTTATATATTTCAATGGTGTTATTAAATGAAGATATGCTTATTCTAGCAAAGTGGGAATCTAAGAAAACAGGGTTAAAATGACTGTTTTGCTGTGCCATTGTCAAGTATAGGGATGTTAATAGTTATATAGCATTGAAACATTGTTGGTGCATGCTTTTGCATGGAATAAATTTCATTTCCTTATTTTTTTATGGATTTTAGTTTTATAATGTTTTTATTTCCAGGTTTGATGTTGGTTTTCCATATTATGATGCCAATGTGTTTAGGGTTGTCATAGTGCTAGACTGTTAAGAGGGTCTCTTGTGAAATATTTGGCACGACTGTATCACTTACCTACAGTATGTGCTGTAGCAAGACACAATTCTCTTTTAATATTTCTTAATTTATTGTGTAGGTATACATTCTGCATTAACCCGATTAAAAGAAATTAATTTCTCTAAGTGTATGACATGTAGAGATTTAGTCTTCAACATTAAAGCGAAATCAAAGTTGTGTTTCATGTAACGATTATGTCAACATACAACATGGCCCAATGGCAAAGAACAAGAAAAAGGTTGAATTTTGATATGTTTGTGTGGTGTTAGCTGCTATGCCAATAACTTCTTGACAACTCTCAGAAAACAATTATCCACAGGATAATTTGAACGTCAAATTTAAAACCTTGACTTGTTAAATATAAGGTCTTTGCCACGTGGACTACAACTCGAAGCCATTTTGGAGCATGCTTGACAAGTAATTATTGCAAAATATAATTATATGTATAAGTTAGTTTTACTTCCATGACATCTTGCTACAAAATGTGTTGATTCTTATACGAAGATTAAATTATGAAGGCTCATGCCAATATTATCATTTTCTTGCAGATCCAACATGATATGACAGCACCATCATCTCATTATTTCATATTTACCGGTCATAATTCATATTTAACTGGAAATCAATGGAATAGTGACTGTAGTGAGGAAGCTATTATCAAATCGCTTAAGATAGGAGTGCACGCTATTGAATTGGACATCTGGCCCAATTCAAATAAAGATGATGTAAATGTTCTTCATGGAAGGTATGGACCTACTGAGTGGATATTTAATTTGATTGAGAAAATTGGTCTCAAAAGACATCATTTGCTTGAGCATGGTTATGATGAACCATGAGATTTATTTTGTATTTGTTAGGGAGGCTGATGGGGTTAGACTAAGGTTGGTTGAGGTTTAAAATTTACGAGGTAGTTTGATGCGTTGTAGAGTTCAATTCTAGTATAGTACGTAGGGGTTTTCCCATGGATTTGTTTTGAATGTTGAACCTAGGAGCTGTGGGTTTAATTTGGTATTTTATTTTGATAAATCACAAAATGAAAATGTAATACCTGTTTAAAATGTACAAAAATGGAAATATTGATAGACGAAAAGTTGTTTACTCAATTTAGCCTATAAGTGTTTGAGCCAGCACTAAAAGTATTAAAAATGGATTTTTTTAGCTATTTGAGTCAGCACTAGAAGTATAAAAATGTTAAATTTATTTAGTAATCTGTAATCTTTACATTGTAGAATTAAAGATCAAAATTTAGAGCTAAGAAAGTTTTCATTGTGGTACATAACATTTAAAATTGATAATAAGAGTGGAATTTACAAATGTGATGAATAATTCTCAGACTATTCATACTTAATATGTCTTAGAGTATAGAAGGGATTCCCATGTAATACATTTATAATCTTCATAGTTATACTTGAACTAAACTTCTAGTTATTTCCAATCCATTTCTTTCACTCGGAAGTTATCATCTCATGTGATGCCCCTTTCTGGGCTGAGCTGAAAGAAAAAGAGAAATAACACCAACCCAAATCAAAACAAACTGAAATTTATAACAGCAAGCTACAGCAGTCTGAAATCTTATGACAGCAAGAGGGAAATTGCAATTATTCACCACCAATACCACGTTTACACCATCCAAAGCATGTAGGAAATAATAATAATTATTTTAGAGCAAGTACCAACCAAGAACTGAATTTTAGAACCCTAGCTGAAGTATAATAATTAATTTTGCAATGGCAGCGAACCCACTTACAAAATGACGGAAATAATGATTCCAAGGCCTAAATACAATTCTGGAAAGTACAATCAGCCTCCAAAAATACGAAGAATCCAAATACAGGAGGAAAGTGACCTGCCGTGCCCTAGAAACCATTGAATTTCCGAGGGTCGCTACCCTAGGAGAGGGTCTGAAATTGGCCAAATAGCTGGTCCAAAACCCTTGCAAGCTCAAACACGGACTTGTGTGGCTGTCCCACACTCAAAACCATGCAAATCTGATCTGCCCTAGCTGCGAATGATGCCTTAGCATTGATAAATCTTCCTTGAACCTCTGTAAATTTGATTGTAGCACAAGTGTGACCTCTGTATGAGATCACCAATGAAGATGTGAGGGTTTTCGTCCTCAAATCTAAGTGCTATTGAGGGATTTCATCCTCAATAGACCTCCATGGAGGGTTTTTGTCCTCAATGGATGAGAGAGAAAACAAAGTGTTCCCCAATTCTTCAAAAACATCCAAATCATATACAAAACTGCCTCCACCCCAAGCGACCCCTTTAAATGCTTGAGGGTGGCGCCAAACACCAAAAAGGAACCCAAGGAGACCAACCTCCTTTTTGGGATGTTATGATTCACCTTTAACTCCATTACCTTCTTTATTTTAAGTCGGCGTTTGCACTTTTTGACCTCTTTCTTTTCACTTCCTCTAAGTGCCTTAAAAATTTAAATTAATAATAATCCTAAGTGTGTAAAATAACTATTTTTGCACTTAATCAAATTATTAATTTGTTATTATTTTATTTTTATTTTTAAAAGAAAAACTTGAAAAAGAGGACATTATATCTCCATAGCTTATGCACTTGTTCATTATAGTTTTAACATTTACAAGATTGTAATGCAATATATGCCTTTCTACTTTCTAAATGTGGGAAATATTGTAAACAATAATTTGACGATTAGCATTAAGCAATTTAAATTTTGTGTAAGAGTTTCCTTCATTTTCCTAATACATTATGACCTTGTAAAATATACTAAATATACTTAACATGGAAAATAGAAAAATTCAAATTTGTATAAAATAGAAATGCATGCCTTCAACAAACAAGTAGGCTTGCTTTTATAGATGAACTTGGCCAAATAGCCACTCTTATCTTCCAATCAAATTTCACTTCTTGCATTTAATGCTTTTTTCACCCTTTTCATCCTCCCAAAGGGGTCGCATTTTCTCCTAGGGGAGAATAATAATTATAAAGTGACATTTCTTTTTTTCTTATTTTACTTTATCACTTTATAATTTTCTTTTCTATTTTTAATTTGACTTTATCATTAATAAATTAATATAAAGTGCTTATAATATGATTTTATATTGCACTTTTATAATTAATTTATTATGATAAGTTTCCCTTTCTAACACCCTTTAGCTGTCGGGAAACAAAATTGGGCTAAAGGTCTTCGATTGAATTATCTTAGGAAGTGGGACATTTCAGTCCTCCCTTCCCCAAATTGCTTGCCCTCAAGCAATTCCAAACTTGTTTGTCCAAGTGCCATGCACAAGAGACAAAACATGCTGAAGTGATCCAAAATCTTGGCCCCTGTACCTGTCAAGTGAGATAGATCTTGCCACCATATGCCTCTCTCAAGATGATCATATACACAAAGTTGCATCAAAGGCATCACATACTTTATATTGCAGATTTCCTCTTCTAGCTTATAATTTTTCTCAAGAGTAAAAGAAATCTGAATGTGCAGCAATAAATAGGACATTATCTCACTTATTCCATTCCTTTCAATGCCATCAAGATCCTCCTTCCCTTTTTCCTTCATGATATCCACATAACCTTGTTGTAGGAGAACATCTTCTTGCCCAAAAGTGAATGCTTGGAACACCAAAAAGAGTATCCCGGGCTGCGTACTTACTGCTGTCCATAACCCCAACAATTTGTCCAGCTTATGACTGAAAATGTGCATCTTACCATCCAATGAAGTGAAGACAACTGAACATTCATCACGAGTGATTAGAAAAGGCTTGAAAAACTGAAAATGATCGGCTCTAATGGCTGCCTTCTTGTTTGTGGCAGTAAGCATGATGTAAGGCAGTTTGAAATTGATGATCATAATATTGCAAAAACTCACAACAGCAAGCTTAAAATCCCAACAATTAATGTTTGTATCAAGAGTGATCAGATTTCCCTCATCGACTTCTACCTCCTTTAGGGAGCAACCATGTGTAAATCTCATGCCAAGTTCTTTTTCATCATTTACCCTTACCAAATTCATGCTTGAGACTTCCACAATCAACCATACAGTTGGTAGCTCATCAATCAGAAACTTTATGACAGCAAGATGGAGGTTAGTCAGTGATCCCAAAATAGCCTCTAAAACAATGAAAGTGGCTTCATACCTTTGTGTAGTGATCCTTCTTAGGTAAGGACCAATTAGATGACTCGGAATTCCACCATGCTCTTCCTTCTGGGGCTGAATACCATAAGGATATAACTGCTGTTCTGAAAATGCTGCTGTATACACCTCGTAAAAATTGCATTGACTGCCCTTTGCACCCTGAAATCTCTTCCTTTGAACCATATCCTCAATATTTCTCTTGAGCCCTTCAAGGCCCAACTCTGAATTTTGTCTTGCACATTGATATGAAAAGACAAAAGAACTAACCAGTGTGACTTCAACATTAGAAACTCTTTTCTTACCGGGATCCCAAATCATTGTGTGTGCACAAATCTGAATTTGCATCAAGGGATTTATATGTCTTATGTTGCAAATCATATCCATAATTCTATCTCCCTTCCCAAAGTGATCCATAATTTGGCATGACATAAGCAACAATATTTCATACCTTAATCTGTCCACCGAGTGTTCATCCTTCCTTGATGGATAGACATATGTTGAGCTGCCCCAATACCACTGTCTATGTGCCTTAGATCTCCAAAAATAGGAACATCACCTGTTCTTTCCTTATCACTTGCATCCCCATCAGATCACCCTTGGACTCTTCCCTTTTGCTAGGGCAACCACTAGGGTATCTATCAAATGGAAGTGGCAAAGTAGGAAGCATTAAACACCTGTTAAATACATCGGAAAGATTACCAAGGGTTACTATTTTGGAAATTACAGCAGGCTGGGACTTCATGCAAGTTTCCATGGGAGTCTCCTCCTCATGTGCAAGTTTCTCCATAAGGTCTCCTTTGACTTCTTCACTTGGGTGTAGATCTGATTTGTCTTTATGCTCCCTTTGAATTGTTGTTCGGTAGAGATAACAAGCTGAATATCAACCTCTACATTCGGACCTCTACATTCGGACTTCAGGCTTCAACCACGAAACTCTCTTCCTTCACCCATAGATCTGAATTTTCCTTCTCATCTTTGCCATCTTGCATATCAAATCTTTCTAGAAACTTTTTTGTGAAATCTTCAAGGGAGACAATGGATTCAACTCCTTGGGTCTTCAACAACTAATGCCACTACTTATGGGCTAATCCATCCATGTATCTAGAGATGAGCATGAGGGCATCATCCTGACACATAGGATTACAACGCAAAAATGTCTCAAATTCTTTCAACCAAGATCTAGCAGAGATTTCCTCAGTACCATCAAAGAAAGGAACTTGAGTCCACTTCATATTGAATATTTCTCACCTCTGTCCATGCAAATTTGATTTCCCCTTCATAGGTTGGGAGAATCACTGCTCTGATACCACTGTAATGTCCCCAAATGGACACTTTTCAACCCAAGATGGATTTTAGGCAAAACCCCAATCCAAAGAGCAAATTCTAAATAATTTATAAAATATTTCAATGCAAATTTGAATTTTATATGAAAATGGCGACTTGCATAAGAGAGGAAAATCACTCAAAACTGATGCAAAACCACTGAATATTTAATGGAAACAAATCAACAATTTTTGCAAAGATGGAATCATGAAGAAAATACCAGATTTGAGCTTCAAACAGGTGAATTTATTTTATTAAAATCTGCAGATAGTTGCCCTCGAAACAGCTGAAAAGTGTATTTCTTCCACTCCAAAAATTATGTAAAATAGCTGATATGATCTCTAAAAATCAGATATACGAACAAAAATCAAAATCTGATCATAAACAGTTCCAGAAACCCACAAACCAGCTCCTTAGATAGGTCGCTCCATATAGAAATGGCTGGAAATGAAGGGAAGGCTCAACAACAATTCTTCTTCTTCAAAACCCTTGTATAGATCTACAATTTCAGCCCTCAATATAATTGGAAAACCATTGGAAAATCAACTAACTCCTTGATATGTGATGGAAACCCCTGTGTGGAGAATCCTCTCAATTAGGAGAAGGGTTTTCGTCCTTCTACTAGATCCATTAGAGGGTTTTCATCCTCCGGGATTATTTCTAAAGGTTTTGTCCTTAGAAATATTTTTGTAAAGCTCAAAGGTTCCAGACAAAATTCAAATTTTTATAAAACAGAAAAACATGCCTTCAACAAGCAAGTAGACTTGCTTTTATAGATGAACTTGGCCAAATAGTGACCCTCATCATCCAATCAGATTTCACTTCCCGCATTTAATGTTTTTCACCCTTTTCATCCTCCCAAAGGGGTCACATTTTCTCGTTGGAGAGAATAATAATTATAAAGTGACATTTCTTTTTTTTCTTATTTTACTTTATCATTTAATAATTTTCTTTTCTATTTTTAATTTGAGTTTACCATTAATAAATTAATATAAATTGCTCATAATATGATTTTATATTGCACTTTTATAATAAAATTATTATGATAAGTTTTACTTTCTAACACCCTTTAGTTGTTGGGAAACAAAATGGGGCTAAAGGTCTTCGATTTGAATCTTCTTAGGAAGTGGGACATTTCATAGCTAGTGCAAATCGTGTTTGGGGTCCAATGATTACATTTATTGGGAATGTTCACTCTCAATTCACAAAGTATGGAGTTGAGCCTCATGGATAAAGGCAAGAAGGTGATATTTCAAGGTATGATCAAGTACTTGGTAGAAGATGTTTTGTCCAAGGAATCATATCTTTGTTCTTTATTTAAGATAACTGTTGATTGGAAGCCTTTAATTACAATTGAGTATAAGTTTGCTAATGTTGTTTTTGAGGAAGAAATTGTGGATGAAAGGTACAAAATAATGGATGGGATCATTCTCTACAAGAATGGAGTCTATTTGGTTTCCAAATCAAGGGTGAAGAACAAGATATTGAGGGTTGTTCATGATGCCCCATTGGCTGGTCATCGAGCTATCTCAAGACACACAAAAAGGGGAAAGGAAGGTTTTTTCAAAAAAATCTAAGAGACGAAGTGCTTCAATACAAATGGGAAAGTATTTCCATAGTCTTCACCACCAAGCTGCCCATGGTTCAAGGTACGGTTTGTTTATATGTTGAGATTGATAGACTCATAAATGTTCCCAATTTTGTACATTTCCAGCCAAGTATAATATCAAAGTAGTGCAACATAAGCATGGTAGAGCTACTTCATGGTTGAGTATTCATGTAAAGGAACCCCAACAAAGTATGTGGATGGTTAGTGGTAACAAAGGGAGTTTACCTTGGAGAACCATAGCTCAGAATTTCGGATTTGGTATTGTTGTCCTTATTCATATCAGCCATCACATGATTCCATTTGCATTAGTGCAAGTGGGTAGGCAAGTGATTTCAGTCAAGAGATTGAGCATGTTTCGATGGATGAATGTTGGGAGAAAATTTGCAATCACTAGAGAAGTGTTTTTAGTCATTTTCATGTTCACAATTCCTAATTTTGCAAGGATATTTCAGTTTTGCAGTTGCTGTTCCATTTGTATGTAATGACCCTTTCAAGGGTTTAACCACAAACTATGGAATTTAGCCAAACACCCAAAATAATCAGATCTGATTTTTAATTGCAGCAGATTGAAAATGCAAAAATCAGCTAACTGTACTCTTCACAAAATATGCCAAAACACCATGAACACCTCAAATTCACTTGCCACAATATATGTGTGTGTGTGTGTGTGTGTGTGTGTGTGTGTGTGTGTGTGTGTGTGTAAAATATATAATATATTATGCAACCACAAAAGCCAAGATCAATGAAAATATGAAGAAATATCTTGCTGAAAATTAATTATAACCAGTTGATTACGAGACACAAGAAAAATGTAGATCTAGCTCCTAGATATTCCCCAAAATCGCCAAACTTGAGATTCCGGCCTTAGAAAATATGATAAACCAAATTATCAATCAAAATTGCACATATAGTTCACCAAATGTCCAAAACCCTACTCAAGGTAGGTCGCTCCACTAGAAATAAATCAATAACAATTTGAAAATGACAATTTTCTCCTCAAATCAGCGTTTACACCAATCCCCAAGTCAAGTTGAAGGGTTTCCGTCCTTCACTCAACCTGTAGAAGAGTTTTCGCTAGGCAAGTCGCATATGAGAATTTTCGTCCTCAAATGCAAGAACAAGGAGCTCCTAGCTCGCAATGCTCCAATAAGATAAAATGTGCCAAAGTCTCCATATCAAATGATGCCTTAAGTCTCCTTTTATATCCTTCTATTGGCGCCAAAGTACAAAAAAGAAAGGCCAACTGTATAAGAAAGAAAACACTAAAGAAAAATATATAATATTAGTAAAAACATATCATATAGGTGCTCAAGGTTCTCCTCCTTCATCTTTGCTTCTTTGCCATGGAGAAGGAATGGCAAGAAGTCCAAAAAGTAGGTCTCAAGTAGGAAAAGGGGACATTACAGTCCTCCCTCCCCAAGATTGCTTTCCCCAAGCAATTGCAAGCCCAATACATCCGCTGCCCCATCTTCTTTTTCCCCTTCTTTCGGAAGTTCTTCATCCTCTAATGGTGAAGGAGGCATCCTTGACAAAGCATCCGCAACCACATTATGCTTCCCTTTCACATACTCAATATCAAAATCAAATGCTTGAAGTCTACTCACCCATTTTTGTTGCCGGTCATTCAAATCCTTTTGATGAAGAAAAAATCTCAAGCTATTGTGGTCGGTTTTAACCACAAACCTTCCACAAATCAAGTATTGCCTAAACTTGACCAAGGCATGCATGATGGCAAACATTTCTTTATCATAACTAGAGAACTTCTCATGATCTTTCAGTTTTCAACTTTCAAAAGCAATGGGGTGCTGATTTTGTGTCAAAACTGCACATATACCCTCACTAGAAGCATCACATTCAAGCACAAATGGTTTGGAAAAATATGGAACAGTGAGAACCGGATAAGAGCACATCACCTTTTTAGTTCCTTAAAAGCTACATGGGCTGATTTGGACTAGCTAAAAGCATCCTTCTTTGTTAGAGAAGTCAAAGGGGTGCAATTTGTGAAAATCCTTTCACAAGCTTCCGGTAATATGAGCACAAATCCAATAATCCTTTCAAGTGAGTAACATTGGTTGGTGTTGGCCAATTCATGATTGCTTGAATCTTGCTTTGAGCATTAATAACATGCCCCAAGTATAAAATCTCATCCATTCCAAACTTACATTTAAACTTTTTGGCATACAAAGAGTGCTGCTCCAAAATTCCCAACACTACATCCAAATGTTGGAGGTGCTTCTCCCATGACTTACTATAAATTAGAATATCATCAAAGAACACCAACACAAATTTCCTTAATTGCTTACCAAAAATGTGATTCATGCATGATTGGAAGGTGGCTGGAGCATTAGTCAATCCAAATGGCATGGCAAGGAACTTGAAATGCCCAATGTGACATCTAAAAGCGGTATTGTGCACATCTTCTCCTCTAACTCTTATTTGATAATATCCAGATCTCAAATCTATTTTGGAGAATTAGATTACCTCATGTAGTTCATCCATGAGCTCATCAATCCTTGGAATGGGATATTTGTTCTTTATTGTTTTCTTATTGAGCATACGGTAGTCCACACACATCCTTAGAGTACCATCATTTTTCTTGACCAGCACTACGGAAGAAGCATAAGGGCTAGAACTAGGCCTTATCAATCCCATTTCCAACAACTCCTTGATAGTTTTCTCAATTTCTTCCTTTTAAATTCGTGGGTGACAATAGGGGTTGTTATAACTGGTTTGGTACCCGGTTCTAAATCAATTACATGTTGGAATCCCTATCCGATGGCAGCCCATGCGGTAACTCATTGAAAACTTTAGCATGCCTATAAAGTATGGGTTGAATATCATCATGAAAAGTAGATTGAATGGAAATAGAAGAGTTAGCTCTTACCAAACAATGGGCTGCCCAAGCAACCTGCCCCATTTTGAAGGTTCTTTCCATACTTTTCGCTGTCACAACTTGTGGAGTTCCACCTTTTATTCCATGCAGCACAACCTCTTTGTCTTCTACTTTAAATTTCAGTTCCATGTTTTGATAATTTTGAGAAAATTCACCTAAAGAATGTAACCATTGCACTCCCAAAACCAAATCAGATTCACCAATGCTAATAACATAGAAATCATCCCTTACCATGTGCCCTCCCAAAGTGAGTGAAAGCTGAGGTATCTTCTTTGTGCAAGGAAGTATGAAGCCATCCGCAACCGTTACATTGAAACCTTTGAAATTTTCAGCCTTTAACTTTAATTTCTTCACCAAGCTTGCATCTACAAAATTATGTGTGGCTCCACCATCAATCAAGATGGTTACTCTCTTGCTTCTTTGAGTCTTCCTCTTCCACAACATCATTATGCCTAGCTTCATCAACAATATTATCATCATCTTCACAATCATAAATTACTTCAATATAGTGAACTTTACCTTTGCCCAAACAATGATGTCCGGAGTCCAAGGATCCTTGCAAGAAAAACACAAATTCTTCCTTCGCAGCTCATTTTTTGTCTCCTTCTCATGGCTGGTTTTTTGCAGATCCGAATGAACAATGTGCCCCTTTTGGAGAGGTCTCTTTGGCTGGTCCAAAGGGATGCTTCTTGGTTGTTTGGGGGTTGTTCCCCTCTCAAATTAACCTTAGGAACGCTGCTGATTGCTGCTGATTTTGTGGCAGCACCTTCAAGATCAAGAGCCTTCTTTATTGCCTCTTGTAGAGACAAAGGATCAAATGCACGAACCAACCCCTTTAGGGGCTCAATCAAACCCTCCACAAAAAGCACTACGAGTCTTCTTTCGGACACATCCGTGATCATGACGAGAGAGCCTTTGAAAATCAGCCACATATTCTTCCACGGTACCTTGTTGTTTCAAGTGTGCAAGCTCACGGAAATGCACCTCCGGATCCACTCTATCAAATCGGTCAATGAGCCTTTGACAAAACTCGTCATAGGCATGCATCGCACTATGCCCTTGTGTCACAAGCCCATTGAACCACCATTCATAAGCAATGCCCTCAAGATGTAAAGTGGAAAATTTAATTGCATCTTCCTCCATCATAGGTTTCAAAGACAAATATGTATTCAACTTTTGAATCCAAGCCCTAGCAGTACCCTTTGTAGATCCATCAAATGTAGAAAAAGACAACTTACCCAATGCATTTTGTACCTCTCTTTGTGGCATGGCATGTCTAGGCTCGGGCCTAGATCTTCCTCTATCCAATCCCATGAACTCGGCAAGAGAAATAGCATCACGGATCTCCTTGACAAGGCCATGTATTCTTCATAGCTCGCTGCAATATTCCTTCTACCTATAGGTCTTGCTTCTTCTTCTAGAATGGCCTCCTCTCTAGGAAGGAAAGTGGGCCTCCAACTCGATCCTTGGGCTGATCCATTAGGTCGCTTGGCATTATTGGCTCCATTCAAACTCCCTTCACCATTTTGAACCCTAGGTTCAATGATTTTTTGGAGGGAAAGAGCTAGAAAGTCCATAGTATCACGAGCCTCTCTTGGCCGACAATTAGTTTGTCTACCTTTGCTTCTTGGGAGTCTTGATCAACCATGCTTCCTTCTTCTCTTGGCTGGTCCTCTTTGTTTGCCTTCTTCCTTCTTTGGTAGTAGATGTAACCCTTGTTACCTTCTTCCATAAACCCTAGGTCCTTTGAAGATCCGAGCTCTGATACCACTGTAATGACCCTTTCAAGGGTTTAACCACAAACAATGGAATTTAGCCAAACACCCAAAATATTCAGATCTGATTTTTTAATTGCAGCAGACTGAAAATGCAAAAATCAGTGAACTGTACTCTTCACAAAATATGCCAAAACACCATGAACACTTCAAATTCACTTGCCACAATTTTTATATATATATTATGCAACCACAAGAGCCAAAATCAATGAAAATACTGAAGAAATACACTGCTGGAAATTAATTATAACTAGTTGATTGCAGCCACAAGAAAAATGTAGATCTAGGGCCTAGAAACCCCCAAAAATCACCAAACTTGAGATTCCGGCCTTAGAAAATATGATAAATCAGATTATCAATCAAAATTGCACATATAGTTCACCAAATGTCCAAAACCCTACTCAAGGTAGGTCGCTCCACTAGAAATAAATCAATAACAATCTGAAAATAACAATTTTCTCCTCAAATCAGCCTTTACACCAATCCCCAAGTCAAGTTGAAGGGTTTTTGTCCTTCACTCAACCTCTAGAAGGGTTTTCGTCCTTCTAGGCAAGTCACATATGAGGGTTTTGTCCTCAAATGCAAGAACAAGAAGCTCCTAGTTATGATGCTCTAATAAGATAAAATGCGCCAAAGTCTCCATAGCAAATGATGCCTTAGATCTTCTTTTATATCCTTCAATTGGCGCCAAAGTACAAAAAGGAAAGGCCGACCTGTATAAGAAAGAAAACACTAAAGAAATCTAGAGCTCAATCTAATCGATCAAGCAAAGAACACAATTATTTATCACGCAATAATATATTTCATTCTCGATATTTCTTCATCTTTGATTCATTTGTGATGATTACAATTTTATAGGAAGAGACTTGGCAATAATTAGGAAGATACAATCTCCACCAATATCGCACATAAATCTCCCACAATCTAACAAAACACTAAATACGATATATTTCTAACAATATATCACAACTATATAGTCTATATTGTAATATTGTTTCTAACAATATTACTATCAAATATTAACAAATCAAATTTTATTTATCTTTCGGTAAATATCCCACTATCATGAAAACACTAATATTCCTAACATTCCCCCGCTTAATGTTTACAAGGCAAAACATATCTCGTTCTTTGACTGTAGCGTGCCACCTTTGTGTGCTCATGATTGACTTCCCAACTGTGCAGCATTGGGCATGCGAAAAACCCGCACATGTGCCAACGCACATTTCTTCCTCCGCTGATGGTTTTCTTCGGCTTCTACCAACAATCTTACCCAATTGGTTTTGCAGGTGTACGAATAACCTTTCACAATTGGTTTTACAGAGTTCGCAAAAACCTTACACAATTGGTTTTATAGGTTCACCAAAAACCTTATACAATTGGTTTTCCTGGTTTACCAAAAACCTTCACATCATGATTGCTACAATACATTTTGATCAATGTTTCTACTAAAAGGGGTTACATGAGGAATACACACAAGTGAACAGGAATTTACATCATTTGTTCTTATTTTTCACGCCACATTAAAAAAACACAATGAAACAAATGTCATCATACCAAAAGTGCGGCCCTGTCGTTGATGATTGATGAGAGGTTCTTATCTCGACCTCCTTCCTCTGTGGCCTTTGTCCTCCAAAGAGAAAATCATCTAATAGAGAAAATCTTCATCACTTTGATTTTCTTGTATGAGTTGTATTTCCTTCCTCTTCATTCTCTCCTTCATCAGCCAGCCATGGCATTATCTTGCAGTTTCCCATCAAGTAAGTCTTGTGCTCTTTTCCTACAATTTGTAGATATATGACCGATTTGTTTACAATAGTAGCAAGTAAGTTGTTTCTTTGTACCTTTCGAAGTTGAACCATATTTTGATTTTTCTTCAAAAATGCTTTTTCTTTCTTGTTTCTACCGTACATTGCAGTTTCCTCTGGTTCAACAATACTAATTCTTTTTTCTTCTTCAAGTAAAGAAGAAATGAGATCTTCTAAACTAGGATTGATTTTACTTAATGTAAAAACCATATTAGAATAACTAGCTGACATGTTATTCAATAAAACAACTTTTGCATCATCATCAGGTACATCTATTTTAATTCTAGCTAACTGATTTGAAATGGATCGAAACTTACTAATGTGCTCTACCATGCTGTCACCTTCTTCCATTTTGAGACCAAACAATCTTTGCTTCAATGCTATTGCTGCACTTCCAGCTTGTGAACCAAACAATTTGTTTAATGTTTTCCAAATTGTATGAGAGGATTTAGACAAATCTATATGATGCAAATAAGCATCAGATAGTCCCAATCCAATGATTGTTGTAGCTTTTTGGTCTTTGCTCTCCCATTTTGCTGCTTCATCTGCATTCGTCGGTTTCTTTATTTTTCCATCAACAATATCCCAAAGATCTTTGTTGATTAAAAATAATTGGGTCCGAACTTGCCAAGTATGAAAATCTTTTCCCTCAAACTTTTCAATATGACTTAATTTCTCCATGACTAAAAGATTTGTTGATTAAAAATAATTGGGTCCGAACTTGCCAAGTATGAAAATCTTTTTCTCTCAAACTTTTCAATACGACTTAATATCTCCACGACTAAAAGATTTGACAATATGCTTCAATGTAATGAGTTACCCAATGGTTTGTGGGAAAGTGATATGAAAGACCAAACGTGGATGACAACAATTTGAAAAGATTAGCACACCTTAATAAATTTTGCAGCCTTCATCAATGGATGCAGAGTCTGTGTGGCTTGGGAGTTGTTTTTAATTGCCTGGGGAATCTTGCCAGGATTGTAGCTGATTGGAAATTGATGGCCATGTCTGATGCAAAGATCATGCGACGCAGGTTCTCCCTGCAATGTGTGTACAGTGAGAGAATTGAATAAATGATTTGCAGCTGGGCCGTGAATAAATTTCCAATGAAAAATCCTTATTAAATAAAACTTAAATTACTTGTACCGTCGAGAGAGGATATCTCATGCTAGAGCGGATCAAGAGGACGACTGGGCAACTTGTTGAAGACTTGACTGCTATTCCAGCATGCAATACTCAGAAATTGAAGGCGTTGTCATTGTTGGTGGAGTTTTTCACTGTCAGTCATCTTAGGGGTTACAGTCACCGCCCATTTCTTTAGCAATCACCAATACCAAATTCGTGGATTGTAACATATATTTAATTATTTGTTTCTAATCATGTGGGTGCATCCAATATGCTTTGGCACTTCCTAGGTACATAACAGTCCAACAACTTCCTCTAATACTTTTGACTCAATCTTCTCACTAATAAAAACACGTTGATATCTTCAGAATACAACAGATTCCATAGGATCGCTGGAACGTTTGTCTTAGAATGTACAATAGGTACATTTACGTATGGAAGATTGCCTTATCAGCACACATAGATGAATGGCAGACAAATTTCAAATGGCGTTGCAAAATGTAAAAGTGAATGAGACAAATTTTGCTTCTGTATGGTGTTGTTTGAATAGCCACGAACTGAGCTAAAATTCTATACAATTGCTGAAAGAATTCCGTTTCCACTCATCGAGCAACTTCAATGATCATAAGGTTGCCCCTTGATTCTCGAGGATCCATCATGCACTGAGAAAGGATGATCTCTCTGATACCAAATCTAGAGCTCAATCCAATCGATCATGCAAATAACACAATTATTTATCACACAATAATATATTTCATTCTCTGATATTTCTTCATGTTGATTCATTCGTGATGATTACAATTTTATAGGAAGAGACTTGGCAATAATTAGGGAGATACAATCTCCACCAATATCACACATAAATCTCCCACAATCTAACAAACCACTAAATATGATATATTTCTAACAATATATCACAACTATATAGTCTTTATTGTAATATTGTTTCTAAAAATATTACTATCAGAGATTAACAAATCAAATACTACTTACTTTTTGGTAAATATCCCATTATCATGAAAACATTAATATTCCTACTTTGAGAAAAATATAAAATATTAGTAAAAATATATCATATAGGTGCTCAAGGTTCTCCTCTTTCATCTTTGCTTCTTTTCCATGGACAAGGAATGACAAGAAGTCCAAAAATTAGGTCTCAAGTAGGAAAAGGGGACATTACATTTTAAGTTGCTGATTTTTATAAAATTAGATTACAAGTTGTTATTTTCAGACTTGAACAACTGCAAGCATAATCAATTTGAGGATGTTAAATAATCAAAGAAGAGTGGTAGATAGTTCCAATGAAGAAGACAACCACTTCAGCTGACATAGTTTCCATTTGGAGGGAAAATCAAGTACTTTATGACTTTCATACCTTGTTTCTAGCCATCGACATTCTAATTTTTGAGAGAACAATACATAGTCACAACTATTTTTGGGATAGCGTTCTTGAAGTATTGGGAAGCATTCAGCTAGAAATTATGAGAAAATGAGAAAAGAAATGGGCAATAGAGGTATTAATTCTATTTGGGTTGAAGCTCCATCATCTAATAGGCACAAGGTCCAGATTATGGGAGCACTACAACAAGTTCCCTCACCTTGACATGATGATGCTTGGGCATATGAGTTTGCAATTGCTTGGGGACAAACAATTTTGGGAAGGGAGGATCTGTAATGTCCCCTTTTTTGATATGAGAGCCTAATTATGGACTTCTTGCCATTCCCTTTTCGTGGCAATGAAGTTGGATGAGCTAGGAAAGGAATTGGGTTCTCATTGCATCTTTCTTTTCTAATTTTTAATGTTTCTTTTTAGTGTTTTCTTCATTTTAGCAGGTCAGCTGGCTTGGAGGATTTTAAAGGCCAAATAAAAGATTAAATAAGCCCAAAAGGAGGTCGGTCATGCATGTTTGGTCTTTGGCACCAAGGTTGGGGTATTTAAGGAGTGTTATGGCTTCATTTGTGGACATCTATTTTTGGCAAATTTATTCTAAATTGATCTTTGGGCCGATTGTTGTTAGTTCTCTTTCTGATGGCGAAAATCCCATTTTGTTTGTTCTCTCCACTTTTGGGCGAAAATCCAAGAAGGATGAAAACCCTTCTTATGACTGGTTGGGGGACGAAAAACCCTCCATCCTTGATTGAAGCGAAGCCATATGGCAAAGTTGGACATTGAAGAGGAAAGGAAGTCATCTACAATCATTTGCATGCATTGATAAGCCTCTCCTAGTTGGAGCGACTTGTGTTAGGGTGTCATTTGGTGCCTTCTAGGGCACAAAACTTTTATTTTCTTTCATATTTAGATTTTCCCTCATTTATAAGGCTGGAAATATCTATCTTTTGTGGAGTTTGGGGTTTGGAAACCCTCATTTCATAATTTTCTTTGAGTTGTACTGTTGATAAATAATTTTCAGTTGAATTGTAGCTTGATTTTTGTGTTGGAAATAGTTCTAAAATATTCCAAAAGGGTTTATAAAAATTGTGGATGCATTGTTGGATGATTTTTGGGTGAAATCTTGTGTTTTTCAGACTGCTGTTATAAAAATCTGATCGCTGTTCCGTACTGGTTTAATTTTCAGTTTGCTGGTCCAAAAATCAGATCTAAATCAGATTGGGGTTTGTGCCATTTCCTTGTTTTTCAGTTTCAGTCCCAAAAGGGACATTACACTATAGTGGCCTAGGCAAAGGTCACAAAGAAGTGTTTGCTAGAAGAAGAACCAAAGAAAGGTATGATTGGTGATAATCATGAGGTTTGCATTAATAATGAGAAAGAAGAACAATCAGAGCTGCAAGAAGGTGAGAAGGAGCAGCCCATAGAGGAATCCACCATACAAGTTGAAGAGGAAGAGTCCTCCAAAGGAAAAGGTATGGAATCAAATGAACAAAATGTTGGGGTTAATGAGAAAAAAGAATTCAGATTTTCAAGTGCAGAGGATGTAATGAAGACCCAACAAAGGTGTGATGAATGGCTAAGAAGAGCTAGGGAAGCTAAGTTGATAGCTGCTCAAGCAAAACAACACCTACAAAAATTTAGAGAAGAAGCAATATATGTAGGTGGCAGAAAAGAAAAAACAACAATAATTTTCCCTTCTAATCATGAAGTTTATGAGGTGGAGTTCTAGGAAGACTTTGTGGGAAGGCATGCACATGAGAAAAGTACCTCACCGGGTACTAATGATTATTTTCAGTTTGCTGGAATTTTCATATCAACAACTAATGGTAAGCAATTTGATTATCTTCATAGCAAAGATTTATTGTATCACCTTCATACTATGTCCATACAATATTTTGATATGATGTCCCCAAATGGGACACTTTGACCCTAAGTAGGGTTTTAAGCAAAACCTCACCAAAGCAAACTAGGAAAAGATGGATAATAGATTACTGCTTGCAGATCTGAAATAAAATATGGGAAAATGCGACTAGGTTTTGATATAAAGCACATGCCACAAGCATCATTTGTTAACCTTCATCTTCCCAAACAAAATGCAGATTTTTAGTGAGCCAAATCAGACCCTAAGATGATAAAATGGACCATGCAAACCCAGCTTTGACTGCTGCAATAATTTTACAGGAATGGCGACTAGGGTTTGAGTGAAAAACCCATACAAACAACACTCAATTAAATTTGTGCTTCCTCTAAACTGATCACTATATTTTTAATAGCCAAAATATGAAGAAAACCAGATTTTTATGAGGCAAATAAGACTGAAAAACAATTTAGAAATCTGCAGATGAAAGGAGACTGAAACCACATGATAAACCCTTCCAAAAATTCTGAAAATGCTATATTTTGGTCTTCAAAAATTATTACAATAGATGGCAATGATTTCAGACTTGGAACAACTCCAGAACAATTTCAAATAGTGAAGGATGGGTCGCTTCTCCCTAAGAAAATGTGATAACAACAGCTGAAATTTAGTTCTTCAAACCCTTGTTGCAAAAACTCATCAACTACTGCTGGAAATAACTGAAATACCCTTGCAAGCACAATAGAATTTCTGTGTGGAAATCCCTCACATTCTCTAAGAGGGTTTTCGTCCTCTAGAGCAAATTCTAAGGGTTTTCGTCCTTAGAATATTTTTATGCAAAAGCACCAGAGCTTAAGATAAAATTCAGAATTTGTAGAATGAGTATATGATCCCCTCAAGCAAGTCGACTTCTCCTTTTAAGGAAGAAGAGACCCAAAATGACCTTCATTGCAACCAATCAACTTCTTTTCCTTTGTTGCACTTCTCTAGGCCAAGTCATATTTTGAAGGGGTACATGGGACCTTTTAACATTCTTTTCTATTTTTTAATTGCCCCTAGGCTAGTCGCACTTTTCCCTTAAATACAATTAAAATAAAGTGTTTTCTTACTTTTCTATTTCCACTTTATAATTAAGTCAAATAAATTAATATAAGTGCTTTATAATTTTTATTATTTTTCTATTTTGGCATCGTATAATAATTTATTGTGATTTAATTCGCCCTTGTGCTTAGCCTTTGGCCGTTAGGTAGACAAAATAGGCCAAAGGTCTTTGATAATATAATTTGAGAAAGAGGGACATTTCATTTGATCATCATGAGAATTATTCTAACAGTGAGGATAAGATGAAAGGTACCAAATGGAAAGAGGATCTTTTCCAAGAAGCCGTTATCCATCTTCTGAGCATTCCAAAGATTGAGCCATTTCCATATGAGATGGATTTTCAAGATGTTATTAGCCAATTTTGACTTCGCAAAATTAATATAAAAAAATGGAAATTTTGAATTTTTCAAAAGTGTTACTTTGCGTGATTCATCGCTCTCATCGCGATCGTCTCATTTTTGTGATCGTTCCGGTCTTCGTTTCGTCCATTTCGGGCGAGAACTCCCGTCAAGTCTTAAAATGCATTAATAATTAATTAATTAATATTTAATTAATTTATTATCCTTTATTTGATAAAATCATTTTTATTAAATTTGGGGTTTTTAATTAAATAACTATTAATATAATAATTATTAAAAGTCATTCGACAAATTTTTTATTTTATTGCGGGGAAGTAAGCTTGTGCTTCCCACTTGCCGGGAATGCCAAATTGGCTTCCCAAACCCAGATTTCCCCTTTCCTGGCAAATTTATTTTAATTTCCCGCTTGTGGGATTTTCTCCACCAATTGCCAAATCAATGGATTGGCAAACGGGCAAGAAATCTCCTGATTTCCCACATGGGGAAATTGAACGGAGATTGCCAGCCCACTTTGCCATTCCCGTTGGCAATTGGCCGTTGCTTTCCCCATTCCCCCGGCAATTAATTCCACTACCCGGGAAGAAGGGAAGTTGGTTTAGCCTTCATAAATTCCTCCGTTGGACTCGTTGGAAAGAGTCGTGCGAAGCTTTCCAATTGCTTCTTATTTCTTCTGAAGGAACAAATAATATTTTATCACATCCCTCAACGAATCATCACGCATTCACAAAGCTAGATATTGAAGAGGCTCTCCACCTGAAGGAAAAATAATACAGCTTCCACCCAGTCCAAAAGACCACGGAGCAGTTTAAAGATCACCACGTTTTTGTTGAAGGAGAACAGTCCTAACAAGTTCCCATGCAGCCAGAGGACAGTCTAAAATAGAGAGGAAGAGATCCATGCATTTCTTTGAAATCTGCCCATAAGCCAACAGAAGGAGGTCTCCACGCATGCACAGGTAGTCATAAGAATAAAATAAAACAAAAACAAGTTTCCACGTGCTGGAGGTTGGAGGAAAGAGACAACAAGAAGACAAAGGTCTGCGCAGGTTTCAAAGGAAAGGAACAGTCCAAAAACAGTTTAAAGATACCACGTGGAGGAGGAGATTCCATGCACAGCAAAGCCAAGACAATTCAAAACGCAGTAGAAGACAAGAAAAATAAGAAAAGAAGACAAGGAGAAATCCACACAGAAGTTTTACAGCATTTTCCACGCAGCAAGGAGGAGAAGGCAGTTTTCAGTCCAACAAAGAAAGATGTCCCACACACAGCCCAAGGAAATACATAGTCAAATCAAAGAAGATAAGCCAAAAGAGCAGTCCACGTGCTGGAGAAAGGAACCCATGTTTGCATAAGAAAGAGACAACAAAAAGCTAGAATACCACGTTTTTGTTGCTGAAAGGAGGATCCCACGCACGAGCAGGAAGACAGACAAAATACAATCTCTCATGCATTGACTAGTATAACATTCAATAACAAAACAAGATTCAACGCATGAGAAAAGAAGGATCTCTCACTCAGCAAAAGCATAAGTTCCCACGCAGCCCAAGACAGCTAGGAGGAAGAAAGCACTGAGTTTCAACGCCTTTTTGAAGGAGAAAGAGGCAGGTACAGTCCAAACAAAGACCAGATCAGTCCAAAGCTCCTCCCACGCATTCATTAAAGAGATTTTTATTACAAAAGACAGAGGTAATACTGGCCACGCATTTGCAAGAAGTCATTATTTTCACACAGTTGAAGGAAAAGAAAATCCATTCATAGGCTCACGTGCTAAAAAAATTTCACGCATTCATTCTTGGTAATTGCTCACGCATTCATTGGTCAAGCAGTTAAAACAATCCACGAATTCACCAAAAGTTACGCTGGCAGTATAAAAGCTTATCCACGCAGCAGGGATAATTTGTTTTGTCAAATTAAATAAAATCGAGAGATTTTAATTTAAAATATATATATCGTTGTATCGCCGGATTTGGAACTCGAGCTTAGTCTCGTTATATTTGTATCAATTTTTTTTTTTTTTGGTAACCGGCTCTGGTTATTATTATTATTATTTTTAAAATAATAATAATAATAATAATAAAAATTAAAGTGAGTCATATTTTTCTTGCACTGACGGGGTTTCAGAGACTGAGACCCGACCCCGCTTGCATTGTTTTGCGTGCCGAGTCATTTTTCTATGAAATTCATAATGGCCAAGAAATCTAACAAATCCGGGTAGATCGAGGAAGCTAGTGGAGAAATCGAATAAGTCCGCACTCAAGTACGAATTCCAAGGAATCATTCCTCCCAGTTCTATCAAATCAGCATACGACAATATAACTGATACAAATCTGGGTCACATCAATGTGCAACAATTCTGCGAACGGGTGAAAACTGAAGGCAAAACCATATTCTCGGATAGGCTTTACCATAGTGGTCTACCCCAAGCAGCAACATTTCCTGTCTCGGTGCAATGTCCGGAGCTGGTTATCGCTTGCGAGCATTATGATCCCGAAAGATGAGGAATTTTTAAAGATAACCGTGAGCCTTTTCTCTTAATCACACCGGAGCATATTGAGGAATTGCTCGGCATACCTGACTTTCCTGAGAATGCAGATATCACTCGCCAGTCAGCACAAGAATTTTGGGATGAAGAACCCCTTAGGTGGAGCAAGATGGTTAATAACAACTGGTTAGTAACCAAGAGGCCTCGAATTGATAGGCTTCCCAAAGAACTGTACCATGTTGAGTTCGTGGAAGAAATCGGGGACATGATTACTCTCCTAAGTCGAGTTTTCGGTTTACCCTCTGCTAGGATTTTCCACCCATGGATGTATCAGTTTATCTGTATCATCCTAGCCAAGAAAGAGTTTGTGGATTGGGCCACCATCATTAGTAACACCCTTCACAAACAATTGATAGAAGTTAAGATGACTGGATGCTTCTACATGACATCGTATCTGACTTATGCAGTAGCAAGAAGAAAGCTATTTTCGGGACTTGAAACGAGAGGAGTCATGGGGCCATCAAATAGTGTTTTTCATTATTACCCTCAACTCAGTTTCAAAAATAGCTCTCACCATTTTAGAAGAGTCAACGATGCATTCACCTTCCGCGTGATTCGGAACCTGAATCAGAATACTGAGGAAAGATTTTCTAAAGAAGCCATGAGTGTCATTTCCCAATGGGGAACCTGGTTTATTCAATTTTCATCATTTTCCTACATTTGCGTGAGTGGCTTTGCTTTGGTACCCCGTGGAAGCTTCCTAAACGTCGTGTGAGATGGACATTAATGGAGCTTGTGCGACAACTATTCCAAGTTCATTGTCTTCTTAGTGACAAGCACCGTTCAAGAATTCATTTCCCAATCCAAATCGAGGAATACCAATGTCCAAATCTTTTCAGTGCACAACTCATGGAAAAAGAGTTCGCCCTCATTACAATTCATCCATATGTGAAGAGAGCCCAGTTTGATATCAATGGATATATGCAAAAGATTCTGGGAGCAAAGTATCAACATAATCCTACCATGGAAGATTTATGGGCTGCCTCATTACTGGATGAACATGAAGTAAGAAGACGAGTTTTCTCGCCTAACACTTGCTCGAGATCAAGGCTTTTCGCATCAAGAAATTGCTCGACTCATTCATAAATGATGATGAAGATGTCATTGATCCCTCATATGATGCAGTTGCTTTTACCCCATTGCCTCGAATCGATTGGACCAAAAGAGATGAATTTTCTCTTGATAGCAAGAATCAACCAATTATTGAAAGAAGCATATCTTGGTACGACAGAGAACTTGCCAAGTTACAATCAATTCAAGATCATGCTTCGGGATCACAAAAATTTCCAACACGAGGAGGCCTCCATTCAACCAAAGCCTCTTCTCGATCAACCTCTGTACCATCCAATCATACACAACAAGCAAGAAAGGAGTGGTTGCCAAAATCCACTTCGCCAAGTAACGTGTCACGAGGAGAAAAATCTAAAGATCCTAACCCGAAGAAGGAAGAGAGCGTGTATCAAGATTTTCTACCTCGAGTAGAGATTCTTCTACCCACATTGTTAATAGTGCTCAGAAGCTCGTGGTAAATGATCCTCAACCATGCTTCGAACAAGCGTCCACTCAGGTGCAGGTAATTCAAATATCAACACTTGAGCATGTAGTTTATGAAGGGATTTCCCAAAATCTCCCGAATAATCATGAGGTGGATATTGAGGATATTTCTCCTCAAATCGAGGTCGCAGATAGGATTCAATTAGGATCTCATGATGTTGAGAACAATGAGAATATTGATTTGAGGTCTAGGATTTTGTATGCGAAATAGTTCATGATACTCCTTCTGGGTTGATTCGAGGTTAAGAAAAGGAAGAGGGTTGTCAATGAAATTGACATTGATTTTGATGCCCTTTTCAAACTTTTAAACGACGTCATTCCAAACAAACCTAAGGTACTTTCTTGAATAATGGTGGATAATGACGGAAATAGATTTGCAGATCTCGCCATCCCACAAGTTGATAAGGAGCGTGATGCCATGACACCTACTGATTATGAAGTTTCCAGACTTGGACTTGGGAGGTCTACATTAGAAAGTGACATGGCGATGGCTCGAGATTCAATTGATATCATGCTAAAGAGACTTGAGAAATATAAGTCTCAGAACTCTCATCTCAAGGCCGAAAAGAATCAATTGGTGGAATATGTTCAACATTTGATAAATCCCATATCATCCACTTTCCCAAGTACCTGATGCAGTGGCTGCCCCTGATGAAGAAACTCTCAATTTTCAAAAGAAATAAACACATTAGGCCATGTCACTAAAACTTGGCTTTCAGAGATTCTTGTTTTAGGCCAAGGGACGATCAAGACCACGGTTAAGCTTCATGAAGATGTTAGTGTGTATCTTGATCCAATTCTTTCTTTCAAAGAAACTTTTGTTTCTAATATATCAAATTTGGATGAGATATTGCCCAGTTTGCAGGAGATGACAAGTATGGAATCCTCAATTTTAGCCATTGAAGGAATTCTCGAATTTGAACATCGAGGGACACGTTTTCTTTGGTGTCTGCATCTCAAATCAAGGAAGACGCTTCTCGAGGATTCTATGATCCATTATGAGAGCATGCAATGAAGCCTTCACTTCACTCACCTTGATTCAAGAATTCATAGTTGAGATTCCTTGCAACCTCGTAAATGAGCATAATCAAAGGTGTTCATCGGAACAGGTGGAAGAGCAATTTTCACAATTGTTTAAGGACATGTACACTCCCGCCAACAATTTCTCGTCAGTTTCAATGGAGCGGTGCATCAAATTAAAGAACTTGTTTGAGAACGCTCAATCCAAAATTGTTAATTTAAATGATATGCCAAGTAGGATTCTTGAATTGCAGGTATTTTGTGAGGCTATTCTTGACCAAATGAACCTCTGAAGAAGAAAAAATGTTTGAAACTTTGGGAAGGTTTAGATCTTTTCAACTAGCAAAAGCGGCAGATCCTAATTTCACCGGCGGTTTAGGGAGTTAATTTTCTTGGTATCTAACAAAGTGGGAGAGTCCATTTCTCATACGCTTGAGATAGGCGGACCCCATTTCAATGGATAAGGCACTAGTTATTATTGTATATTTTAAAAGGTGTTGTTATTTGCTTTTGAGAAACTATGGATATTTTAAGTAATTTCTATTTTTGGTTGTCTTTAATAAAGTTGGTTGAAAAAGTCAAAGGTCACTTAAGTGCCTTATTTAATGATCATGTAAAACCCTAACTACTTTGTAACCAACTTTTGGGTTATAAAAGGAAGTGAGGGGCTCATTTGTAAAGGTGACTTTGAGAGAGGAGAAGAAAATACTTTTGTATGCAAGCTTTACTTCAAAGAAAGAAACTTTGTGTTCTTTTGAGAAGACATTTTGGAGTTAATAAAATATGAACTTTGTGTCCCATTCATTGTCTCTTATAACATTTGATGTTCTTATGTTCATTAGATGTTAGTGTTTGAATCTTGCATGCAAATATTGTCTTTGATCTTATTGTCAACGTTATTAATCGGTTGTTCTAGTTCACAGTGATCAAGCTTTGATTATCTACTTGCTCATGTGTGTTCCCTTTTACACGTTCTTGTTTGGCTAACTCAAACTCCGTTTTATTTGTGTTGGTTATTCATCTTTCCTCTTCATGCAATATTAGGCTCTATTTTTACCTAACTCTTGCATGTTCTTTCAGTTCATTCCTTTCCACTCCTTTCCTTCATTCCATTCCATCTCCCTCATTCACTTTTTCTTTCCATTGATGTTCCAAAACACCCCCACATACAATTTTGAATGTACAGATGTAAATACAGTTTTGGTTTTCAATAAAGGCAGCCTCACCTTCATTGAGGAGGGACTTCATTCCCACACTGTTGCATGTCATTTGCATGTGTGCAAATCCATATGCTAACACAAGACAACTATTGGAAGGTACTTGACAAGATTAATAGTGTAAAGGATCTTACTTCAGCCAAAGGAGATGAGCATTCTAATTACAGCCCAAGGAATGATGGTCATGCCCCATATTCAGTGCTCCATACTAAGGCAATTCCAGATTGTTGTCAAGAGGGTCAGCACCCTTATAATTTTAGTTCAAGTTATAGTGAGGACAACAAAGAACTATTCCAGCTTTGCCATCATTCTGAGAATGGTAAAGGGATGAAGGTAGAACCTTGGGATCTAAATTGTCCTAAGAAGCCACAATGGGATAATTTTCAGTCTATTGAAGCATTGTCAATCATTTTTGGGTTGTTTCCAGCCCCATATCATTGACATTGCAATATTCCACGAGGAGTTTTCAGTTTGACAACTGTTGTACCCTTTGTTCGTTTGCTGTCCACAATAGTTCCAACTCCCTATCCATTTTTTTGACAGTCAGAGATGAGTATACAGCCATGCAGTTGAAGGGTTTCCAGTCTACTATCATCGTTGATGTGTTTTCAACTGTCATAAGAAGGATCCCAACCACTACCCTTATGATTTTGGGGGAGAAAACACATGGTTATAGCTGTGTTTGGGACAACATGGTTGAATTTATGTACATCCATCACTTAAGTGGAGAATATGAGATGATTGCAAGCAATGGGAGAGAGCTGGCCATCATATCCATAGGGCATGAAGAAATGATGTGGGAAACTTTTGTTTTCTTTAATGAGGTTGTTCCATTGTTGGTACAAGTATAAAAAATGAAAAATTGAGTTTTCTTTCCCCGAGCAAATGATGGAGCATATGAGGTTTCAACTGAAGGTGAAGATGATATAATGAAGGATAAAAAGTTTGTGATTGCAAAAGATCTCCAACAAAGCATGGAGGGGATGCAGGATGATGTGTTGCTACCACCAAATGTTAAAAGAAGTGCTTCCAAGACAACCATGCATCAAATTGCCACCATTAATGTTGCTGTCATCATTTTTAGCAGCCCCACATTATTTCAGTTGCATTCATGTGTATGGTTAGAGGATGCTCTTCCACCATAGTTGACAAGGTTGAAACGGAAAGTGAAGATGCCACATTGGAATGTGTTTTAGCTTGTCAAGCTGTTGATTATTCCTCAATTTTTTGCTTTATGACTAAGATTACAGCAGATTGGAAGGCTTTTGTACAATTGAGTATGCAAAGAGAAAAGTTGCTAATGTTATTTTGAAGGTGAAAGTGAAGAGGGCAAAATTGAGGTAGTAGCTGATTTCTTTTTCAAGGAAGTTGTTAAACTTCATGGGCTGCCAAAGTACATCAATAAGAAGAGGGACAACAAATATATGAGCTTGTTTTGGCAAGAGCTCTTTCATTTGACAGGCACAAGATCTAGATTAGTCATCTCAAAGGGGAAGTAAGTTAATAATTGAATTTTAAGTGCTAAAGTAATTTTAATTGTTGGCACTTTAATTAAATTATTAAAAAGAGGGAAAAATGCATTTTAATTATTTTTAAATGCCCAAGTGGTGCTACCCAAAAGGAGAACTAAAAAGGGAAAAGGTAAATGTTTAAACAATAAATAATGTATTGCACATGGAGCACTCCACAAAGGAAACGAAGAAAAAGGCTATAAAGGTAATGTTGGTGCTCATTCGTAGGGATCATCATATGAATCTTGATATTTCTCTTTGAAAATTGGAGCATTGAGCCCACATTTTTAGCCTTTTGAGGACGGAAACCCTCATTGAATCTTATCGAAGACGAAAACTCTCAATAGTCACAACACGTGTGGACATAAACCTTCATTTGTTGCTTTGGTGGCTTCATCCGGAAGTCACAAGTGAGCTTCATAATCAGAAATTCAGAACAACAAGTGTTTCATCCGTGGTAGGCCACAAGTTATAGTCAGGGCACACTTTTTGGGGCTGTCACATTCGTTTTCAGCTTGGGCGACCCCTTCTAGGATTTTAGGACAACATTTCAGCGGGTTTCTATGGTTGGAAAAATCTGAACTTGATTTTGTTTGATAGCTGCCAATTTTGTGGTCATTTTGAGCTATCATTTGCATTATAATTCCAAGTATTAATGAAGATATGGGTATTTGAAATTTCAGCTTTTTCCAAATTTCAGCCTTGGAAACAACATTTGAAAAATTTGGCATAGCTGGGGAAGGCTGTAGAGTTTCTAGACAAAACCCTACCTCAAATCCAAAGATGATACAAACTAGTTGGTAGCAGTTAGTTGGAAGCATAGGGCAGTAAGAAGCAAAGAGGGGACAAGCCTTTGGAGAAAAATAAATCTAAGGTATTACCCACTCACAAGACACTTAGTTAGGACTCTGGTAGAGTCTTTCAGCCAGAAAATCCCACACATGGTGGGCGGGAAACTCGACAAGTACAACCATGAGGTAAAGGCGACATTGCAAAGAACGGACATGGACAAAATTTTGCAGCTGTACATAGCAACCTGGTAGATGTCTCAGCCATATAGGAATGGCAAAAGCCCCCGCTTCACAAAGGTGCATGTGGCATGGAAGGGCGTCTAGGTTCACTATTTACAAGGAATACAAAAGTGGGTGATGATATGCAGCTGCGAATCCACTGGATCTATTCTGATGGAAAACAAAAAAGCCAGAGAATGTTACAAATATAATCCTAATTAGTATTACATGTCAAAAGGTTTTGGCCTGTCTAATATGAGTATTCGTGGATTTTAACCATATATCATTGACATTGAGTATATAGTTTCTTGAGCAATTGCGATCACATCTAGCCATGGCTTCCCCTAAAAATAACCAGCCTCAAATTCAGATATTCGGAGGCAAAAACAATGGTTGTAGTCATGATCCTGTGAGAAATTTAGCAAAGGGTTATTGGTTGATATGTTTCTAAGCTCTCAGGTTGTGATTACTTTGGTACAAGTTAGACGTGACAGGATGGATTTTTTTGACTTCCATGAATGGTCTCCTATTGCAGGTAAGTCCTTATATAATATGCAAAAAAATGGACGAATTTAGGTTGGAAAACAATTAAGCCCAATAGTCTTTTCTGTATTTAGAAAAAGACTGCATGTTTTAATTCACCCTCAGAGATCGCCTTCATTCGCTCCCCATTTGTCACGGTTATGATGATAGCAAGAATATGCTGAAGGAAAAAAGCTTTTTTATGTTCCATTGTATCAAATGCAGATTCTTTTAATAGTGATATTACTTGGATGGAAGAGTGTGCAGGGAACCAGTGTCCAGCACCTGGTTTGGAGCCCTAAAACTTATGTGCATAGGGTAAAGGTGGATTTATATTATACACAACTAATAAATGTATTATGTGTAATTATACAAAAAAGTATTAGAAAATTCAAAATATATGTATGGCTCTGGGTATAGGTGTGCATTGGTTGCTGGCACACCTGCAACTTTGGTTATCTCTACAGTCTGATTTACGTTTCAATTTTCAACGATGCAATTGTTGCTATTGGTAAAACTCTGTATTTTGATTGTTTTCCTTTATCTGTATCATCCTAGAGTTCTGCCTCCAAAACTGTTCTTCTGCGTGCAGAACTTCATCCCAGTTAAGCATAAGTATTGGCTTCTGTGCATGTAGTTGGCGATCTTGACCTTTATTTCTAACTTCAGTGGCCAGCTTGGAAGTGACAAATACAAGATTGTATTTTCTGCTTCTGCAGGAACATATATTCAATATTGTCATGGCTCCAAAATCTTCATTGACTTTTGTCATTGTTCAAAATTCATTGTTGACTTTTGGCATATTTTAGCTTTTTGGACAAATATGTAGATATAGTATTCTTGAATGTAATCAGCCTCCTTCCGTCATTTTCCCATAAGTTCGTATTTTGTTGGGTTCTGTAGCCATACTTTTTCTGATCACGAGCCTTTGTTTCTAAAGTTTTTATTTTAGAATTTTTCAATTGAAACCTTGAATATATTAAATAACCTCTATTTTAATTTTTTCTAATGAAGTTTGGTGACTTTGGGTCTTCACAGAACAATGACCACCCCTGTGAAGTTTATTAAATGTATTCAGTCAATAAAAGATCATGCATTCACTGCATCAGAGTATCCCGTCATTATAACATTGGAGGATCACCTTAATACAGAGCTCCGGGCCAAAGTAGCCAAGGTAATCTGTCCATCTCTTGTTCAAAATGTTCTTTCTAGGACTTTCCTTCTAATTGCAAGTAGTTTCAGAATATAGTTCCAACTTCATTTATATTTTTCAAAACAATGATGTGACAGATGCTCACTGAAACATTCGGGAAATGCTATTCTACCCAGATTCAGAAGACTCTAAAAACTTGCCTTCTCCAGATTTTTTGAAACGTCGTTTAATAATCTCAACTAAACCACCAAAGGAATATCTAGAAAGGAAACGTTCTGCACAACTTGACAGTGAGCACAAAGTTGAAACAAAACCCCCTGAAGAAGAACCGTGGGGGATGAAATCCCTGATTTTGATGACGTGGAGAATGATGAAAAGGTTCTACCCAGTTAATCACTTATATGCATTTTATGAAATGTCTTTTTTATCCTGCTACATTAGGCTTGATATTTTGCCATGGTTTTTGTTTTGGTTAATGTTGCATCGTGAACAGTCAGAGTGTCTAACAAGTGCACTATGTTTCCAGCTTTCCTCTTAGGCTGATAGTTTGAAGTTCTTGAGGCTGTAGATTGCACATGGTGGTGAGAGTATAGAAGAAGATTTGAATGATAACAATGGAGTTCAACAAGAGGAAACTGAAGCACCAGAGTACAAGCGTCTTATTGCTATCCGTGCTGGAAAGCCAAAAGGAGTGTCCTTGAAAAATATTCTGAGAGTTGAAAGTGAACATGTCAAACGTGTCAGTTTAAGTGAACCAAAATATGAAAAACTTGCAAAATTGTATCCAGATCATATTGTTAGGTAGGGCAGTATTTGTTTTTAATATCTTTCACTTTGTCGAGTTCATTTATGCAAGCTCATAGATATTGTGTTGATTGGATTTTTACATTTATAGCAGATTTATTGAGAAAAACCTCTTAAGAATATATCCAAAGGGCACACGTCTTGATTCCTCAAATTATAACCCCTTTCTAGCTTGGAAACATGGTGCACAGATGGTTGCAATCAACATGCAGGTTCTTTTATATGTTTTTCTTTTAGTGAGCTCTGTTATTGCAGCCTTTGTTGGTCAGTAAAGTTACCTTCTACATGAATTTCTCATACTCGTGTATAATCTCTCATTCTAACTTAATGCAGTGATTGGCTTTAGAATCTGGGAATGTGGTTTTGAAGTTTGTTAGAAGTGTACTAGTAACATACAAGCAGTGCTGATTTTATATTGTCTTTCAAGCTATATCCTAGATGCAAACTTTAAGTTTGTTTCTGTACACGTGGTAAGATAAGATTGCTTTTTGGGATGTTCCTGCACTAATATAAACAACATGCAAAACAAGGAAGAAAAAGGCTTGATTTTCTTTGTGGGCTTTGTGTGTCTCTGTGTTTGTTTTTAAATTTTGTACCAACAGGACAACCATGTTGATTTCTATGTCCTTATCTTCTGAGTGCAGTACTTCTAGCTTATGTTCAATTTTTTTGGTTATGGCTACCTATCAGTGTGAACAGCTCAACATGATGTGGAACTTTTTCATTTTTTGTCATCCTCACAGGGATATGGGAGGCATCTCTGGCTTGCTCATGGGTTTTTAGGGCCAATGGAGGGTGTGGATATGTCAAAAAGCCTACGTTTTCCTTTCAAGTGCGAATGATAATGGTGGTGGTGATCAAAATATTTTCAATCCGAAGAAATCATGGCCAGTCAAAAGAACATTAAAGGTAAGTCTTACAGAGTTTACATATTTCATTATATAAATGCGTCTTCCCCAAATAGAGCTAAAAGGGAAGCCAACCGCTGCTTAGCATTAAGTAGTGAGCCTTACTTTTCTCAGTTTTTATCAATGTGCTTTTAGTCTTTTTTTTAAATCCAAACCATTGGAATAGTAAAAAGGCTAAAAGCCACATCTTCATCATCATTCTGAGCGAAACATATCAAACAGCCGATTGTCAATAGGACAGGAAAACAGGTCAGCCATGTAAAATTGGTGTAAATCTGTCCAGTGACTTGAGAAATATGGGTTTATATGTGCCACATATAGATTTCTGTCAGTGATATAGTGACCATATAATACAATCCTGTCTGAGGTGTGTATTTGCTAAGGATTGAATGCTGTTATTGGTTTCTATTATCATGAAGACAATTTGCAAATAAAATTTTAGATCTTTTGTGTTCTTTTCTTTCTTTTCATTGTTTCCCTCTATGATGCATGGAAATGCCCTCCCTCTGCCCCTACCCCACAGAAAGCGTTTACGGTAAGGAAAGCGGGTACAAAGATGGTGGAAACGTCCTTGAAATGCCGGACTTTTTGGAAACGCCACCTCTGCCGTACACAAGATGTTTCCGGGTTCTGGCGTTTTAGGGACTATTCACGGCTCAAGTCGTTTAAAAAAGCCAAAACTAAAATAAAAAACTATTTTTTAACATTTATTGTTTCTAAACCTAATCTACCCACCCAACCTTCCTAAAGACACTTCCTAAAATCTATATAATGACATTTTTGGTCCATTCTAAATCACATTCCTTTTTCTCTAGCGAATTCGGTTTTTATTAAATTAACATTTAGCATTGTGAAGAGCAAAGAGACATCAAGGAGCAGCTTGAAGGAAGAGTTTAGGAGGTGTTACGAAGAGCTAAGAGCATCAAGGAGGACTTTAGAAGCAGATTTGAAAGGAAATGATTGTGAGGAAAATCTAGATAATATATTCTAAAATCTAGATTGTAATCATGTATATAAGAAACATTGAAATTGTAACCATGTTGAATGATGAATCTTTTGAACTTCAATGAATACAAAATATTTTGAGTGTTTTATCTTTATGGTCAATGGATTTTTTTGAAAAAGTACTATGCATATATATATATATTATATATATATATATTAGATTTTTTGCATAGCTGAAAACCTAGGTACTCATGAGATAAATCTCCCTCATTTACCGGTGAGGTTCCCGTGTCAGATTTGTCAAAAAAATATGCTAGTATCTATATGGGGGTTTTATTTTAACCATGCAACTCATGAACCATAGTTGTATAGTTTTGCAACAAGTAAGCAGAAGTTAAAAAAAGGAAATATTTAAAGAAGGAATAATAAAACACGAGAGAAGAAATAGGAAGATGTGCAACCCAATCAATAGATATCGAGTTGATTGCATGCACATAGAGCGTAACCAATAGATTTCAACACACGAGAATTATAAACAAAGACAACCTTGAGATCTAGATCTAAAATAACACAAAGTTTATAAGTAGATCTAAGAAAAAAGCTAGAAACAAAATGCGTCGTGACACAAAGTTCTCCGGAAATCCGCTCCTTTGTATTTCTTTGTTTTAAATAGCTATTAGGGTTTTCAAAGCACAAAGTCTGGAACACAAGAATCTTGCTTACAAATTCGATCTTTTAACCCCTAGGTTCTTCCTCTACTTATATCATGTAGAGGGAAATTACAAATAGGAAGCTTTTAGTTGAACTGACACATGTGGAAGTTGGAAAGGAAACAATTGGCAATCTCCCTCCTGGAATTCCTCTTTGCATGACATGCATGATTTACAATTTGGAGATAAAACCTTCTATTTTGCATGTCCGCCACCTATTTCAAGTAGTTGACTTCTTCAAGTAATGGCTTTTAAACCAATCACTTAAGTTTTATAATTTAATTGATCGCTCAATTACTTTGTTGGAGGAAATAAGAGAAAGGCGAAGAAAGAGGAAAGGCTGCGAGTCTTGTCCTTTTTCATATCTCGCATGCAATTGATTCTTTTGCCTTTGATTCTCACCAAAGCTGGATTTGGAAGGTAATTTGGATCTGGCGATTTGGATCGGAAGCAAGTGACTGTGATTTGCTTGTGGGTATTGCCTTTGACATGTCTTCCCTCTTATCCTTGAATCTTTTGCAGTTCTTCTCCAGTACATGCATCAGTGTAATGTTTGTCGTAAATAACTCATCATTTTTATTTTTAATTGCATATGAGCAATTAAAAATTCTGGAAAGCACTCGGGTGAATGCAAATTCAATGAAGGCTTCAACTAGAAGATTGGGAGAACATGCACAAGGTCTTGGAAGGAATTCTCCATGCACTGACTTCTTCATGGGCTGCATTCGAAACAAGAGGATGAAGCCTTTGCAATTATGGATCTGGATCTGAATCTAGATTTGGATCTATGCATGATTCTGCTGATCTTTCTCGTTCATCCCGCTTTGCCATGGCTGGAGCGATCTTTGTCTGAGCAATTCTTTTTCTTTTTATTCAGCCGGAATTCTTTACAACCGGTGCAGATCTGGAGATTTCTTCAGATTCGGAGGATATGTTCAATGTATTGGACATTGATTTAAGCTCCCTTTCTCTTATAAAAGCACTTGTAATGAATTCCTGCAATTAATTCAAACAAAGATGGCAACGGAACATGAACACTTGATTTTAATTATAAAAATCTGCATATATCAAACTCTGCTGCCCCAAAATTTGATGTTTTGTTTGCATGCAAAGCAAGCATGAATTTTGTCAACTTCACCTGAGCACCTGTACCACTATGCAAACAATTAATCAGACTTAATTCAAGCTTCTTCAAACCTAGGTGCCAAACTTTGAAGTCTTAATAAAAATACTTTCTTAATGGCAAAATTCCTCCTTAATTGGGCGCAAAATTTTCTGCAGGCTGCACTTCTTTGTTGAAGAATTAATTAATTCATCATTATGGCAACCCATTCTAATATAACCTTCACCATTCTATAATTACTAATTGCCTCTCCTATTCACGGCAATTAATTAATTAATTAACATGTTTTTCTTTTAAGCTGGTGTCTTGCATTTAAGGGCCATTAAATTAAATTTAACAATTTAATTTTTGCATGAGAGGGGGCTGCATTAAATAAATTAAATTTATTTACTTTTATAATTTATTTCCAATCTTCTTTATCATTTCATCATTAAGTTGACTTTTCCTCATCCCTTTGTTGACACCAAAATTGGGTGAATAAACATTAATAAATATTATTAAATGCATTATTATTCACCCAAGGTGGATCGCACTTTTGGAAAGGTGAATTCTATTTTTAAAAGTCAATTTCTAATGGGATTATTTCACCTGCTTTGCAGCTCAAAAATCCCATGATCCACTTAAGTTGTTTGACTTTCATAATGGGATTTTTTACCCTGCAAGGCAGGTAAGAAATTCCCATCAATGCCTTAAGTGATTTTCTTTTATTTCACAATGGGAATTTTCATCCTGCAAGGCAAGTAAGAAATTCCCGCTTGCCTGTTGCCTCTAATTTTCCCATCATGACTTAAGTGACTTTGTTTTCATGGGAAAAAGTACCCTGCTAGGCAGGTACAAAATTCCCACCTGCTGCTACCAAAAATCCCATTGTAGCTTAAAACCTTCTTTTCCCAAAAATGTGACCTGCCCAGAAGAAGCTTTTTCATGCATGACTTCGTCTTTTTAGAGAGAACAGGACCTCTGTGGCGGATAAGCATAACGTCCATAGATGATCTCCGTGATACTCATAGCAAGAAATCAGACTAAAGACAAAGGAATTGACCTAGAGAAATTTCACGAGAAAACAAAGCGGAAAACACCAAAACGCAAAACGTTGTCGGAAGTCACGAGATAAAGCTTTAGGATTCATTCTTGGTTAAAACCCGGATCTTGGTAGTATATGGGAATATTGACATGTAAGACCACGTGAGGTTAAACCAAAACACAATTTGCCTCAAATGGGGCTCGAGAATAATTAAATAAAAATTTCCATGAAAGCAAACCCTGGGAAAGAATATAACGATTTCGGGCATCTGCGTATTTGGCGAAATTGGCTAATATGACTCTGGGAATATCTTGACACAATATAGACACTTTCTTACAATTATGGGAAAATGACCCATTATTTTAAAAGACGAAATTTTTAACATGGGGTAGTCTCAGATTTCAAGGTGAAATCTGGGGACTCAAATATAATATATATATATATATATATATATATATATATATATATATATAATTTTTTTATAATATATTGTATGGGCAAATTTGATTGGCAATTTGTGTCTCAAAAGGATACAGTTTACAGCTCTCTTGGATATGTCAATGTGTAGTAACCTTCAAGTTTCTAACCTATAAATTTTGCTCAAAGTGTGAGGCATTGACACAATCAGGACAACTGCAGAATTAGTAAATCATAATTTTAGCACGCCACGGCGTGTCCTAATTTCCATATATTAGTCAAGGTACATCAATGTTCCATTTTGCAGCATACAAGATTAAAATGGAGTGGTAAAAAATGAAGTTTGGTGATATGTTGACTAAACAAGAAGTCTGGGTTCCTTCATGTTTATTGACAATCTGAGAAGAGAAGTGGTATTATAGGGAAATTTTCCAACTTTTAGACAGTATGCTTTTTTGGTTCACAAGACATGCCATAATAGTATTTTAAAAACCATAATCCTGATGCCTTGAGTTTTCTCAATTTTATGTATGAGTTCAATTTTTTGGGGGTTGTCATACATCATTCCCCCCACTGGCTGTCAATTAATGGTTAGAGACATGTATGTTTGCAGGTTTCATCTAGAGTATTTATTTATTTTATTGTTTTTATGCTGCATTTTGGAACTGCATGCAATTGTGTAGGGAAAACCCTGTTGCAAGGTACAAGGGGTTGCATTATCTGCATTAACCTTGCTGGACAATTTCTCAGTGCCCAAGCTTGAATGCAGTTGTCTTAATAAGCTAAAGGGATGGAGATAATTCTTCAACCTTCAATTGATGGAGAAGTCTGGATGAGTGGGAATAGAATTCCATCAGCCACCCGAATTCTTTACCTCATCCTGGATCAATGTTGAATTGTATTTGAAAGGCAACCATCCTTCCTAATCAGTGAAAGAGAAGGAAAGTAAGATCGGGCTGTGATCTAAGCCTATTGCAATCAGTATTCAATATTCTGGCCGCCAATATTTTATAGGAGAGAATTGGAAATGAGAAAGTGGTCGATCCTTTCCACAACAAAATGTTGTTTCTTTTTATCATTCTGCGTAGATGCATATCCAAATAGAGAGATTCAGTGGTCCAAATTCGATCATGTTGTAATCTAATCCACTTCATTCAAGTTCTAATCTCTGTTTTAAAGACTCAGAAGCATGTAAAATCCTCAGATCATCATTTTCCTATGTAATCCATTTCTCTCTAAGAATTTGTTAGACTAAACCAGAATTGCACCGGTGTTCATTACATGTTGGAAATGTCTAAAAATCATCTGGGAAGAATAAGGAAAGTTTTGTTTGGTCTCAACATGTATTAGAAGTTCATAACACTTATGAACTAAACAGGTCCTGACGAATTCATGATAGGTTCTTCGTCCATGAGCAGATCTGTCTCCAAAATAGACAAACACATATACCAGTTCAGGCATGAACAAACTTGTCACCTACAGGTTCATTCAAGACCAAGCCCATCCTGAATAAGCCAAAAGTTGAAACCAGCTGCCCAGCTAGAAAGATGGATTGGTTGTTATACCATCTATTGGGTTGGTTGGTCAATTGGGGCTTTCTGTGTTGAAATTTGAGCATGCTTTGTTTAAGAGGAGTCTTGGCAGGAAGTTGAACAATCATCTGAAGACATATAGAGTGTGAATTCAATTTGCAAAGCATTGAAGAAGGAGAATACATTTGAGAACAAAGTTTGGTTGTTTTCCATAGCCTTGTGAGCTTATAAAATTTGAATTTCTTGTTGTGATGGATTGGTGGCACAACCCTAATTGCTTGAGTTTTCCCACACTAGGTTTCTCCTGGAGTAAACCTTGTGTGTTTACTTGTGTCTGTGTGTTGTTCATATTTCTATTCCATGTTTACATCCTCAATTCTCTTTACTTGATGATAAGTCATGCAAATGGTCACTCTGATGAATGAATGTGCATACATGTCTAATTTGAATAATGTGTGCAGTTATAGGAATCATAGATGGAAAATACTCGCATATAACTCACCGAGTTTTAAAAACTTGCAAAAACTATGCAAAAAAACCTCGCCATAAATCGCCAAAAAGGTCAAAAAAACTGGGCTCTGCCAGAGTTTTGGCGAGTACTCCCGAGTTAACTCGGCGTGTACTCGCCACAACTCGGCTAGATGTCAATTGTCATGGTAAAACTCGCCATACGCGAGTCATATGCGGCACGCATTTCAAAAGCAAAAAACATTCTTTTTACACGGTTTTGGCTCTTTTAAGGCCCTCTACTCCCTCATTGTCACTCACCTGACCATTTGAGCTTGCATTGCTTGTGTTGAGTGGATTTTGAGGAGAATGCATTCGAGGAGAGAATTTGGAGATTTGCATTTTGAGGTCAAATTTTTTTTTTTTAGGTTTTTAGATTCTTTGAAGTTTTCCAATATTTGTAATATATCAAATTTAGTAATTTTTATTTTATAGATTTTTTCTATTGTGATTTAAATAAATTTTATGTAATGTAAAATCGAATGCTTGTAATTTTTAATGTACTCATTTGTAAGGTATGTATTTTATTTTTTTTTAACGCAAATTCATTGTAAATTAGTTAAATTTTTGTATGTGTATTGTAATCGATTCGTTTTGTAATTCTAAATACATGTAATGTAAAATTGAATGCTTGTAATTTTTAATACTCATTTTGGCAGGTATGTAGAGTACGTATTTTTATTTTTTATTACGCAAATTCATTGTAAATTAGTTAAATTTTATGTATGTGTATTGTAATCGATTCGTTGTGTAATTCTAAATACATGTAATGTAAAATTGAATGCTTGTAATGTATTTTTTATTTACACAAATTTGTTATTCGGAGCATGTTTTTTTTTTAAATTAAATTAAGTTTACGTTTTCTAATTTTTAAATGTGCATTGTGTGCAATTAGAGCTTAACAATGGCATCGAGGCTCGGCATCGGAGTTCGACATCTAAAGTCGGATCACTAGCGAGGACCGTTCCTCGAATGCCGTTCCCAGCATGGAAGTATGGTGTACGTGGAGTTGTGCGGGCGAAATTTTTGCAATTTACTCGTAACAAGAAAAATGAATGGAGGCATCAATCGTTTGAAATATCACCTTTCATGTATTGTTTGTCGAGATGTTACGGTTTGCCCTGACGTGTCGGAAAGAGGTAAAGCGAGATTAAGAGCAGAGCTGTAGCGAGTTAGAGGAAAAAAAACTAGAAGGCAAAGGTGAAGGCAACCATAGCACAAGCTATTAGACACAGGGCTCTGATGGAAGAGAATTTAGAGCGATGATGCGGAACAATTGTGGGCTCTACTCGTGGTCCACGCATACGATCGGAAGAGCCGGAAGAGGCGCATCTTCATCGAGTTCGAGCAAAGGCATACCAGAGTTTTTTGTGTGCGAGGAACACACGAGAGCCTGACCTTCATTGGAAGGTGCATGGCACTGGAACAAAGATATGCACGAGGAAGTGGATAAAGCTTGTGCAAATTTTTGGTACTCTACAACAACTGCCATTGATGTGGCGAAAAGAGCCCATCTTGGGAGTACTTGGTAGCAGCGTTGACATTTGTAGGGGAAAGGTACAAGGCACCCTCTCCAAAAGATTTGAGTGGGAAATTACTTGAGGGTGCAATTGCAGATGCCACTACCATGCTAGAAGAGCACAAGAAACAATGGAAAAAATTTGGATGCACCATTCTTTCAGATGGGTGGACGGATGGAAGGAACCGCACCCTTGTTAATTTTTTAGCAGCTTCAAACGGTGAGATGGTGTTTTTAAAATCTATTGATGCCTCTAACATAATAAAAAATGCAGAAAATTTGAGTGTTATGTTAGAGACAGTTGTATTAGAGGTTGGTGTACAAAATGTTGTGCAAGTTGTCACAGACAATGCAACAGCATATGTGGCAGCTGGGAGACTTGCAGGAGAGACATCCATCACTCTTTTGGACTCCTTGTGCAGCTCATTGCATTGACCTTCTTTTGGAGGACATAGGCAAAATTGATTGGGTGAGGCCGGTTGTAGAAGATGCAAGAAACATAACGAAGTACATATATAATCACCCTTGGGTTCTGAGCTTGATGAGAGAACACACTGAAGGGAAAGAGCTTGTTCGATCCGTTGTCATGAGGTTTCTGACTAACTTCTTGACGTTGCGAAGTATTTCTAGTTTGTTGACATCTTTGAAACAAATGTTTTGTGAGTCAAGCATGGCTAGACTCTGATATTCAAAGAAAGTTGATGGAGAGAGGGTTGCGAAGATAGTTTTTGATGATATCTTTGCAAAGAGAGTTATAGAGATCATCGAGGTAATTTCAAACTTCGATTTATATTTCATTCCTTTATTTTAATTTGTTAAATTATAAATATTAAATTATTGTTTACTTTTCACTTTTTTATTTCATTTCTAATATGTATTGTAACTTGTAAGTTTGCGATCTTACATTTTAATTTGTGTGTAGGTGTCGAGCCGTTGGTGAGAGTTTTGCGTTTGGTTGATGGGAGCAAAACCCCATGGGGTTTTTATATGAGGCCATGGATAGGGCCAAAAGTAGTCTATCAAAACTATTACAGGGGGATATCATCGAGATATGGTCCCTTTTGGGAGATTATTGATCGGAGGTGGAGCAATCAACTCCACCTGACCTATTCATGCGGGGTCTTACCTCAACCCCAAGTATTTCTACTCCGATGAGCTTCACTGAGATGTGAACGGAGAGGTTATGGAGGGCCTTTGACATGTATTGAGAGGATGATACCGGATGTTGAGGCGAGGGACCTCATCATTTTAGAGCTGCGAGATTCTGAAACATGGTAGGGGAGACTCTTTTCTTCGGTCTTTAGCTATTCGAGGGAGATTCACACGATCACGAGTAATAAAAATTAGAATGTTTACCAAGTTACTTATTAGTTACATATTTGATTTTATTAATTAATTATAAATTTTTGATTATCTTGTTTGTAGGTTCTTGGTGGGAGGATTGGGAGAGAATGCCCCAATCTTCAAAAGTTAGCCCTCAGAATTCTATCTCAACCTTGTGTAGCGCTTTTGGATGTGAGCCTTATGGCGGAGTTTGTTTGAGGCCATTCACGAAGAAGAAGCGCAGCAAGTTGACTCAAAAAGGCTCAGCGACTTGGTTTTGTGCAATCTGATCTCGCTTCGCCGCAAAAAAAAGTTGAGGCCACATCGGAGAGGAGCTCATTGATTTGGATGAGATAGATCCATCGGTGAGTGGGTAGGCGCAAGAAGAGGAAAATCCTGCATTCACAGCGGGACGAGATTGCTTCTTTTGAGAGGGAGGCTATGGAGGAGAAGCACTAGCGAGGACTCGAGGAGATATTGGATTGGATGACATCTTTGGAGGTGATCTCGACATGCGCAGAAAGGAGCCACCGGCACCACCATCTAGTTCCGAGATCGAGGCAGTTCGCAGCCTTTCAGGAGGGCGTGGAGACGCGGCCGAGTGTGGGGACTAGGGAGTAGTAGAGGCACTTAGACCCTCTCCCCAATATTTCTCTAGAATGGGGAAGAGGAAAATGTAATTTATTGTATATTGTAACTTGTAAAGATATGAAATTTATGATGATTTTTTTCAATGTCAATCATCATAAATTCATATTACTTATCAACCGGTTGTCGTATTCGCATGATGATGCGATTTTGTATTGTATTTGTATTCAAATCTAATAGAAAACACTTCTCGACATTTTATGGGCTCATTTGATACATTTTTTGTAGCTATGTTGCTTAAAATTTATGTTTTTAAAAAAATTGAGTATTTTTTTAAGTTGTCGAATATTTCAGTATTGGCGAATATTGGCGAGTTTTTAGCGAGTGCGATTTTTTTTTTTTGGGGTCAGAGCGAGTTTTTGGTTTTGGCGAGTTTTCCTACTATGATAGGAATAAATAAGATTCTGTTCTTGAATGAGACATTGGTCTAAGCCAGCTAAGTAAAGATCAATCGAGATCAATCGCATCCGTTGACCTAAGGTTTCCATGAAAATTGGGTCATGGTTTTGATTTTGTCCCTTGTTGTTGACATGTGAAAATCTATGTTGAGATCTTTGACAATGATGGGAAATCACTAGCGGGAAGAAAGAATATATCTGCCTCGGTGGAGTCCCATGTTGCCTATCAAGCTTGAAGGAGGAGAATACACATTGTAAACAACTATTTCCATATTAGAAGCTCTAAGATTGAAAATAGTTTTATCCTATTTGCGTTAGCTACGTTGTTGACGACCTTTAATTTGGTGGAGTTCTATTTGGTGGCTATTCCTCTGAAAATTTATTTGGAGCAGGGCAGAAAAAATTCTAGTCTTTTTCAAAATATTTGCTTCATTTTTTTACCCTTATTTGCTTTGATTTCTTGTAGAAGATTTAGGAACAAACATTTGTCTTTAATGTGTTTTTATGAGCAGAATTTTATTTTCGATCTCCCTCATCTCCTTATATTCCAATTGAGAATGCTCATTAGGAGGGAAATATAGGTTTTTGATGCTTAACATATTTGATTTGGCTCTATGAACCTTCCACAAGAGGATGTTTGTTTTTCCCTTAGAGTCTTGTTCAGGGGCCTTCCCCTCGAGTAGGACCTAGTTAGAGGGCCTTATTCACAAACCTTCCCCTCGGCAAGCCTCTTTAGAGGTACACTCTGTCTTGTTTCTTTTCTTGGATCTAGATTTGGTCCCCATGGCTCCAATCCTATATGTACCATGATTCATCTTATGGAGAAGAAACCTCAAATATATTGGAGGGAGATTAGGGTTGGGAAATTTTCACTATGTCAAAGTGGAAACCTTTTCTTGAAGTTTGAAAATTTGTTCGGTTAGTGTAACGTTTAGGAAAAGGACCTTAATATTTCTATTGGGAAAATGATTGAGCGAACTCCTTTTGAGAGTTTGGGGAAAGCTAGCTTTGGATATGAGTAGACTCTTTGGAGGAGAGTTGGGGACTTACCAAATTTAGGATAATTTTGGAAATATATTCGTAATTCTGAAGTCTTTCAATTTAAAAGGAATTTGTTCATAATCCAAGAATGGACACAAGCTCAATATTCAATGCTGATTTTAAGGAGGCCTTCAAAAAGATCTTGATCGGCTGAGATCCTTGCACGATCTGTGAACTCTCTTGATGTGAGAAACTTGGTGGCAAACAATACTCTCTCGGTGTTTCTCTAGTCCACTTGAACACAAACTCACTTGAGAGATGTTGCGGGACAAATTAACCTTGACCCATCTAGAACGAAGGAGGGAGTCGGGACTTCTTCTCGAGGATCAAATTATGGTGTCGAAAAAAAATTAGATACAAGTTAGTATAAACCAAAAACAAAGGACCCGAGTCTAAGATTTTAATTCTGGTCTTGTATAGTGTTGATTGATCTCGAAATCTACTGACAATACGCGGTACCTCAAGCCCGTCTTCTGACTTACGGTTCATGCGGTTCCACTTCAACAGATTGCAAGGGTAATCTAGAACCTCATCCAAAGTTCGAGGTACCTCAAACTATCCACCCATCTCTAGTAGATATTACACACACTCCAACAACAAGTGCAATTAATCCATCTTGATAAATGATACACACACTCTTGCGTGAGGCGATGCAATTTTTGTAGATCAACCATGGCGCCACCTGACAGCGTGCACTAAACCTTATGCGGAATACATCATCGACTTACGGCGTAGCGAGTCCTGCAACCTCCCCAGATGCCAAAGCCAACTCATGCGTGTGGTACCATGAAGATTTCAACAACCTAGTACACTGTAACCTTAGTGATGCCATGCAACACAACTCGCACCACGTGCACGATGCCATGTGACATAACCCATGGCACATCTTTTGAAAGCCACATAATAGTTGAAAGGTGAAGTGTCACACATGGAGTCCCAAAGCGGTTCAACTTCGTAACAATTCTTTCCACCTTCACAACATTGTAATCTATATATGTACACTTATCTATAGCTTAGATAGCAATTAGAGTAGAAGATAAATAACCACAAATCTTTCTCAAGAGTATGCCATGTACAAGATGTGCGAGATAAATAAATGCATTTACTATTCTAGTTCTAATGTCTCTCTCTCTCTCTTTCTCAATTCTATGCACAACTACATAGCTTCCACATATGCAATGGCATCTGACACATCTAAATCCGCATTTGGGGTGTTGTCCATTGGAGTTACCTCCTGGGCTCTATATCAATGGTCCTGCAGTGGTTCCATCGAATGTGGTCAAAGTATTCAAGCCTTGGCATCAAAGAATAAGACCCATTAGATTATCTCGTGTCATTTTGTGAGTTTCGATGGCCAAGTGGACAATTCGTAAAGGCGGGATTCACGCAATGATCAAGAATGAAATGACATAAGCACTCATAATGGTGGAAATTTCTGTTAAGCCGTTTTTGAGACATCCTCGAATAGACGGTATGGTAAAGCTTTGGTGGTAAAGTCCCCCGATGTTTCAAGTAAATCTAGATATTCCTATGTTTGAAGGAAAAATTAGTGTAGATGTAGTAAATAATAGGTTAGATCACTTAGATTCAGATATTAATATGAAAGACTTCTAATGAAGAAAAATTGAAGATTGTACTTACGAAAGTCTCTTCATCTATCAAGAAGTGGTGGCAAGCCCATACTTTGTAGGAAGAAGACCACATAAAGAAGGAAAGTTCGAACCAGCACGGGATCTATTTGTGGAATCCTTGAGGATGAATATTATCCTAAAGATGTTTATGAAGATCACTACATTCAGTGGCAACAACTATGGAAAGGACATGACTAGTCAATCAAAGCCTATGTTGATGCCTTCCATGAACTTTATGCAAAAGTAGACATTCCTATGTTTGAAGGAAAAATTAGTGCTGATGCACTGATAAATAATTGGTTAGATCATTTAGATACATATTTTGTTATGAATGACTTTGACGAAAAGAAAATCAAGATTGCACTTTTGAAAGTCTCTTCACCCATCAAGAAATGGCGGTGAGCCCATACTTTGTTGGAAGAAGACTAAAAGAAGGAAAGTTTGAACCAACCTTTGATTCATTCATGGAAGCCTTCAAGGATGAATATTATTCTAAAGATGTCTATGAAGATCACTACATTCAGTGGCACCAACTGGGGGAAGTACATGACTAGTCAATCCAAGCCTACATTGATGCCTTCCATGGACTTTATGCAAAACTAGGCTCATTCGAGTCGGAGGATCATAGAGTTCTCAAGTATTGTAGTGGTCGATTTGGATAAGGTCAAAACGATGGGATAATCCTATTCTTATTGGGAAATCATTGGGTAGGAGTCTAAGATGAAGGGAAAACGCGACACATTGTCTACGTCGAGGAAGACACCTACTTTGGACATGAAACAATCATCAAGCCGGGGAAAATAGTGTGATAAGCACAAAAGTAACAACCGCATTTATAATGTAGAGTGTCATGCTCAAGAGACTTTGCTTACATGGGTAGAAACAAAGAATAATGGAGTTGAGGTCTCCGATAGAATCATCGACATAGATCCCAATGTTTTGTGCAAGCACCGCACAAGCGACTCCAACAACACAAGATGCTAAAGTACAATGTCTATTCCATTTGTAGATGTGGGTGCAAGGGTAGCCACTAGATTTTCTCGGACAGATGGTACTAGCATGAAGAATCTCATCTCTAAAGCAATCATTAAACCACCGAATCTTCCAATCATACCTCATCCGTAGCCTTACAAATTGGGATGGCCCAATTGTAATATCCCCTTGGGATATTAATTAAATTTTATTAAACTACTTGCAATGGAAGTAAACTTAGAAGAGAAACCCTTTTAGGTTCACCTCAACTAACCCAGTGTCGGCTTCAATACAACCCAAATGGGGTTGGAGTGAGCCAAGGTAAGGGTTTAGATGGGCTAACTAGTCGGAATTAACACTTCTTTAACCAAATAAATTGCAGCAGTAGTAAAATAAATTAAAATATGTTGAAAATGACTGCAAACTTAAAAAATTAATCTCCTCAATATTTGCTCTTTTTGAATGAAATAAATTGCAGATGGAAGATAAAATTATGAGCTTTCAAATGAACTAACAATATGAATTTTTAACCCACTCAAATCTGCCCCTAATCTGCAAAACAAGTCGCTAGGGTTAAGGGAAAAATATTAAATTATTTCCAGCCTTATTCTTGACTTCCCAACACTCAAAATTACCACTTTCAAATCTGCAATAATTAATTTATGACAACAGATTGGAAATCCTTCAAAACCCTTCCAAAACACTGTTATCAAATGCCTGTAAGTCGACTTGCATTAAATAAATTCCAGCAGTGATAGTAAGCCAAAATATCATTAAAATGAACACAATATGCCCCAAATTAGATGCAGAAATAGATCAGATTGTAACCCTCATTGTATCTTCATAAAATCATACCAAAATACTTCATATCAAGTCGATTTGAGCTTACTAAAAATCTGGAATGAACAACAAGTATTTGAGCACTTGAGACACCTCCAAACAAACTTAAAATCACCCTAGGCAAATCGATTTCATGAAGGAAAAAAATCAGCAATTTACAATTAATTGCATACACCATAGATTACTCTCAAACCCTCTTAAAGCAAGTTTGAACTCTCCCAAAAATGGTGACTCACATATATAGAATATAAATGCACATAACTCATCAATTCATAGCTCAAGAAGGAACACACACTTAAAAATGGGTGTTGATGAACACCTTTTGTTTTTTGATCACTAGTGGGCATTCATCCCTCTTCAAGTATGAAAATAAGTTATAATAACCGTTAACATGTGTTGAGAAGACAAAATGTTGCTCTAAGGAGAAGACACAAAAATGATACGCGCGTGGGAACAAGGCGCATTTGAAGGCGAGGAAGATAGGGAAGGAAATGTGCAAAAGCACTTTTGCTCGGAGACTTGGCCGTTTTTGGATAAGGGCTATTTTTGGAGATAGCGTGCGGAGCACACATAAAGATGACTTGCACGACACACAATAGTATTTTGGTAACAAGCGGTTGTTAAGCACCATGCATGGTTTAAGATAATAATAAGATTTCTTCTTAGAGTTGAGTATAAGATCGAAAGTGTCACCGTGATTTCATCACGAAATCTGACTACCTTATCCGAAAAAATTTCGTACTTTTAAAATAATGGGTCGTTTTGTGTTTTTATTGCCTGAAAGTTCTTGTATTGCGTCAAGATATTCCCAAAGAGCCATATTAGCCTTTTTCACCAAATACCCAGATGCCCAAAATTGTTATATTCTGTCGTCGGGATTTGTCTGCGGGAAATTTGTATTTAATTATTTTGAGCCCCGTATGAGGCTATTTGCGCTCCGTTTTAACTCTGTTATGATTGAACATGTCATTATTCCTATGTACCAGAAGGGTTTTAACTTGGAATAAGTTTTGGGCTTTATTTGTAACTTTTGGCAATTTTTCGTGTTTTTGTGTTGTCCTGTTTTGTTTTTTGTGAAATTTCTCTAAAACAATTCCTTCTTCACGGGAAAGCCCGATTTTTGGCTTGAAGCAATTTGGAGAACATATCGCACGTTATGCCCGAAGGAAGTCGCCATCGGAGGTCTGGATCACTGGGAAAAAGTGAAGTCGTGCGGAAAAGCCCCTGGGTTGTGCGCATTTTTGGAAAACAAAGGATTCAAGCTGCAATGGAAAAAATAGAAGCAGCAGGCAAGGTGGGAATTTTGTCCTGCTACTGTTTGGGTACCTTTTCCCGTGATATAAAATTCACTTAAGGCTGATGGGAAAGTTAGACGCCAAGCGAAGGCGGGAATTTATTCACGCACGCTTATGCAGGTAAAAATTCCCATGATGAAATAAAAGGAAAGTGACTTAAGTGAAATCATGAGATTTTATTGCCTGCCTTGCAGGGTAAATAATCCCATTGTCAAAGTCAAATCACTTAAGTGGATCATGGGATTTCCGGGGCTGCCTTGCAGGGTAAAGAATCCCATTGTTATAAATTCTTAAAAATAGAATTATATTGTGCAAAAAAGTGCGCCCCCTTTAGAGAGAAGAAGGCAGCCTTTAAGTGGATTAAATTAATTATTTCTCCTTCTAAAATAGGCGCCCAAGCTTGGAAGAAAGTCAACAAAGCAAAGGGGAATAAAAGAAATAGAATTAAATGGATTAAATTTAATTTATTTAAAGGCTGCCCCCTTCATGTCAAAAAGTGTGCCCCATTTAGGATATATTTAATGATTTTTAAAGCATTAAATCATTAAATTAAATTCTATTTTCAGTGGCTATGGTCAAGGCACATTGTGAAGCTTAAGTGAAGTGAAGTGTGAATGATTAAATTGGATTAATTTAATTTATTGGATGGCTGTCCTTAAACATGTTATTTTTAAAGAGAGAAGCATGATTTTTAATTAATTAATTGCCAGGAATAGGAAGGGCAATTATTAATTATAGAATTGTGAGGGTTATATAAGCATGGGCTGCCATAAGGGTGAATTATTTAATTAACAGGTAAAGAATTGCAGCTAAGAGGAAAAGTGCGCCCCATTTGAAGAAGGATTTTGCTCAGATAAAGGTGAAAACAAGGCTAAAAGCTTCCAAATTTGGCGCATGCTTTGAAGGAGGTTGATCTTTGTCTGCATAATTGTTTGCATAGGTGTTACAGTGCTCAGGTGTTGTTGAAAAGATTCATGCTTTCTTTATGTGTAAATTAAACATCAATTTTGGGGCAGCGCAGCTTGAAAAGTGCAGATTTTTACAATTAAAATTCACTATTCATGCTCCGGTGGCCATTTTTGTGTCTGAATTATTTAGAATTCATTATAGGTGCTTTTCAAAAGAAAAGGAGCTCTAATCAATGTCAATACATTGAGTATATCCTCCGAATTTGAAGAATTGTCAGATCTTTTGAGTTTGAAGAATTCGGCCAAATAAGAAAAAAGAATTATTTAGACAAAAATAGACAAAGCCATGGCGAAGGGAGATGAAAAAGAAAGCACAACGGAGTCATGCATCACTTCCAAACTTGCAAACATAGGAGACACAGATCTAGGTCCGGAACCTCTTTCCGAATTGATTGATAGATCCAGAGCTGGAAAGACTTCACTCATGTGTGTGGTTAAAAGTAGTGGAATCATCGAGCTGCAGCCTTTCCATGCACAGCCCAGTTGCCGGAGTTTGTTATGGAGTGCGCTAGATCTTACCATCCTTCATCCAGGTCAGTGCGTGATGCTACGGGAAAGACAATAATTTGTTTGGACGCAGAGTTCATCAATTGTTGTTTGAAGATCCCAGTGCGAAAGGTGGTGACTTCCATTAGCATTCAGGATGCCGGCAGCAGGTGGGAGAAGCATAGAGCTGATTGCGTGAGCATAATGAATAGCAGATACATGAAGAAGCCTAGATCTCCTTCTAAGTTCCCAAGAACTCTTCCACGATCCCATTTGGTGCAGGAGGTAGATGATGTTGTCAAATTGCTATGCAGGATTAATGGTGAGGCGAATGCTTACACTTTTCGTACATGGATGTATGCTTTCATCAGGACCATTGAAGTCAACAAGGTTGATTCCATAATCAATTGGTCGGAAATTATTAGCGACAACATTGGTGAGTAACTCCGAAACGTGAAGCATACTTTCAGCTTCAAAATGACTTCCTACTTGGTGTATGTTGTAGCTTCACAAGGCGTTTTTTCAAGCTGGATAGATGTGGTGTTCTTTCTAAGGACCCCATTTTCGAGTGCTACCCATAGCATCTTGTACTTTGTGCGAGAAAGATTTCAAAGTGGTCGATGATGAATTCTTCTATGATTTCATTTGTAAGCTAGACAAAGACTTGAAGGCCAACGGGGGTAAGAGGAAGCGTGGGGAGGCTGTATCAAGGTTGGCGATCTATTCATTTAGTTTGCAGATTTCACATACCTCGGGGTTACGGCTTTTCACGGTGAACCGGTTAAGTTGCTCGAGATATCAAATGATAGATTGATCACCATGGAGGTGAGCGCAGACAACTTGTGGAGTTACACGACCTTGATCGAAGTGGCACAAGTCTATGGCCTTTTTCCCAATCACTGTGGGACATTACAAGCTGCCATAGCATTCATAGAGCTCGAGGATGGAGCGCGAGATGTTATCCGAGTATGAGCAAGAGTTCTTCCTTACGGTTGAACTTCGATCCATTTGGAGTAGCCAGGAAGACGATCTCCCAGGAGTACGCACATGTGCCTTCATTAGAAGATTTCAAGATGAAGTGCAAAAGTGAGTACAAGGTTAGAAAGAGAGATTTCAGCAGGCTATCAGCAAAGCAAGTGTTCGACTTTGGACTAGCGCGAATACCTGCGGATCTTAAAGATGATGGGAATGTAGTACTTGACACTTACCATCAAATGGGAGGAGATAAAGCCGTACTGCAGGATAACATAGGAGGTTGCCATATAATTGAAGAAAGATCTGCAGCTGTTTTAGTGAATACTTCAAACTGCATGTTGATGAAGGGATATTGCCTTGATGAAGCATTGATGAATCAAGTCACGGGCAACTTTAGCGCAGGAGATTCCCTCAAGCGGAAGCACGAAGGAGAAAGCAGCAGAAGGTCGAGAAGTTGAAAGTACACAGAAGATCTCAATCAAAGGAGAAGATCACTTCTACGACCATGGCTTTAGCTCCGGCTTCTCCAACACCCAGTACTTCACCAACTATTGCACCGCAGCAGGATACTTCCATGCCTCTACTGAATCCGGCGACATTCATCTTCTCTCCTCAGCCACTCCGTTCAGCACCTGTTCCAGAGGAGATGTTAAAGCTGCAGATGGCGGAGTTCGAAAGAGCTTTGTCCTTGGATGATTCAGAGGATGGCAGCCATAACACTGTGGCACTTTCTGATGGAGAGGAGGTAGAGCGGGAGATGGTAGTGCACTCAGCGACTTCTCATTCTCCGAGAAGTAACTTCTCGGAATTGTTGGCTTCGCAGTTGGTTCCAGAAGCGAGAATGGAGATGAACTTAGAGGAGCACGACTTGCAGCTACTCAGAATCTGGGCGGAAGAGACAGAAGGCCTAAAGTTGCTAAGGTAACTTCAAGGTTGATCATCGAGGATTCGGGAGAGAAGTTTGTTGAGATGTCAATTCCGGCAGAAGGAAAGAAGGAGGATGAGCTCACGGTAGAAGATGTGACGATAACAAAGTACCCCTGGTCAAGCCACCACCTTTGAAGGATTGAAGCGGGACACGAGACATTGATAGATGCTCTATTCCTTAGGCTTGAGCGGTGAAAAGGCAAAGAAAGAACTTGAAGTAGGTATCTTAGTTGTGCGAGATCATAGCCAAGGTTGCTCTTAAGCCTTCCATTGACCCATTTCAGAGCAGGTGAGTGATCATCTTATGCAGGAAATGGAGGATGCAAGCAATCAAGTAAAAGCTATTGATGAATGGAAGGATTTGATTATTCGTCAAGCTTCTGTACAACTTGGAGAAGTGCCAACCCACCTAAAGGTTATGAATGATGCGGAAAATCAGCTGCAACAACTGGTGACAAGCATAGTGGACATGAACACAGTTGCTGAGAGTAACCTGAGTACTTTGGGAGAGATCAACAAGCTGTTGTCGGAGATGTATTGGTTGCAGAGCAAATTGTACTAGATGGATCAGTCGAGAAGGGGAAGCAGCTGGAGTTTGCAGTATCTTTCCATTTGGAGATCTGCAGAGTTTTGCTGAAGAGGATGCAGGCACTTGAGAGTAGGACATCATCCTTACCAGACAGTATCATTTCTTTCACTGAGGAGGACGTGGTCGGAGGTGTTACTTCATACGTGCGGATCGTTCCTAGCAAGGTGCCTAATTCCCTGGAAGGGTCTCTTCTGATGGTACAAAAGAGAATTGATAAAGCTACTAAGCCTTTCACGATGAATTCTATTAGTAGACTGGTGGCGCTGCAGGTAGATATTGCGAGGTTTGGGCCGAGCTTGGAAGATGTGGAGGCGTGCATCAAAGTGTTGAATGAAGGATTGCTGCAGTTTAGGACAGAGAAGGAAGCAGTGGCTAAAACAGATGGGAAGATGTTGAATCACATGTTCGACAAGTATATCCGATATAAGAACAAAAAGAAGACATAAATGTTACAGCTGGCATGACTTCTTCTATTCTTTCTTCTTCTATTTTCTATGTTCCGGATGAAATTGTAAAACTTTAAGTTATTGGTTTTGCAACCATTACTTAAAGTCATGTGGAACCATTCTATTAGTTAAGTGATATATGTGTCACTTAAGGAGAAGTTAGTGGAGGATGATTGCCAAATGTCATCTTTACTTGTTTGTGTTTTAGTTCAGTTAGACTTCCCATTTGTACTTTCCCTCCTACATTCTATAAGTAGGAGAAGAACCTTTGGTTAATGATCGAATTTGTAAGCATTAATCTTGTGTTCTAGACTTTGTGCTAAACCCCGAGAGCCACTTGGAGCAAAGGAATACAAAGGAGCGAGGTTCAGAAGAACTTTGTCACGGTGTACTATGTTTCTTACTTTTAATCTTAGATCTCTTAATAAATTGTGTTATTTTAGATGCGGATCTAGAGCTGCCTTTGTTTTAGAATTTTGTGTTTATATCTATTGGATTCTTCTATGTGCATGTAATCAAGCTCGCCATCTACCTTGATTGGGATGCACATCTTCCCGTTTCTTCTATATGTTTATTAATTACCTTCTTTTTATAACTTTTCCTTTCTTTAAACAATTGCTTATTTCTTTTTGAAGCTGCATTCGATTATGGTTCATGAACCGAGTAGTTAAAGTAAAACCCCATTTAGATATTAACATATTTAAATTGACAAATCGACACAGGGGAGCCTCACCGGTTAAATGAGAGAGATTTATCTCATGATTGCCTAGGTTTTGTGCTATGCAAAAAAATCTAGCCAACAAAGACATTTATTATTAGAACACTTGCATGTTGTGCATACCATTTATAAAGGCGCATGGCTATTATCGGTATGCGACCTTTTTTAGAAGTGCATGGGCGATTAAGGGCAAGTCCCTACCCTTATAAATATGTATTGAACTATGTAGTTTAGAGTGTGTGAATTATTGTAGAGTTATGTTGTTGGTTACGATACACACATGACTCATGGAGATACTTTATAGTGTAAGAAGCTTACGGTTTCTGTGTTTAATGCTGATGGAGTATATTGGCTGGATAATGGTATTAGACATAATTGAATCTGGTTCTTGTATGGTTAGCCTTATTAGAGTTATTGTTTAGTTAATGATTTCTAAGATCTAGATATAGTTTATGCATTGTGAAATGTTTGTGATTAGCTATGGATCTGAATATGTATTATCATCATCACACTAACATCCTACACAAGCAACTCTAAAGAGGGGCACGTACCTTTGCGCGCTTCGGGTGGCGCGGTGAGCGCTCAAGTCGGCCGAGTGATGTGCCAACGCTTTGTGTTTTCCATGATAGATTCTAGGCTGCATCATTGGTTAGTTGGCGGGACCTCTTTTCATCTGTTTTCAAAATCAAAAGGATGTTTCGTGATGAAGACATACCGGTTGACCCTAGCAAGTGTTGAGTGGATAATAGATGCGGAAGAAGAATATGCTCGGAGGTTGAGCACTAAATTTGAGTTTTACGCACGTGCGTGGGTGGAGAGCGAGAACTTGTACCACTGTTTATATGAGAATTTCTTTGTTATCTTTCCGATAGAGTTGTATGAGTGGCTGGTTGTTTATTTGTCTAAAAGGAATTGGAGGTATCGCACACTTGTGCGGATGCGAGAAGAATTTTAGACCCTCATGATGCTGATATGATTTGGACGCCTCGCCGTGGACACTTGGTTCTGTGGTGTTCTAGATAGCTATATTTTGGAGTACTCAATTTCTACTTACTCTTGCCCGGAGGTAGCTGAGTTCAGTTTTTTATGTTATCCCAAGGGAACCTATTTGCAAGGCATTCCACTGGCGATCAAAATCTTGATGGTAACCCTAAACTTGGAAGAAAAGTTGATGGCTAGCTAAATCCTACCATGCGTGGGGCTAGGATCAGGTTTGGTGAAGGATGGCGGACTGGCGGCGAAGAGAGGAGAGAGAAGAAAGGTGGCTTAAGCACATGTGATGAGGCGCGTGAGAGGGAGTTAGAGAAGCAACGCGATATTGCAGAACGGATGGCGTTGAGGAGAGAGATGGCTCGTGAAGGATTTGGAGCTCACGTAGAAGGCGTGGAGTGAGAGCATCTGGAACTCCCCCATCTAGGAAAACATGATAGGGAACCCTCCTCGGCCTCATATGGGAGCACGCCGCAGAGACGACATGGGCCACGGCGCATCTCGAATCTACTTGGCAACCTAGCCCTTGCGCTTGGTTTTCCGATAGATCTCAGTAACAACCAATAGTTAGTAAGCTAGTTTGGGGAGTAGAAGAATAAGAGTAAATCAAATGGCAAGTGCATCTATGGCCGGGCAAATGTCTTCTTTGTTATTTGGAGGTACCTTTTAGGCGCATCGTCGGCATAGAACTCAAGCGTGTAGAATTTTGGACTCACTTTTGGGAGTAGTACCACCTCGCAGATTGTAAGAGTTCAGTTTAGTACCACTATTGGGACACAGGGCAGTACATCCATTGGTCCACTTCCGGCTATAGGTGGAGGATCAGGGGGTATAGGTGGCTCTAGTTCTGGTGGATCTGGTGGGTCTGGAGGCAGAGGTAACACAGGAGGTTCTGGATCAGGTGGGCATGGTCCTCACCAACCCCAGAATATTTACATGGAGATGTCACTTCGTCTTCCAGAGTATAGGGGAATAGAAGATTTTGTTGAGCATGTGCACATGTGTGAGATACTGTGGCGCGCAAAAGGGATTACGGCTTCTGAGCACAAGGCAAGTCAGTTTGTAACTACGTTACAGGGGACACACTCACAATTGTTACGTGAAATTTGACCCTAATCAGACTTGTGTAGATTATGCAGCACTATGGGATGCTTTCCTTTAGGAGTTTTATACCCCGAGTTCAAGCAAAAGAGTATAAGCGCACTCAATGATATTAAGCGAGGGCACTCCGAGAGTGTTTGGTAATATGATGCCCGTTTCAAAATACTTTTGTCTAAGCTTTCGTATGATATCCATGCACGAGTCATCATGCACGGTGGTTCGTTGGGGCTTGATCACACCGTTTAGGAGGCAGCTGTTGTCACATAAGACATATACGGACCTGCACAAAGCACTTGAAGTAGCGTTGCTGAGGAGGCGATCGGAAGTATAGATACTAGAGTGAGCCCATTCCTGGAAGCACAGATTACAACTATGGCGAAGTAGTTGGAGAAACTATAGGCCAATTCAGCACACGAGACGCGCACAGGGATTTGGTGTACAAATTGTGAAGTGGAAGGGCACACTAAGGATAATTGCCTCCGCAAGTTAGTACGTTGATTGTTGCTAGACTACGAGATATGTCATTTAGACCATGATGCAAGCCGCTGCCCATTATTACAACATGCGATCGAAAGAATGTATCTTGCTATTGTAAGATTTGTCAGTCCACGAATCACAATACAAATGATTCTGCTGAGTTGAATTGTCGAGATCCATGATGCCATCGATATTGGTGTGCAACAGACAAGAGTATCGGATAACTCTAAAAGTAAAAGTGAGCACCATGATCGTGATCACACCCAAGGGTGCTACGATCGAAACGAGGGACGCTTTGAAGAAAGTTGTGGCAGAGGTTGAGGATACCGTGGTGGATTTGGGGGTCGACGTCGTTGTGGTGGACGAGGCGAGTTTCCTCGTGGAACGTGTTATACATGTGGATCTCCTGACCACTATAGGCACAAATGCCCTCAGAATATTACTTGTTCTTTTTGTGGGAAGAATCATAACTATGAGGAATGCTTGGACTTATATGAGCATCTTAACAAGCAAAAGCATAAACAGGAGAACAAGGGCGTAGGGATGGTTAGAATACAACGCGCCATGGAAAATTAGTGGATGCCAAAGTTGGCACCGGAACCTGAGGTAGTACTTGTGAAGATTACTACCGTCTTTGAAGCTTGCGCCAGAGAGACATTACAACGTATGAAGCCTCTACTATTACCATGGAGGAGGTTTTACATGCAAGATACCCAGATCCTACACACTTAGAAGGAGTGTTATCGGGAAACCATGGAGGTACTAAGAAATCTTGAGGATGGAATACAATGTTAAAAGAAACAATCATGGAAGTTGGAACCAAAGAAGGCGGTAGAGACAGTCAGTCGGATGTTTATTTGAAAGAGGTATGCAAGATGTTGTGCTAGGAGAATATTATTTCATTACTTAGGGAATTGGTTAAAGGAAACTCTCTGCGTGCGAGTATTGAGAATGGACGGTAGATCCTGCATGCTTAATCTTTTCCCTCATAGCTTGGATTATGACAAGGAAATCACTCTGAATGCTATTGTGGATGGGTGACTTTTGAGCAATTTATTGATTGACATAGGCGCGGAAGTGAATGTGCTTACTTTAGATGCATGGGTGTAGATGGATAGACCTCCATTACAACCATCCTCTAATGTACTGTTTATGGCTAATCGGACTAAAGCCACTCCAATCGGAGTTTTAAAGGATGCATCCATTTCTATCTGAGGGCCAAGTTCACTGGGGACTTTGAGGTTTTGGCACTTGCAGAAGCGGACAACTTCCCAGCTCTACTTGGGTGCCCTTGGTGTTATGCAAATAATGTTGATCTACGGTTCAACAAGGGGTATGTAAGTTTTGAGAACAAGGAAGAACGCGTTATTATCCCTTTGACAGATGGGAAATCTACACCTTATGTTGAACCTTTGAGTGAGGAAGATCTGAATAGAATTTATGTGCGCACCATTCGAGATCCAGAAGTACTTGAGCCATCTAAGGAGGGAATCCTCCAGTGGGAGGATGCACAGTTTATTAGTGATCTACAAGTATTGCTTGCGACAATTGGGTGCATGGCACCTATGAGATGGTTGGGTGCTTGAAAGTAATAAACGCCTTTGCATGGAAGAGCAAAGCTCGTTGTATTAGGCGGATAAGTAATGACTCTGTACCCGATACACCTGGAGAAGGAGATCCTACAATATTCTGCGCGCACCATGGAGGAGCAGTGGACAGATCAAGTGGAGAGAAGAAATATGTTAGTGTATACCACATGCAAGGGACGACAACATGTTGGTGGATGGTTCAAAGGGATAATCTCATAGAATGGAATGAAGTAAGAATTGCTCTAACAACCCGGTTTCTCGGTGTTAGGAAATAATAGATAAAATATGCGGAATAATCCCTTACGAATCGCAATGGTAGAAACTAATATGCGAGAAAATATTACAGATCTCAAATAAAAGTGTAGAATAAATAACACAATGACGAGAGACAAGATTTAACGTGGTTCACCCAATTTGGGCTACGTCCACCAAGAATCACTTGCTCAGATTTTATTACTGAGCCTCCACTCTCTCAATACAATACCGAGATCCGTTTGGAGCTATGCTCAACAAACTCTACAAAATTCACACCCGAATTTAAAACACATCTCGTAATACATTTTCTTGTACATGTATCATATGCATAAGACCATATAAATAGACATTTGCTTAAGGATTTGATACAAAACCGTGGGTATCAAAACCAAGGGCAAAAACCGTGGGTATCAAAACAATGGGCAAAAGACCAAAAAAACCATGGGCCAAAAAATAACCCATAATGGTTACCCATTACCCATGGGTTAATAAACCACCCATGAAAATTTTTGAGGGCTTACCCGAACTCCCTTCCATCGGGGGCCACCCCCGACCCACTCACCGTGGCCAGGACCGCCGTAAAAATACCCGAGTGTAACACATAGAAGGTGTACCACATTCTAACATGCAAATAGGCTCCACAAACATAACACTCGGGAGCAATACGCCTACTCGAGATCTGCATATATCATGGTAATTAACCTATTCAAAGACACCACGTTCAAAGGCGGTGTGAGAGACTCGGACGAGAGGCAAGAAGCTTTACCACCTTCACTTTGGGTGCACAAAATTTATTCCACTTTGCAAGGTTGCGCATGCGCTTGGTATGTTTATGTAGAACTGCATAGGGAGACTGGAAATTGGCAAGACTTGATTGTAGGAATGGTCCAGACTTTTGACTACTTCTCTACTAAACTTTGGTAAGAGGCATTATGGGTTATGGAACACTTGACTATGGGAGAGGCAGTCTGGTGAAGAACTCATTCAGGAGTTATTTGGTGAGGAAGAACAAGGAGCGCGTTTTGATGAAATAGATGAGACAAATGCCGAACTATTTAAGTGCACTTTCTTTGAGAAGGAGAAAGGAAATATGGTCTACATAGTGGATGATGAAGAAGTAGAAAATTTGGACATTGATCATTCGAAGGTACGCGTGAGGTTTTAGACAGTGCGGATAAAAATGCACGTGCCTATCATGAACCTATGAAGACCAAGAAAGTGAACATTGGCATGGATGCTAAACCTAAGGAGGCCATAATTGGAGATTATTGGTTTGATTATGAAGTGGCAAAGATAATTGAGTTACTACGTGATTTCCAAGACTTATTTCCTAGGGGCTACCATGAGTTAAAGGGGGTGCATGAGTCATTAGGTGAGATGAAGATTAAGCTAAAGGAAGGTGCATGCCCGATCAAGAAGAGACCTTACAGGATGAACCCTAACCTATACGTAAAAGTTAAAGAAGAAATTGACAAAATGCTAAAATTTGGCATCATTAAGCCCCTAGAAGAATTAGAGTGGGTTAGCCCCATGGTAATCAGTATAAAGAAAGATGGTCGGATTAGGATTTGTGTGGATTACAGGGAGCTGAATGCTGCATGTGTGATTGATCCTTTTCCTACGCCTTTCACTAAGGAAATATTAGAAGGCGTTGCAGGTGCGAAATTTACTCTTTTACAGATGGATTCTCTGGGTATCATCAGGTAAGAATTGCACAGGAGGATCAAGAGAAGACAACTTTCACCACTGAATGGGGAAGCTTTGCATATACGGTGATGCCCTTTGGTTTGAAGAACGCGCCTGCTGTATTTTCATGCATAGTTGTTCAAGCATTCCAGATTTTATTCACAAATTCTTGCAGGTTTACTTGGATGATTGGACAATATATGGGCTTGTTAAGGATCATTGTGACAACTTGTGCTTAATGTTTGAAAGATGTAGATAGTTAAGCATCTCTTTAAACATCAAGAAGTGCATAGTTGATTGTAATATCCCACTTCCGGGATCAATAGAAAATATGCAAACAACCAACTCTCTAACACTCTGATCAACTGGGAATAGCAAAAGCTCAATCAGCACTACTTGAACCAGTTGAGTAGATGACTCAATAAACCCAATAATAGGGGTTTAATGGCCTCTAACAAGCGAGCTCATACAATATTAACTCACAATTAAACTCAATAGGACTCAGAAAATCAGATTGCTTCCCATAAATATGAAGATCAAACACCGCTGCAAAAGATTTCCCGACCTGATCTAAATCTACCCATACAACCTACTGAACATTCATCTAAAGATCATTGTAAATAACATCACCCAGATTGTTGTTATTAAGTATTATACAAGCACAACTCAGCTGCAATAAAACACTTGGGGTTACTCTCAAATGCCTTCACACATATCATTGCCAGGTATGTCCATTTAGATCATTGGAACATGTATTCTCCCCTTCCAGTCATTCAATATTTTACCCCAAACAAACACATTCAGATCGCTGCCCTAGATGGCTCAAAACATCATGAAAATAACAGCTAAGATCAAATAAATAGTGCCATACAGTTCGCTGATCTTTGGAGGTTCAAAACATACATTCAAACATTCAATACCTTCCCCAATGAAGTCGCTGATCCAAGGAAAAACACAGCAGCTTCATTCATACCCAAATCAGATCACAACCATATCAAATACTAACACAGATTTACCTTGGAAAGAGATTGCTGCAACAGAGATATATTATCATGCATATGATAATCGATTCAGGCTAGGGATACCACGACCCAGCAATAGAAACAACTCTGCAGATTGCTGGTTATCATAGAGCCTCCATATGTATTCCAAAACATCCACAATAAGTCGCTGGAACTATTAAATAACAGCTATCCATTCATGGGTATACATATACTCCAAACAAGTAATGAACATGCAATGTTTACCCCAAATCCAGACGCCAAACATGCCCAGGCATAATCGCTGCAATAAATAGACTAAAAAGAGGTATGCAAACAGACCATAAACACCATTAAAGGGATTCGCCAAAGTCAATAGAGATCACATCACTAAATCGATTTGCAAAGCACATAAAAAATACTTTTATCTGATCACAAACCAGCTGCTACAGTGATTCGCTACAGTAAAAACATGCAGATTTCAATGGTAACCCTCATCTAAAAAGTCGCTAAAGCCAAAGACATGGATCTCACTTGAGATTGCACAAATAGCTTCTTCAAATTGATCTTCAATAACCAGCTACAAAGATCTCCCAAGCATGAGAGAGAAAACATCAATGGGCATGCATCCCAACTCCAAGCATGGAGCACAAAATAAATATCATCAAAAACATAATAATAATAATGATTCTAGCACTCCTTTTATAAGCAAGGAGGCACAAAATATGAAATCCCTAGGAGAGGAAAGTTATTAAATGAAAGCAGTTTGTTTTCCCTAGGTGTGGCGTCCCCTTTTCAAAGGGTGATTTTATCAATAAAAGTCACCCAAATATTTATTTAATTAATTCCCCATTTAATTTTTATATTTTGAGAATTAAATAATTATTACTTGTGCAATAATATTTAATTAATAAAAATGTTCCCTTACTGACATCCCAAAGCCTACGGAAAAGTATAGGCTAAGGGTCTTGAGAAATGGGGACATTACATTCGCTACAACTTTTGGAACTCTGCTAGGGCATATCATCTGCAAGGAAGGTTTGTTAGTAGATCCAACTAAGGTTGCAGTTATTGTAGGCTTGGAGGAGCCTATCGGTCAGAGCGAAGTGCGAGGATTCTTGGGCCATACAGGGTATTATAGAAAATTTATCAAAGGATATGCAAAGATTGCCGCGCCCTGGAGGAGTTACTAAAAGGAAAAGGGACATTCTATTGGGGAGAATCTGCAGTGAGTGCGGCCTTTGGCGCTGATGTTAGCTTAACTTGGAGAAGGTATTATAGATCATCGTATCTGCTTTGCTAGTAGTAAGTTGACTCCTGCAGAACAAAATTATACAACTATAGAGCGTGAGGCTTTGTCAATGATCTACGCGCTACATAAGTTCGTGACAAGATTTACAAGAACGCCTTTTGTATTTTATATAGATCACATGGTACTAAAATACTTGGTAAATAAGTCTATTTTATAGGGGCGCATATGTCGATGGGTTCTCTTATTCCAAGAATTTGACTTTACAATGTGGTAAAACTAGGTAAAAGTAATTTTGGCCCAGACCACTTATCAAGAATTCAATCAGGAGAGGATGCGCAGACAATTGAAGATACATGTTGGATGCACAGTTGTACAAGTTACATCGCGTGCCTTCAGTGGAGGATATTGCTGTCTTTTTACGCACATGTATGGCGCCAGAAGGAATGAAAGCCTTAGAGAAGAAACAACTTGCAATTCACGCTGCACCCTTCATGTTGATCAGTGGTGACTTATACAAACTAGGCCGAGATGAAGTATTGCGCGGTGTGTATTAGAACATGAGTGCACAAATATCATGGAAGAGGCTCATGGCGGTATTGCAGGTGGGCATTATGTAGGTGACGCCACCGCGCGCAAGATTCTACTCGTTGGATTATGGTGGGAGACCCTGTACAAGGATTGTAAAGAGTATTGTAAGGCGTGTGATCATTGTCAACACCTTGGCAAACTGGACAAAAATATGAAATGCCTTTGAGGCCTATTACTAGTGCAGAGCTGTTTGAAAAATGGGCAATAGACTTTGTGGGTCCTATTTCCCAGTAGTGCGTAGAATAGGATTGTGCTACATCATCACTTGCATGCAGATTATCTTACATGATGGGCGAGAGCAGTTCTACAAAGGATTGTATAGTAAATTTCTACAACAAGGTTCTTATGGGAAAATATTCTTACTAGGTATGGATGTCCGTTGAGTTTGACAAGTGATAGGGGCACACACTTCTTGAATGAGACAATCAAGATATTGTTGGATGAATTTATGGTCGCGTACCATAAGACTACACCTTATCACCCTCAAGCAAATGGGACTATTGAGGCCTTCAACAAGATATTGAGCCAGACCTTAACAAAAATTTGTGATGTTAGAAGGAAAGATTGAGATGATAAAGTTTTTGCTGTGCTTTGGGCATATAGAACAACCTACAAAAGGTTGAATAAGGCCACACCCTTTCAGTTGGTGTTTGAAGCGCGAAGCAATTCTTCCCATGGAATTCATGTTACCTTCTTTGCGTATTGTGCGCATGCGCGAGTGGGTCTAGATGATGACTAAGCATTAGAAGAAAGAATTGACAAGTTAATACAGTTGGATGAGAGGTGTGCCATAACACGTTGGAGTCAGAAGCAAGAAAAGGCCAGGCAAAAGGCATGGCATGACAGACACATCAGGGATAAGAAGCTTGAGGTTGGACAGATGGTACTTCTTTATGATTCCAAGTTTCTGCGCCATCCAGGCAAACTTAAGGTGCATTGGTTGGGACCATATGTTATCACTCACATCCTTGAATCAGGTGCTTGTCAGTTAGAGGCGCTTGATGGAACACGGTTACCCGGTTACTTTAACGGGAGTAGGCTGAAGCCCTACTATAAATAAGTTTTCTTGGTGTTTGTAATAAGGCAGTATTGCCATTTAGTATAGATTTCCCTTTTTGTATTTCTTTTAATGTATTTCCTTCTTCGTCAGTTATGCTTTGTTAATTTAGTTTGGTGTTTTGTGTAATAAGCGCATTTGCACGTTGGAAGCTAATTACAATCAAAGAAGTATTTTATATGCGCAGAGGACTGCACATAACATGGGTGTGGGGTGGTTGTTATTCAAAAAGGGGTACAAATGAGAACATCTTTATTATAGAAAGTGCTATTCAAAAATGGAAGCGAGCTGCTAGAAAGAAGATTGCAACTAAGGAAGACCTAAGTCACTAGGTTCGTGTTCGTGTTCGAGTTTGCCGAGGATTAAATTCGGATTAAGTTCGGCAATGATAAAATTCGGATAAAAAATTCATGATTAAATTCTGCTGTTATAATTTTCATTTTAAAAAAAAAAGATATAAATACACAAAATTTTCAAAATAGCTAAAACATTACTATACAATTTGATCATAAACATATAAAATAAATAATATGAAAACTTTAAAAAATAAATATAATTTAAAACTTAAAAGATAAATAAAAAATCAAAACAAACATAAAATACAAATTAAAAAATAGAACAAAACTTTAAAAAGATATAACGTATAACTAAAAGCACGTGTAAGTTATAACATATTATTGATTTAATTTTGAGGGTTTCATCAAATCCTTCATGTTGAAGCTCAACATTAGAAAATAATTGAGAAAGTAGTTTTCGTGAGCATTCTTAAAAATATTCCTCCTCACACATTGCGGACAGCTCCAGCCGCACCACACCGACGATTTTTCATACCACGAAGAGACAAGTAACAGAGCTTTTTAGCCATGGGGGCATTCCGTGCACTAGTTAGGGCCATTTTTGTCTACACTCTGTTGTACAATTTATAACGATTTTGACCTACCTTTATGCGATTTGGCTTGGCTATTTTTTTAGACATGTTCCGCAGGCAGATTTTATAGCCGAACTGTATCGAATATTTTTCGATTTTTTTCACACCATAAAAAATACGGCGAATTTCGAACTTGAAGGATTAAATCCGCCGAACCTGTGACATAGAGGAAGACCATAATTGGAAATAAATGAATGAAGCAGTATAATGCGAGGTAAGTGACGGTTGGTAGAAACTACTAGAGGAAGGCATCATGGCGAGATACTTGGCGCATGGACATGCGCGTAGAAGGAGGTCATGTAAGCTAGAAGGTAGGAAGGCATGTTGGAAGGTTATAGCTGTGGCGCGTAGGTGTATCGCGCGAAATTGGGAAAATGGTCAATTAATGAGAGGATTGGTGGTAGGTAAAGGAGTAATAAATGCAATAACTTTTAGCAACTCTATATAAAGACGTGATGCGGGTTTATTTCTACCTTTGTGATCACAAGTATTCGAGTGAGCTAGTTGCGACTAAATAAAGCGAAACTTGTTGAGGTGCGGAGAGTTGCGAAACCTAGGCATGGAGAGCAGATTTTTGCACCAAGCGGCTTATGTCCTCATTGGAGAAGGGTTTGAGCGAAGTAGAAGCATTGAGAAGGATCTAGGGCACGTGGTTTCGAGTCGGGGAACAAGAGCTTACTCAACAGAGGAAAAAGGAGAGATTTTTACCATGGCACCAAGGAAAGCACCTGGAGCAAGAACAAAGGGGAAGAAAAAGGTGGAAATCAAGGTTGAAGATGCTCCCGAGAGCAATTTTTCAGAAAATGTAGTATCCAGAAGGAGTGATCATCGGACGGGATTGGGATTCCCATATCTCGCAGATGCAAAGTAAGTGACTACAACCACCGCACCACCGATAACAAGGGGAGTTGGACGCATTGTTGAATAAGAAGACCAACAAGCACACGGTGGATGACATGTCCAGTGTATGACGATGTTGGGGAGAAGTTGCTCAAGAAGGTAGGGGTGTATCAGCTGTATGAACTCCCATATTTTGGAAAACCAGAAAATTTATACCAATGGCTTATGAGCAGAGTCCATGAGGACTTCTTCTATTTTTTTGGACAACGGGTAAGGATCACCGCACCTTTGATTGCTACATTGAAAGGATTGAAGGGCACAGGGACAGAGGTTAATAGTGATCTAACTGATAAGGAAGTTGTTATAGCCACAAGCAAGGAGTTGGGATACGCCAAGGGTCCGCGCGGAATGGACATCTACAAATTAAGGAAGTACCATGTGGTGTAGGCAACCGCGCATTTGCTCACTAAGTTGAATGATCAAGAGAGATGGTCACAAGTAAATACCATGTGGCTACATATTGCAAAGAAAATGTCACAAGGAGAAATGTACAACTTAGTGGCATACATAGCAGAAACAATTATTGAGAAAGCGCGCATTGGTGAAAAGATAAGTTTTGGCGCTATCCTATTATCTATTGTGTTTGTAGAAATTAGAGTACCGATGGGCCAAATAACAAAATTTGGGAATGCCCCATGAGAAAAGAAGTCCCTTACAGAGAGGTTTGAGAAGTATTTGTGTGAAGGAACAATGAGTGGCCCGTTCAAACAAAGGGCAGAACTATGGTATGATCGACTTTGTGTGGCCTTTGAGGAGGAATGGCGCATTCCAAAGGAGTTACCCTCAGTAGTGGGCAAGGCAGTGCAGTTCACGGTGTATCAACATTTTTGCATTACGCGGTTCGCAATGAAGGATGGGACATGGAGTCCCTGGTGCAAACTGTCATATGCCTTCACAATGCGCTACTTAAAGGCAAGCATAACATAACAGGAGTTTACCGATGCGCGCCGGTTGAGCTACAATGTGGACAAGGTGGAAAACTTATGTTTATCCAAGTCGATTTGCCTATATCAAGAGGCTTATTTATGATGTTATAAGCATGAAGCCGGTAAGTTTGGCTATTGGGGACAGTGGGGCCACACTTATCTATCTTCAGCTCAAGCCTAGGATGGAAAAGGGCAAGTATGTGGAGAATGAGTTTATGCTCCTAGGGCCGCCTAAGGGCAAACACACAATTGAAAATGTGGCAGCTCCAAAGCCTTCCTCGACCGTAGAAGGAGATGAGGAAGAACTCAATGAGGATAGTGGAGGCTTAGACCATAGAGGTCGGAGGCAACCACAGACAAAGTGGAGAGTGAGCGTGCAGATACTCCCCCACGACGCAAGGAGGAGAAGAAGACTTGGATGTGGGTATAATCCATGAGGAACGCTAGTTTAAAAAGGTGTTCAAAAGAACCAAAACCCAAGGTGCAGGAACATCTCAACCTTTACGAAGGTCACCTTGACTCTTCCTTAAAAAGAAGCACTGAGAGAGAAAGAGAAGAAGAAAGTTGAAGCTTAACGAGGAGTCTAAAGAGAGCGCGCCAGGAACCCTAGTTCAACTTGAAGATGTGGAGGAACCCCGGGATGAAGAAATGAGAGATGAAGAGGAAGGGGTGAAAGAAGCAGAAGAAATTGTGCAAGAACAACCCAAAGCACGCCCATTATGACTCAGGTAGGAGAAGGGCCAACTCTAGACCTTGGCACCTAGGTTCTAAGGGGCAAGAACAAAAAGAGAAAGAATAAGTGAAGAGTATGTTGTCCCTAGTATGGGCTATACTGAGGACACAAGCAAAATTGTCCGCACCGGTTCCAAAGCACTGTGGGCCTTAAGGAGTTATATGGGTGGGAGCTGATGGATCCAAATATGGCCACTACGTGCACAAGGAAGCAATTATCTTGGTCCATGCAGACTCATATGGATGAACCAAATTTTGATGTGTGCGAGGAGTCCTGTATCTCGCGAAGAGTGAAGAAGGCACCCCAGAGTAGGCACATGACAATAAAACCTACTCTAATGTCTGATGAGCAGGTTAGCAATGCAATGGTCAGGGTATCTACTAAGGTGGCACGGAGAAAAATTGATAAGGCCGCCACCATTCGAGCGCCAGCTTGAAGATAACAAAGCTAAAACTGCAAAGATATCGCGTTTAAAGGAAGAGAAGGAGCGAGAAGGGAAAAGAATGAGGCCTTTGTTAGCATGGCAGAGGAAATTGGTGATCACATCCTTTAAACAAGGCCTCGTCTAGAATCTCGAGTTCCGTAAACGTTTCCTTCACTCGCTATGCATTATGTGCGCACTTTGGTTGATTTAGTGTTAGATGACGGACCAATTTGGATGCCCGCACCAAAAGATTCTCGAACAGACGCAGAGAGCAAGGGCCTCTATGGTTAGGAAAATTTCAACCTACGAGGCATTGCTCCAAACTTTGAAGGATGAGCTGAAGAGAGTGTAATGTCCCCCACTATAATCTGATGGAAACTTTCAAATGATAACAATGAAGTAACCCAAACAAAACTGAAAATCTGAACCTTTAACACTGCAGATCTGAATTCTCAAAAATGTGATTTGAACAAGGAGAATACCAACTTCAAATTATGCGCATAAAATCTGATATTTATCAGCTGTTTGGAATGATATAATAATTTCAATATCCTTGCATGATAAACTCTCAAGATAGGGACCAAAATCTGACCTCAATGATGAAGGAAATCGCCCAGTTCTGATCTGTATTGGCAGCGCTGGGAAAAGACTGATATTCCTTGAAAAGAGTACCTGAAACTTTGCAAAAACCTCAACAAGTATCCCTGTAACAGCTGTTAGTAATTTTATAAATTATTCCAGCTCTAAGTTACTTGCAAATACTCCAAACTGAGTCGATTTGGGCATATAAAATATCATTTAAAGTGCTGGTAAAAATCTGAACATTTCCACAATGAAATAAGGAGAGTTTTCATTCTCCTGGTTGCATTCCCTAAGGGTTTTCGTCCTCAGAAAATCTGTTGTACTCGCACTTCAGCTCTAAGCCAAAATTATGAAGTTGAAAGATGATAGAAGAATTTCTCTCCAAGTCGACTTGCTTTACATACAAAGGAAATGGCCCAAAAGACTGCCTATGCTAAGACCAATGAAAATTGGTTATCCAAACTATGCACAAAGCACCCAAAGCCCATCTAACCTAGTCGCATTTTTCCTTAGAGGAAATACAAAGTCTTTTATTTAATTTATTTATCTTCCCTAAGACCCCCATGACTTCCTAAAGCAAGTCGCCAAAACTCCTAGAGGACATAAAAGTAATATTTAACACTTTTATTACTTTATTAAGTCCTATAAATTACATTAAGTGCTTAAAATATTTTATTTTAATATTGGCACTTAATAATAATTTATAAATGACTTAAGTCTACCTTGTTGATGTCCCTTAGCCGTCGGTAGACGAATAGGCCAAGGGTCTTCAAATTGTTATTCCGGAAAGAGGGACATTTCAGTCCTCCCTTCCTCAAATTGCTTGCCCACAAGCAATTTCAGATTAGGATGTTCCAATATTTCTGCACCTTCCCACGTAGCATCCTCTATAGGTAGTCCTTTCCACTGAATCAAATATTCACGGATAACTCTATTCCTCAACCTCCTTTCACGTATCTCTAAAATGATTTCCGGTTCTAAGACAAGTTTGCCTTCATCATCCAGAGGAGGCAATTCAATGGAGGGAACAATATGCTGTCCCAAAGCCTTCTTCAAACAAGAAACATGGAACACATTATGTATTTTACTTTGAGCTGGAAGTTCAAGCTCATATGCAACCTTTCCCACCTTTCGTATGACCTGTGTAGGGTCATAAAACCTTGGTTTTAATTTTTCCGAGCCTTTCCCTTTGAGGGAGGATTGCCTGTAAGGTTGCAACCTTAAAAAAACCATGTCTCCCACCTCAAAAGACCTCTCTATTCTTCGCTGATCTGCATAAAGTTTCTGCTGATTTTGGGCATGTGCAAGGTTATCCTTGAGTGCTTTCATGATATCTTGACTTTGTTGTAATAAATCTTTAGCACCTGGTACTCTACTATCTGGAAGAACAATATCAACAAATGAATTTGCATCATAACCATATAGTGCTTTAAATGGAGACATACCGATGGACATGTGATGAGTGGTGTTGTAGCAAAATTCACCCAAATAAAGCCACTTAATCCATGCTGATTGCTGCCCTGTAACAAAGCATCTCAAATACCCCTCTATCCACTTATTTACAATTTCTGTTTGCCCATCTGTTTGTGGATGGTAACTGGTGCTTGGAGTGAGTTCCGTGCCTGCTAGATGAAAGAGCTCTTGCCAAAAAGAACTCATGAACCTGCTGTCCCTGTCACTCACAATATTCTTGGGTAGCCCATGAAGTCTAAAAACATCTTTAAAAAATATTCCAGCCACCAAAGGTCCATCAAACTTAGTAGGAAGAGGAAAAAAATGAGCATACTTGGTTAAACGATCTACTACCACATAGATAACAGTCTTACCTTGGACCGGAGGAAGACCAACAATGAAGTCCATCGAAATACTCTCCCATTTCTGATTTGGAATGGGTAGGGGCTGCAAAAGACCTGCTGGAAATTCATGTTGTGCCTTGCTTTGTTGGCAAATAAGGCACTCCCTAATGTGTTGTAATACTTCCTTCTTTAACCCCTTCCATACAAATTTCTCCCTCACCTGTTTGTATGTTTTAAAATACCCTTGGTGTCCTGCTAATGGTGAGTCATGGATGGCTGATAAAATTCTGCGTTTAACCTTAGATTCAGGCACTAAAAGAACTCTATTTTTATAAAGAATGAGATCATCCACCACTTGGTAATTATCATCATTATTTTTCCCATCAAATATATCACAAGCAAACTGATTTTTGGCATATTCTGCTGTTATATCAGCCTTCCAATCTGCTGTAATTTCACTCATAGAACAACAATGAGGTTTCCTTGACAAAGCATCAGCCACTATGTTCTTTTTTCCCTTCAAAAATTCAATTATATGCTGAAATCCTCTATCCGGTGGCAAGCCATGAGGTAAATCTGCAAAAACATTGCTATGTCTATCCAATATGGATTGGATATCCACATGAAATGATGGCTGTGATGAAAATCAGAATTGACACTTACCAGGCAATGAGCAGCCCAAGAAATCTGCCTCCTAGTAAAAGCTCTCTCCATGCTTTTGGCGGTTACTACTTGAGGAATTCCACCTCTCAATCCTTGCAATATAACTTCCTTGCCTTGGGACTTAAATCTCAGCTCCATGGTCTTGTAGTTTTGAGTAAACTCACCCAAAGATTGCAGCCATTGAACCCCTAAAACAACATCCGTTTCACCAATCCCAATGACATAAAAATCATCACATACCTTGTACCGTCCCAAAGTAATTTCGAGTTGAGGAATTTTCTTGGAACATGCAAGAGTGTATCCATCCGCAACAGTCACATTGAATCCTTGAAAGTCTTCCACTTTTAACCCCATTCTTGTCACTAAACCTTCATCAATGAAATTATGAGTAGCTCCACTATCAATCAAAGTTATGATCCTTTGTCCCTGAAGAACACCCTTAATACGGAAGGCATGATATCTAGGAGCTCCGGATATGGTGGCCAATGTTCCATCATTGGATTCTTCTTTTTCTTCTTTTGTTTGTTCTCCCACTTCTTCATGATCAGCCCCTTCTTCTTCTTCCTCATCATCTGAAATAATCTCTATGTAGTGGGCTGCCCCCTTTGGAAGACAATGATGATTGGGAGTCCATGGATCCCTACAATGGAAGCATAACTTTTTCCTTCTAAGCTCGTTTCGGGACTCAATCTCCTTGTTGTTTTTGTTCCAATCTGTTTTTCCTTGAAATGGTTTACCTTGCTGCCCATAGTTTGGTGCCTTTTGCCCACTAGATGAAGATGATTTTGGCTGTCCAAACATCCCCTTTGGCTGCCCATATGCTGCTGATTTTTGCTGCAGATTTTTATTCTTTGGTACTGCTTTTTCCAAGTCAAAAGCTTTTCTAATAGCTCCTTGTAGAGATGGGGATTAAATGCTTTCACAAGCCCCTTTAGTTGCTCTTCTAACCCTTCTAAAAACAACAATACTAACCTCTTTTCGCTGATATCCGAACCATAACTGAAATCCTTTCGAATTCAGAAATATATTTTTCCAATGATCCTTCTTGTTTAAGTTGAGCTAGCTCTCTGAAGTACATATCCGGATCTGTCCTATCAAACCTCTCAATTAAACATGAACTAAAGTCTTCCATAGTGGTAATGGAACCATGACCTTGGGTTATCAACCCATGGTACCACCATTCATGAGCTATCCCCTCTAGATGAAGAGTTGCAAATTTGAGGGCTTCCTCTTCATACATAGGATTTAAGGAAAAATATGTATCAAGTTTTGTACCCAAGCTCTAGCTGAACATTTCTCAGTGCCATCAAAAGAAGGTAAGGTGAGTTGCATATATTCATCTCCATAGGCCTCCACATCGTCCACGTCACTTTGTACCACTTCCTCAACTGGTTCCTCTCTATGGAGAAATTTGGCTTTGAAGGTCGTATGTGAAGTGTTGGAAGCATTCTGTTTGCCCCCATAGAGCTGCCCTCTCCTAAGCATTAGTATTCGCATGATTAGGAGCTGTAGTATTACCCTGTAAAGCCATAGCCAAGTCACGAATTGAACTAGTAAAAGCATCACGCATTTCCCTTTGATTTTCCCTCATTGCTTGTTGTAACTCTCTTTGAACCCTGCTTATAGTCTCGTTCATATAGCTAAGAGCATCATTGGGAGGGGGTCTGACCATGTTCATCCATTGTACCCTTTTTGGAGTGTTCCTTCTATGATAAACTATATGATCCTTGGCTGATTGCATTCAAGTTTATCACTGTTGATTCATTCACAGGATGGGAGGAATACTAGCTCTGATACCACTGTAATGTCCCCCACTATAATCTGATTGAAACTTTCAAATGATAACAATGAAGTAACCCAAACAAAACTGAAAATCTAAACTTTAACACTACAGATCTGAATTCTTAAAAATGCGATTTGAACAAGGAGAATACCAACTTCAAATATGTGCGTAAAATCTTAAAATCTGTTATTTATTAGCTGTTTGAAATGATATAATAATTTCAATATCTTTGCATGATAAACTCTCAAAATAGGGACCAAAACCTGACCTTAATGATGAAGGAAATCGCCCGATTTACGATCTCATCGGCAGCGCTGGGAAAAACTGATATTCCTTGAAAAGAGTACCTGAAACTTTGCAAAAACCTCAACAAGTATCCCTGTAACAGCTGTTAGAAATTTTATAAATTATTCCAGCTCTAAGTTACTTGCAAATACTCCAAACTGAGTCGATTTGGGCATATAAAATATCATATAAAGTGCTGATATAAATCTGAACATTTCCACAATAAAATAGAGAGAGTTTTCGTTCTCCGGTTGCATTTCCTGAGGGTTTTCGTCCTCAGAAATTTGTTGTTCTGCACTTCAGCTCTAAGCCAAAAATATCAAGTTGAAAGATGATAGAATGATCCTTCTCCAAGTCGACTTGCTTTACATACAAAGGAAATGGCCCTAAAAGCTACCTATGATAAGACCAATGAAAATTGGTTATTCAAACTATGCACAAAGCACCCAAAGCCCATCTAACCTAGTTGCACTTTTCCTTAGAGGAAATACAAAGTCTTTTATTTAATTTATTTATCATCTCTAATATACCCATGACCCTCTAAAGCAAGTCGCCAAAACTCCTATAGGATATAAAAGTAATATTTAACACTTTTTATCACTTAATTAAGTCCTATAAATTATATTAAGTGCTTAAAATATTTTATTTTAATGTTGGTACTTAATAATAATTTATAAATGACTTAAGTCCACCTTGTTGATATCCCTTAGCCGCCGGTATACGAATAGACCAAGGGTCTTCAAATTGTTATCCCGGAGAGAGGGACATTTCAGAGAGCCGATTAAGCTCTCAATTTATGTGCGGCGCGAAGCAATAATAAGGACAAAACTATAGTGGATAAGGAATTTTTGATGATAAAAGATGAGGCATGCGCCAAAGTTGGCACTAGTGAAACAAAAGCGCAAGGCCCTCACAAAGAGCCCAGATCAACACTAAGAGAGATTGAAAAATGAGAAGAAGCTCATCGAAAAGATGGACCTCTTGGAAGGAATGATGTCAAGTATGGCCAACAAGGGTACTATAGAATGAAAGAGAAGATATTCGGTAATGAATTGATGATGAAGACAAGAAGACAAGGACTGCTAAGTGATCGGACATTGGAGGCTGAAATCAAAAATGAATATCTAGAGCTAATCCTCCCAGTTGAAGAAGAGGGTGCTGCAGAGTGAAAATTCATTCTTTTGTACAGTGTTTCATTAATTCTTTCATTCCTTATTCTTTATTATTGGGAACATCGAAATAATTCCCATTGTCGGGACAACAATGTAATTTAGTGTGGGGTAATGTTGAGCAAACAGAATGTTGCTCTAAGAAGAAAACACACAAAGGATGAGAGTGCGGGAACAAGCCACATTTGAAGTCGCGAGAAGATAGGGAAGGAAACGTGTGCCAGAATAGTTTGGCTCAGGACTTAGCCGTTTTTATGGATAAAGGCAATTTTTGGAGATAGTGTGCGGAGCACACATAGAGATGAAAACTTGTGCGATATGCAATAGTATTTTGGGAACAAACGGTATTTAAGCGCCATGCATGGTTTAAGCTAATAATAAGATTTCTTCTTAGAGTTAACTATAAGACATCTATTATTAGAACACTTGCATGTTGTGCATGCCATCAGTAAAGGCATGTGACTATTATTAGTATGCGACCTATTTTGAGAAGTGCATAGGTGGTGAAGGGAAAGTCCCCACTCTTAAATATGTATGAACTATGTAGTTTAGAGTGTGTGAATTATGTAGAGTTATGTTGTTGGTTACGATGCGCATGACTCATGGAGATACTTTATAGTATAAAACTTTCGGTTTTACAATGTTTAATGCAATGGAGTATATTATTTGGATAATAGTATTAGACATAATCAATCTGGTTCTTGTATGGTTAGTCTTATTATAGTTATTGTTTAGTTCATGATTCTTTAAGATCTAGATCTGGTTTATGACCGTGAAATGTTTGTGATTAGTTATGGATCCGAATATGTATTATCATTATCACACTAACATCCCGCACAAGCAACTCTAAAGAGGGACTGGTACCTTTGCGCGCTTCGGGTGAGCGCTCAATTCAGCCGAGTGATGTGTCGCGCGCTGGATTTTCCATGTAGATTCTAGGTTGCATCAACATGCGAAAATGGGTGCCCCTCATCTTCTTTTATAGATTTTTCTTGCTCATTCTTCAAAGCTTTCTTCCTTTTTTGTGCCACCTTTTAGAGAGAAGTCACACTCAAAAGCTAATATTAAATGCATAAGAAAATTAAATATATCAAATGATGCCCACATGAATCGACCCATGCTAAAATAAATTGGTTTATTCCAAATAATAATAATTAAATAATCCCAAGGAATTCGACTTGCTTTTATTTATTTATTTACCTCCAAAATTATTAATTATCCCAAGGTAAATCGATTTCTCTCTCTTATTTTTGATTTGCACAAATAAAATATATTTTGATTTTTAAATCCATATGTGCAAATCGAATTTCCCTTATTTTAATTTTTATTTGAAAAAGGGGACATTACATTCCTCCCTTCCCAAAATTGTTTGCCCTCAAGCAATTGTAAATTTGGATGCTCTAAAATTGAAGCATTTTCCCATGTAGCATCCTCCATTGGTAAATCTTTCCACTTCACCAAATACTCCTTGATAACACGTCTCCTTAAATTTCTTTCCCTTGTATCAATGATGGATTCCGAATTAAAATCAATTTTCCTTCTTCATCTAAAGGGGGTAACTCTAAGGAAGGAACAACATTTTGCCCAAGTGCCTTTTTAATGCAAAAGACATGAAAAACATTATGAATCTTACCATTTCTAGGTAGGTCCAATTCATAGGCCATCTTACCAATTCTTTTAGTAACCTTGTAGGGCCCATAAAAACGTGGCTTCAACTTTTCCTTGCCACTTTGCTTGAGTTTAGATTGCCTATAGGGCTGCAATCTAAGAAACACCCAATCATCCATTGCAAAAACTCTCTCACTTCTATGTTTATCTGCATACAATTTTTGTCTATTTTGGGCTTGGTGCAAGTTTTCTTTGAGAGCCTTCATAATGTCCACACTTTGTTGCACCAACTCTTGTGCACTAGGCACTCTACTATCTGTCATCATTACATCCATGAAAGAATTAGCATCATAACCATACAAAGCCTTGAAAGGAGACATTCCAATGGACATATGATGTGTAGTATTATAGCAAAACTCAACTAGATGCAACCATTTTACCCAAGCAAACTGTTGTCCGAAACATAATATCTCAAGTATCCCTCAGCCCATTTATTCACTATTTCAGTTTGCCCATCTGTTTGTGGGTGATAACTAGTACTTAGAGTGAGTTCAGTCCCAACTAACCGGAATAATTCTTGCCAAAAGAGTCATAAATCTGCTGTCCCTATCACTCACAATATTCTTAGGCACACCATGTAATTTAAAAACTTCTTTGAAATACAAATCAGCAATCATAGGGCCATCAAATTTAGTAGGAAGTGGATGAAAATGAGCATACTTAGTGAGTCTATCCACTACTACATACATGCAAGTCTTACCATTAACATTTGGCAATCCGCTAAGAAAATCTAGTGACACAGTCTCCCACTTTTGAGAGGGAAGAGGCAAGGGCTGCAAAAGACCAGCTGGAAAACGATGTTCATTCTTATTCTGTGGCATACAACACATGCTCTACTTAAGAACATCTCCTTTCATATCTTTCCAAGTAAACTTTTCCCTTACCAATTTGTAGGTCTTGAAGTATCCTTGGTGTCCACTTGTAAGAGCGTCATGTGCTGATTTTAAAATCAAATTTTTAACTTCTAATTTTGGGGTTAAATACACCCTTCCTTTGTAGAGTATGAGGCCATCTACCACCTTGTACCTTTCATCAACAATCAACCCTTCCATCATATAGAAAACTGATTTTTTGCATATTCAAGAGTGATTAAATCCTTCCAATCAGTTGATATAAAAGATACGGAACAAATTTCTACTTCCCTTGGAGGATGATTGCAAAGAGTAGAGTATCTTGTCATACCTTGGAAAATGATGTTCTTGTAATTGAGGGTGAAATCCCCCAAAGAATGCAACCATTGCACTCCTAACACAAGATCCATATCATCCATGTTAATCATATAGAAATCATCAATAAGCTCATAATCCCTATGGTGATGGAAAGTTTGGAAATCCGTCTAGAGCATGATAAAATAAACCCATCAGCTATGGTAACATTAAATCCTTGAAAAACTTCATCACATAAACCAAGCCTTGTCACCAACCTTTCACTAATAAAATTATGAGTGGCTCCACTATCAATTAGAATGATTACCTTTTGTTTGCATAACATACCTTCCACCCGAAAAGGAGATATTTAGGAGTGCCGGAAAGAGCTGCAAATGTACCTTCAATTTCTTCTTCTTTTTCCTCTTGCACATGCTCATCATCCATCTCATTTACCACATCATTAGTATCATCAAAATCTGAAACTAAATCAAAATCTGAATCTACAACTTCAATGAAATAGATTTGCCCTTTACCTTTGCAACTATGACCTCTTACCCATGGAGCCTTGCAATCAAAACACAATCCTCTTCTTCTTAACTCATCTCTTTCATCTTTGTGTGCACTATTTTGGAGTTGATTCCTATGTGGTGGTACATAGGGCTGATTTGGCCTTTTTGGGGCCTCTTTTGATGATCCAAGGGCTGCCCTCCTTGCACTTTTGTGGGCTGCTGTAAATCAGACCTTGGCTGCCCTCTAAATCCACTTTTGGACAACGATTGTGAAACATTAGAATGCTTCCTTTAGGCCCATAATCCCCTCTATAAGCTGCACATTCTAAATCTAGAGATTTAGTAATACAATCTTGCAAAGACATAGGGTTAAAAGCTCTTACCAAACCTTTTAGAGGTTCCATCAAACCTTCAGTAAAGAGGACTATCAACCTTTTTTCACTGACATCCGATACCATCACTGCAATCCTTTGAAAATCCGCCACATACTCCTCAACACTACTCAATTGCTTTAGTTGAGCCAACTCTCGAAAATGAATCTCCGGATCCTTCCTATCAAACCTCTCCATGATCCTTTGGCTAAATTCTTCCATTGTATGGATCAAGTCATGTCCTTGGGTGTGCATACCATGGAACCACCACTCATGTGCCATGCCTTCAAGGTGAAGAGTAACAAACTTGAGGGCCTCTTCTTCTTGCATGGGGTTGAGGGAGAAATAGGTCTCCATCTTTTGCAACCAAGCTCTTACCGTTATCTTGTTGGTTCCATCAAAGCTTGGGAGAGAGACCTTGCCCAATCTTTGTTGAACATCCATATGGGGTTGCTTGTGGGCTCTCTTGGTCTTGTTTCCCATCTTCAAAGCACAAAACTCATCAAAAGTAAGTATGGCCCTTGTGGCCGGATGCAAAGTACCATATTCCTTGTTACATGCCTCAATGGTCTCTACCATTGATGGTTCTTCAACTGCTCTATGACTCTCCTTAGGAAGGAAGGTGCCCTTGAAGAACTTAGGAGGGGTTGTGTTGAATTCTTTTCCCCACTATGGGAACTCCCTTCTCCATTGGAGTTTGGCGTCTTGCCATTTCCCAAAGCTTCGTGATGAGCTTGGTCATTTGTTCACTCATGGTTTTCTGAAGCTCCAAACCACACCCTTGCATTAGTTCTTGTAGAAATCTTACTTGATCCGGCGTGAATGCCCCTTCATCCATGTTTCCCTTATTTCTCCTCTTATAATACTGAAACTCCTTATCACCCTGCATCCACAAATTACCCACACGAAAAGAGGAAAGAAAGCTCTGATACCACTGTAATATCCCCTTTTGGGATATTAATTAAATTTTATTAAACTACTTGCAATGAAGTAAACTTAGAAGAGAAACCCTTCTAGGTTCACCTCAACTAACCCAGTGTCGGCTTCAATACAACCCAAATGGGGTTGGAGTGAGCCAAGATAAGGGTTTAGATGGGCTAACTAGTCGGAATTAACACTTCTTTAACCAAATAACTTGCAGCAGTAGTAAAATAAATTAAAATATGCTGAAAATGACTGCAAACTTCAAAAATTAATATCCCTCAATATTGGCTCTTTTTGAATGAAATAAATTGTAGATGGAAGATAAAATTATGAGCTTTCAAATGAACTAACAATCTGAATTTTTAACCCACTGAAACCCACTCAAATCTCCCCCAAATCTGCAAAACAAGTTGTTAGGGTTAAGGGCAAAATATTTAATTGTTTCTAGCCTTATTCTTGACTTCTAAATGCTCAAAATTACCACTTTCAAATCTGCAATAATTAATTGATGACAACAAATTGTAAATCCTTCAAAATCCTTCCAAAACACTGTTATCAAATGCCCAGGTAAGTTGACTTGCATTAAATAAATTCCAATAGTGGTGGTATGAAGCCAAAATATTATTAAAATAAACTCAATATGTCTCAAATTAGATGCAAAAATAAATCAGATTGTAACCCTCATTGTAACCTCATAAAATCATACCAAAAAACTTCATATCAAGTCGATTTGAGCACACTAAAAATATGGAATGAACAAAAAAAATTTGATCACTTGAAACACCTCCAAACAAACTTAAAATCACCCTAGGCAAATCGATTTCATGAAGGAAAAAAACCAGCAATTTATAATTAATTGCATACACCATAGATCACTCTCAAAACCCTCTTAAAACAAGTTTGAACTCTCCCAAAAAAACATATATGGAATATAAATGCACATAACTCATCAATTCATAGCTCAAGAAGGAACACACACTTCACAATGGGTGGTGTTGATAAACACCTTTGTTTTTTTATCACTAGTGGCCATTCATATCTCTTTTCAAGCATAAAGATAAGTTATAATAACCGTCAACATGCGAAAAGGGGTGCCCCTCATCTTTTTTTATAGATATTCCTTGCTCATTCTCCAAAGCTTTCTTCCTTTTGGCACCACCTTCTAGGAGAGAATCTTTATTTTAAAAATTGTCTGGAAGTCACACTCAAAAGCAAATATTAAATGCATGGAGAAATTAAATATATCAAATGATGCCCACATGAATCGACCCATGCTAAAATAAGTCGATTTATTCCAAATAATAATAATTAAATAATCCCAAGGAATTTGACTTGCCTTTATTTATTTATTTACCTCCAAAAATCATTAATTAGCCCAAGGTAAATCGATTTCTCTTATTTTTGATTTGCAGTAATAAAATATATTTTGATTTTTAAATCCATAAATGCAAATCAAATTTTCCTTATTTTAATTTTTAAGTGAAAAATGGGATATTACAAATTCTTACAAGAACAAAGGTCTCCAATGTTGCTTCTCATACTGCCTACATCCTTTCAAAGAAGAGTTAGTTTGTGGTGTAGCACCAATTGATGTTTTTGACGTACACCTTGGGAATCTATACGTGCATAGTCACCAATGTGTATATAGTGCCAATCCTCACAACATAGTTGTATCAATGGCAATAAGAGATACTCGATTCCTAAAGTGATTTCATGCTCAACACATGTCGTCAACTCCCAAGAAGATTGTGCCATATTGCTATGCATATTCCACATTCATAACTTCACCACGCATTGATGCACGACCTCCACTAGAAAAAAGGATCAAAATTTGGAAACCATTTATACACAACAATTTTCTAAGCCAACATATAGATCCGTCATAATGGGTTAGCTACTGATAACAAGCCAAATGGTTCATGAGGTATCAGCTAGAAATGAAAGTTATGTCCTTTCTTCCTAGAATTGTTCGCAATCAAGACTATTGCGTTATAAGGAGGGGGCGATTGATCTAGGAGGATCTACCAACATTGGTTCCCACAAGACTACCACGCCCATTTTCATAGCTTGCGGTTCACGCAATTTCACTTCAATGGATTGCAATACTCCAAAACCTCATCAATAGGTTGTAATTCCCCTTTTAGGACGATTTAGAAAATGAAGTACTTGTTAAGATCAAACAAAGAATGGATAAACCCTTTTATTTCAACCTAAAATATCCCAATGTTAGCTATTTTGAACCCAAATGGGGTTGGAACTAGCCAATGTGGTGGGATAGATTGGAAGAAAACAATTGAAATTCAAACGCATTCAAATCAGATTTTTAACAGCTGAAAAATAATTAATAATCACACCCCAACTGCTGCAATCTTCCAAAATTATTTCCCGCTTAACCATCCAAGCAAAAATCTTCAAACATTGGATTTTTGCCACAAAAATATGAAGAATAATATTCTAATACCAAATTTTCACATAGCAAACATGAAAACCAAAATTTGCCCCTGAAAAATAGGTTGCCCAAACATATTTAGGGCATCAAATTAACTCCAAAATGAATAAAATCACTTTCTCTTTATTCCTCCTAATTTCTACAACCACATTTAATGTTAAATTGATGCCAAACTGCAGATCTGAAATTTATAACAGTAGTTAATTAATTAAAATGCACCCAAGAATAGTTGAAACTTCAAAAATTAATATCTTACTCAATACTTGGTATTTTTGCATGAAATAAAATGCAAAATAAAGTAGAAATGAAGGGCTTTCCAATGAACTACAAAACTGAATTTTCTGATCACCAAAACCCACTCAAAACTGCCCCCAAAATTTGCCTCCAAGTCGCTAGGGTTAGAATAAATGCTATAAATTAATTCCAACTCATACAACCCTTCCAAAACACTCAAACAATCAGCCCTTGATCTGAAATAATTGATTAGACACAGCAACAAATAGATCTAGCATAAACAACCTCAAAACATGATAGATCAAACCCCAAACCAAGTCGATTTGCCTCTAATAAATTGCAGCAATAATAACAGTCACAAAGTACCACAAACCCTTCACAAAAATGCAGATTTATGCTTCAAATAAATGCGCCAATACCCAAGACCAAGTCGCCAATGTTAGAATGAATATACCATGCATAAACACATTCAACACCAAAGAGCACAATGGAGAGAACAATGAGTCTTCAATAATGGATCCAAATGAGAGAGAGAGTAATGCAAGAACTAGGGCATACATCCCAATACTATAAGCATGGAGTAAAATCAAATGATCAAATCAACATAACTCTCTAAAATGAAATGTGACCTCTTATAGAGCTAAGGGGTGCAATATCCAATGACCGACCTTTTCCCTTTTTGGAGGAAAACATAAACTCTCATTATAAAATAAAGTCTCTAATAAACTAAGACTATGTGCACTTTATTATTTTTAATTAAATAATAAAAGCAACTATCTTATGTGCACATTTAACTAACCTAGAGAGCCCACCTTGTAGCGCAAGGCATACTAAGGGGTCACAAAATAAACAATAGACATCTTTGGAGCTCAATCCTCAAGCCCATGAGAAGAGAGAATGGGTTGAGGGTCTTCAAGTCTTCAATTTCATCAATGTCCCAAGAAGGGGACATTACATAGGTTTGTGGTACCTCTAAGATCATCCACCCATGTCCAACAAATGCTGCACACACTCCAACATTGACCTAATGCATCCATCTGTCTCCAATAGATGCCGCACACATTCCAAAGTAGTGGTGTGATGCATCCATTCGCCTCTCAACAGATGTTGCACACACTCCTGTAGTGGTGCGATGTTCGTATCATCCATGGCGCCACCCGAGCATGCGCAAAATCTTGATGGGATACATCATTGGCCTTAGTAAGGTTCCACACACCTCTATGCCAAAACGCAAAGGCCAACTCATACCGCAAGGTGCTGACAACCTACTACCTACAACTTCAATGAAGCAAAGTGCAATGCAGCTCCACATCACACCATATGGTAATCCCCAAGGCTTCCATTACGCCAAAGTGTCTCTTTGCATACTGCATCTTTCAAAAGCCACATAACGGTTTGAAGGTGAAGCATCAAACACGAAGTCTTGAAACGGATCAATTGGCATAACAGCGCTTTTGCCTTTGTGGCATTGTAATCTATATATGTATACACATCTATAGCTTAGATAGCAACCAAAGCTGAAGATAGACAGTGAAACATCTTTCTCAAGAGTACGCCATGTACAGGACACAAATAAATGAATACATTTACTGTTCAATTCTAATATGTCTCTTGCTTAATTCTTTGCACATTAAGTAAATAGCTTTCACTTTCACATGTAATAAATCTAAATCTGCATTTTGGGTGTTGTCTACCGGGACACCTCCTGGGCCCTAGATCATATAAAGGGAATTTAACCAAATATTATACTTGCCCTAGAATGGAAACCGCGAGTGCGTTTCTTGTTTTTGGTTAGCATATTTTTATTCATTGCTCAAGTAACTTTGGAAATGTCAGAAAAAAAAACTCCCTATGAGGCCTCTTCCAGCCGGTTTATGCACTTTAGGGCAAAGTCGATGGGATTCAACCCTACTCAGAGTTACGTGATCTCTTTTTAACAATGTTTGTCAACAAAAATTGTACTAGGAGGAATTGTTAGAGCTTTCTTGGAGAAGAAAGAATCAACATCATCTGAGTAAAAGCATTGCTGCAAACCAACTAGAGTGCCACTTGGAAAAGGTTATAAATTAAAAACCACTCTATGAGGTTGTTTGGTCTTTTATGCACTTTAGGTGCAAAATCAATGGGCTTCAACACTACTCTAGGGTTTTCTGATCTCTTTTTAACAAAGTCAATTTCAGCAAAAATGGTAATATGGGGAGGAATTGTTTGAACTTTCTTAGAGAAGAAAGAATCAACATCATCTAGGTAAAGCTACTGCTGTGAACCAACCAGAGTATACTTGAATAGGATGAGAAAGAGTGGGGAGAGGAGGAGAAAGGAAGAGAAGGAAAAAATGTTTGAAAGTGGAAAGGAGAAAGAGGGGCAGAATGGGAATGAGAAAAACAGGTGGTAGAGGCTATCCTCTCAAACCCTGTGTGATCAAGGAAGAAGATGCCCTAATCAGAGAGGAGAACCAAAAAAATGAGGGCCAACGAAAGAAACGCTGAGATCAAGACAAAACAGAATAACCAGAGAATTGCAGAAGAAATAGTTACCATAGGAGAAAAATTGCCAGAAAGGAAGCCTCATAGCAGACAACTTCATTAAGAACCCTACATGCACCTCTCGGAGAAGGTAAAAATTCAGATCCATCTTAGAGACCCGAACTATCCTCAAACTCTATTTACATGCTATTGAAGTGTAGCATGTATGTAATGTTGTTTCCCTACCTAACTCCGTACCAAGTTATCCCTTCGCTTGTAGCCATATCATTTCTACATTAGATTTCCACATTTTCAACGTTATATCCATGATGGGTTTTTAATGCTCCACTCGGTTGAAAAGTACACACGTCAGTTCTTTTCTTATTCTAACTCTGTTTATTTATATTAGTTGTATTACTATTTGATGATGCTGACAAACATTTTATACAACTGTCACAATATGATGAAAATGATATGATGATCACTCGGTAGAGTTGACATTAGTTGTAATCTTGTAATATGATTTATTGATGCCTGTATAATTCTCATCTAAATTCTACTAACAGCTTTGCATTCTCCTAAGTTCTTAGTCCTGCTTTGCAAACATTTCTTTCTTTTGTGCACTTTGTCCATCGACAGCTTTTAATAAGTTTCTTCTAAATTGTTTGTATTCGTGATTTAAAGGCTTGGGTAAATCAGACAAGTAATGGAAAAACATAGTAATTATGTTCCTAATCTGGAGGGCATTAAAAGTATTGTGCACCTGTGGTGTTATCAAGCCAAGGAGTTGGAAACCGAGATATTTCTTGTGGGTTATTGCAGGACCATATGAGTTCTGCTTCAATAGGACTGTCAAAATGTTCACATCATCTTTCCTGACAATGTGGGTTTTTGGGAACATTTCACAATGTTGCTTGATCATTGCAACATTCTGGTATTTGTATCTTATGAGTACAGGTTGGTAGAACTTACCATTCAGGACTGTAGGCTCCACCTAGTTTTTCTTGGTCTCTGATCTCAGAGTTCATCTTCCCAAATACAACATTTCCCTACCTCCTGAAGTTTTTTACTTGTTATGTTTGTGAAAAATTCAAGTATCATATCCTATGTTATTAGTGATATTATAGATTGCTAAATTTCATTGTACATTTTGTTAATCAAATTCCCTGCTGCCCTCCTAATCACCTTCATTGCAAAATCCAGAAAATTTATTTAAATCTGTCCCAGTTTCTTGAAGACAGAATTCTCTCCTACGACACAAACATCTCAAAGCATAACTAGGAATAAGATTTATGACAGCAATACGTGGACAGATTTTGACAATCCAGGCATGCCATGTGAGAAATGTTTCTCTAGTTATACCAATATCATGTCTCTTGGTCTAGTTCTGTCGGGTGCAATGGTCATTGTGATATTTGAGCTTGAGACTTTCCTTTTGCATTATCAGTAGACTTACAAATTACATGGACTGAATGCCATCCACTTAACATTTTTTAGGTCAAGGTCTATATGGGAGATGGCTTACAAGACTTCAAGAAAACTCATTTTGACAATTACTCTCCTCCTGACTTTTATACCAGGGTAAGATGAATTCCTTTGTAGTGCTTTTAGTTTAGTTTTATCTAGTATCCTCTTTTTGGAGCTTTGTTTAGCTCCCTTATGTTATTTCTACTGGTACTTTTGAGTCCCATTGACTTATTTTGGTCATCCATGGACATTAGAATAATTTCTTTTTCTATTTATAGCAATGTATTGACTCAAAACTTTAATGGCGGAGAAGTTATTTAAGACATTTGGATCTACAGATTGGGATTGCAGGTGTACCAGCTGATACAAAAATGGGAAGGACAAAGGCAATCGAAGATAACTGGGCTCCGTGCTGGGACGAAGAGTTTGAGTTCCCTTTAAGGGTTCCAGAGTTAGCTTTGCTTAGGATAGAGGTGCATGAGTATGACATGTCAAAAGATGACTTTGGTGGTCAAACATGCTTACCTGTGGCAGAATTGAAGCCAGGAATTCGTGCTATCCCTCTCTACAATAGAAAAGGAGAAAAATACATATCTGTGAGGCTTCTAATGCGCTTCAAGTTGTCTGATAATATGAGTGGCTAGAGTATGTATCCTAATTACAATGTCTGCATGGATTTAAGCCTTCTTTCTATTTTCAAAGTTACAGGATTAATTTCTATATCCCTGAACATATTTTAAAAGTGCCATTGTTATTTTATTTTAATCCCTATTCATGTGAAGTAATCAAATTTCTGGAAATCTCTTTCATGTATGGAAATGTTAATACATTTTCAAACTTCCTTGAGTAGTGCAACTTTTTTATTTATTATGTATCAATTGTCTCCCTTTTATCTTAATTATGTATGAACCTTGAAATCGAACAATGTTTTCTGACAGCACACAGTAAGAAGGTGTGTATATATACCACGTGAAATGCTGGAGTGCACTTCATAAGAGATTGAATCTATTTTGCCCATTTAGTTAATCAACGTTTAAATTCCATAATCCACACAAGAAACAAGTTTAGAGGGGAAAACAAATCATTGTAAAGACATATCCCAATCCAAAATATCAAGTAATAAGTGCTTAGAATGGATGATCGATCTGGATATTATCTTTCTTCAAATAGGAGAAACCTTAAATGTGGCTATATAATCCAAAATTATAGCTAATAAGACATGTATTTTTAAAAACTACACTGTAATAATAATTAAATTTAAAGAATTAACTTAGAATGGTGGAAAACCAATAACTTAAACCATCTTTCAACTAGAATTCTTAGATGTGTAGAAGTTCATCTCCATAATTAAGCATTTATGTTTCTAAAAAAATTATGAGGGCCACTTTTCAAAATTCAAAGTTCTTGTTGTGGAAACCACGAGCAAGATACTTGTAACAAATGTTAAAAAAAGATGAATTGATCTTTGTGCATTCTGAAAATATTTTTTTTAGTGCAGCTTACAAAATTGTGTAATGTTATTATAAAAGGTAAACTTCTTAAAATAAAAAAACTAATCTCGATGAATTGCTCTTGTATTATTTTGAAAGTATAATGTGTTTAAGACCAACATAAAGTCCTTGAATGTTATTTATATGCTTCTTAAACTGTCACAGAAACTAATAAATTATGTTAAAGTTTATTGATTTTTTTTTTTAAATGTTGATAATCAGACCCACAACCAACAAATCAATCAATCCAATTATTGATATCCCACAAGCTAACTGTCCTTCATAATCCATTTAACAATTTTGTAGGCCATTATTAATATAATCCCATACTAACCATTGTCATAAAAACAAGAGAGGGAATTGAATTGACTTCATGCACTATAAATTCATGTAATTGAAAAACACATTACAATGTTTTGTTTTGGGAAACTTATAGAATTCATGAAGTTGGATTCGTTGTTCCTTGGATGAAAGAAAGAACGAGATTATATTCACACGAGTTATTAAAGGGGTGCCTAGAGCAAATTTTGTATAACGAGAATCACTTGTAACATCTCTCTGGCCAAATTAATCTTTAGAACCTATCAAGTATATCTACTTAGGTGGAAGTGTTTTAACAGGTTTTGTGATATTTCAACAATTGCTTAGTTTTAGGATAAATTTTCCAGGTTTTATTTTGGATTTAAAGTTTAATGTAGTAATTTATGATTGTGAACATTGTGTTGTAAAGAAGACATATTAGTAGAGAATACGTTTCATCCTCTAAACGTAAGTAAACTTTCTAAATAATTAAATACCAAATGTACTCCAAGAAAATATTCATGAATAATTGTATTTTATAAAAATAAAAATGTAAGAAATTAAATGAGAAACAATTAGAAAAACTCTCTCTCAGCAGTAATGTCGTACAGCTCAACTCCATAATTCAATGAATTCAACAAGATGTAATCAACTTCATATATTAAGGGTATTTTGTAAAGAGCTGGACTATTTTATAGTAGAGAGAGGAAAGTTGGCACTCAGTCTAGGAATAAAGAGCAACAAAAATAAATACAAATTAATTTAAAACGTACCCTCGGAATAAATAGTAATGAATGGCAATTGATTTTCACTAATAAAGATTACCTTTTATTTCAATTGCATCAACTAAATCAGAAACCATGGTGAAAATGCAACCAACTTTGAAGGATACTGCTCGAATTGCAGCACCTTTTGTGTTAATTTTCCTTTTATTTAGTTTTGATAAGGTCAATTACAAAAAGGACCATGTCCCCAAGATAAAATGTGAAGTGAAACAACCTGTGAAATATTTTGTCACAAAAGTTAAGGTACCGAAGATGAATTCAGAATTACTATAACCAACAAATATAGAAGTTTGCTAAAGCCTAAACCAACATAGTACCGAGCCAACTACCTAGACAATAAGAAAGTGGAAAATTATCCATTTAAAAGCTATGGCATAACCAGCTGAAAACACCATCCATAAGCATCAAATCATAGCCAACAAAATTACATCTTGAGGCCTGTCTGCAACAAGACTAAACCTTAGGGTTAATCAATTTCTCTCTTGATTCAGGAACCAAGATGGGAGAGGTAGCATGTCCCTCATCCGAGTCATGATCTTCATGAATAAGCTCCTCTAGCACCACAACTAGGCTGCACTCAAACAAGTTGTTGGCTTCAATTTCTTGAAATCAATACTCAATTGGGCATAAATGGCATTTAACTTCTTCCTCTGCACAGTCTTGTCCATGGCTTTGGCATATTGTAGTTTGCAAATAGACTTCAATCTGCACATAATCCCAAACTCCATCTACTGAATGTGCTCATGATTTGTCAGTGTTGCTAGCACTGCAGAGTATAATCTGCACTCACATTAACTAAGCAACATTCATTATATCAAGCCTTGGAGTTGATTGGCCCGAGTCCTTCATAGCCTGCATAATTTAGTCCACAAGCACCTTGACCCATCCTTGCCCAAAGCTGATCTCTAAAGAGGTTAGTAGATGCCCACTTCAACAACTTTTAGTCATTTTGCTTTCAAATCCTCCAACAACCCAATTATGTTTGTTTATGATTTTCCATGAGAATTGCTTCTCTTTTGAGAGCCCTGAACTTTTGAGAGTCCCATAATTTTCACCCATGTTGGCACCACCTTTCCCTTTGAGGTTTAGGGGATGCCATCACCAACTGCAATACAAACTTCAACTGAAAAAGGACCCCATATGGTTAAGGTATGAATGCCTAAGGCTACCAACTCTACTCAGACTATACACCTCCAAATAATCACAATCATTACAGAAATATGGAAATTCTAGTAGCTTCAAAGGGGTCAGACATATAATAAGTGTGAAGCCAGTGCAAAATAGGATAGAATTGATTCCTTCAAATGGTGAGTGGGAAATTATTGTAAATAACAAAATCTGCTCCACTGAGTTTACATTTCCACTAATCCCCAGAGACAAAGCCAATAACGGAGAGCACCTCTCAAAAGAAAGGATACGGGCCATGGAAAAGTGAAATAACAAAATGGGTAAAGGGTCAGATAGCTAATAAAAAATGGCATAAGATAGAAGGAACTCAGGATCAAGACTATCTCCATACATCTTAGAGGTACCCAATAGAAAACAAGGGAACTAATCATCAAATTGAAACAACTCCCCAATCCCCAAGCACATGTCAAGCTTGGTCATGAAGCATTCATGGGAAGAAACCATATCGAGGATAAAACCAGCCCTACAACAACACGTCAATTTAAAATTCATCCTGGAAATGGAGGTAATCTCAGAAACACCATAAAGAATTTACAGAAGGGTGTGCGGAAAAGTTTTCCTAAAGGATGCTTAAAGAAATCTGAACAATTCTCCCAATTCAAAAATTACACTTTGCAGAAGACATGGCAAGCCAAATAAAAGAAAGGACCACACTAAAGCTGAAAACATTTGGACGAGGAAGGAATGGGGGATGGTACTGGTGAGAAAACACCAATTGCGCCAATTTAGAAGGAAAATTATAATATTAATTAAGGGAAAGGGACCACATTACTGTGATATTGCTCTCTCTTGGGACATGGGTGAGCCTCTTCACCTTCAAGTCATTTCTCAATTGTTTGCAGTCTTCAATAATGAGACGTAATGTTGATGTTTGCATACATTCTTATTGAAGAATTCCACATGCAATTTTGAATCGCCTATGACTTCAATCCCCAACCAGCTTATCTTTCAACAGTGTCATCTCTCCAAAAGCGTTTGCTTCTGCAAAATTATTCATTGTTTTGTCATCGCCTGCAATTCTAGGATTATATGTGGAGGCTCCATCAAAAGTGAGTTTTATTTAATCTATTAAATGAATATGGTGCAAAAATGCAGGAAATGCACGTCCATTTTAAATAGCTATGGCTGTATGTGAAGAGTAATTTGAGAGTGTTCATCAACTAAATCCTTTGTTGTTCGTCAACCTTCTATTTCTTTCCAAATAAATTCCTTATATTATACCACCTCCCACATCTAAGTTGCAACCTGTGAAGTGAGTGCATAATCTTTTCACACATTTACTGTCTTTCTCCATCTTCCTTCTTTTTCTCCCTCACAATTTTCCCCCATTTCACATACCCATCCAGCTGAACATGGATTACCCTTTGCAACACCATCAAAATTGAGCTCGATAAGCCTTGGAGGAGGGGGAAACCAAAGATCATTTTTTTGCCTACACTTCAATTGACCAATCCCATTATGATATTATCAAAGAGGCAAGGCCTTCAGGACCAAGGTACGAGGGGCCATGCTTTTAGCCCATGTTCCTCATCACTGATTACTTATTCCTCCTCTAGGAGATGAGGCCTTCATTCATTTTGAGATGGTAACTTCAATTCTTCCGGACTTGGGTTGCATTCTGCAATTCATCCTTGAACATCCTTATGTTCATTTAAATCCAGATGTTCCATATGACTATTGTTGAGGTAATCTGCCCCACCAAATTTAGGGAGTGAAAACAGATTTCTAGATCCCACCACTCCAATAGTTCTCTAACTGCACTGAGGAGCACTATAGTAAGATCCCACTTTTCTGGCAATGCTACTATATAATTGGGCAAATGGGCTATGAATGAAAATATCATTTCTACTCTCCTCATCTTCCCCACATAACAGACAAATATTATGTCTAACAAGTAGCAAGATAACTGTACTTACTGTGAATGGTTTCCTTCAATTTATTATTATTAGTTAAGAGGGTTTACGAGTTTTATATGAATTCTTTTACTGTAAGCTTCACCACAGTGCCTTGAAAGAAAATTAACTGCAATGCACACATAACATAATCACAAAGCTATTTGCAGTGCTACCCAACACAGTTTGCTATTAATCCCATTTACACTACAATTTTCCAAAAAGAAATTACATATTTTATCAATCAAAAATTCATAAATAAAGCAATTCTATATTTTACAAGTGCAGAAGTTAACGTGGACCTATATACTACATCCACAATACAGTTAATACATAAAAGTTGTAAGTAGTAAATCACATTCTCCTATTTGGAGTTTAAGTAATAAAGAGAAAATGGAAAAGTGTGTCCTATTCGTGGACTAAGATTGTGTGAATTCACCTTTTTATTATCATCTTTTTGGTTGGTTTAGTATTAAATGTTATTTTTAAATTGGTTTAATTGTTAAGAATTTGTGTTCTTGAAAGAGATGTCACATATTTGAAACACATTTAAAAACCTTTTACATATTGGAAGTACAATGTAACTATTCAATATCATTTATTATTATTATTTCTTCTGCTGAACTAAAAGCATTACTTAAATGGGTGAATGAAGTAATAGTAAGAGCAAAAGCAGGAGCAAGACCTTGATTGACCATAATGAAATGCCCCAAATAAAAAATGACAGAAAATACATGAAAGCAAGATTAAACTTCTTCTTAAAAGGAAAGCACAAGCGTAGCTGTTGGATAATAGACTTTTGCCGATAGATTCTGGGAGCGTGTTACAATTTTACAATTTTTGTCTTTGTAGGGAGAAATATCGATGCTTCAGGTGTAGTATTGGATTACATACGAATGTAAATTATAGTTAGACCTCTTCTTACAACCTTGCTTTTCACGTTCCTTCAGATTCTCAAATTTAAAGTCTAAAAGTTCATAGAAATCATTGCTGAATTTTTTGAGGTAGAAAAATTGACATCCATATACATACCCTAACTATTCCCCAAAATATTGAATTAGAGGATTCACAATTTTGGATCTTAATGTCTACGTTATTTTGTATGAATATGTCTAATGAATTTTAGAGGAATTTGTCTATTTAATCCTTGAAGTATTCAAAACACTAAAATAATAATATTTCAACTTTTAAAATATTAAAAACTGTTGCATTTTTAATGAATATGAAATATTCTTCATTCATGGTTAGACGACATGTCTAAATATGGTTTCCAACGTCAAATATTGAACAAAAAAGTTGAACAAAAACTTGCAGCATAGCAATAAGATAATTGAATTTCAAGCCACGGGTTATGGATTCGATCATGTTTAGGCTCTTTTGATATAGAGATAAGTCATCCCTTTCAAGGCATATAAATTTTGTAAAAATATTACGCCCTCATTGTGACCCATCCAATGTTCTAATTAGTTAGTGCAATATCATGTTGTCTCAAACTGATTAGTAATGGTAAATATGGGATGACCTCGAAATCCTTTGTTATGTTCCCCCTAGTTGTGATTGTTTTAAAACAACCTTTGCTTTCTCTCTAATTGTAAAAATATATGTTACTTATTTTAATATTTGCATGATAATATGAGGTGCCTTTTCCATTGATATAGACATTTTTGAATGCTTTGTCATGAATTTATCTTGTTTGGTATTGGATTATTTAGATTCTTGTACCCATATATGCTTTGTACGGTCAACACTTTGATTACCAGTTACATTAGGCTCCATGGGATTTACATTTGAAGCACACCTTCCCTAACACAAGCTGCTCATAAAAGGTCAATGGACCATTTGTTTGATGAAGGGACATTGTAGATGTCTTGACCATTTTGGAAAAGGCATCGATGAAGAAGACTAATACCAAGAAGATGTACACCACTTTTCGCCCTACAACTCTTGGAATTATCCCATATCAATCTAAGATGGTGGATAATAGGAGAAGAGATGGGATAGGGAGTTCCCTTCATGTTACTCCCCAGGAAGCCAAGTTTGATCCTTTCATTCCTTTCTGCCATCACTTGATACAATGTAATCAATGACTTAAGAGCCCCATTTCTCTTTAGAACTATTTATTAAGCCATCTAGTTCCTCATCTCACCTAAGGGGAAATTTCTTGATCCAAACATCATGCCGAAAATTGACAACTCCAATCATGCATTTTCCACCTTATTTTTCTTGTTTTCCCATTAGCATATCTTTACACCCTTTTACACAGTTCCACATAATCGAACCTCTTGGTAGCTCTTCGTAAGTAAATAGTATTGTCTCATTAGGTTATCCAAGTATTTGCCTTGAAGGATTTTACACCACAACTTATTTCATTCCCCAAAATCCTCCAAATGAGCTTACTTCATAAAGAGCGATTCATCTTAAAAACTCCATACGTGCTTTGGTAGACACTTTCTTCCACATTACTTGGTTAATTTTATTTCTATCTGTTGGCTAGAATTTCGCACACAGTGAAAACCTAGGCAATCATGAGATAAATCTCCCCATTTATTGGTGAGGCTCTTGTGTAAGATTTGCCGCTTATATTTTCTAATATATATCTCGTTGGTTTTACTTTAAGCCATGTAGCTTATGCACCATAGCTAGACAATTTTGCAGCAACTAAACATCTGTAAGAAATATGTGCAAAAGAGGGAAATAATTAAATACGAGAAGAAAGGAAAGAAGATGTGCAATCTAACCAATAGTTTGCAGAGTTGGTCACATGCACATAGACAAAACAAATAGATCTTGAAATACATAATTTAAAGCAAAGGAAAGTTTCAGATCCAGATCTAAGATAACACAAAGTTTATGCAAAGATCTATACAGAAATAAGAAACAAATACACCGTTGACACAAAGTTCTCTGGAAATCTGTCTCCTTTCAATTCCTTAGCTTTAAGAAAAATATCAAGGGTTTCAGCTCAAAGTCTGGAACACAAGAATGTTGATTACAAATTCTGATCCTTTAACCCGTAGGTTCTTCCTCTATTTATAGTGTATAGAGGGCAATTACAATCGCTTCCTTAATGAATTTATTCTATTTACTTATAGCCATGGATATGAAACTTCAATTTGAACTATAACATATGGAAGTTGTCACAAGGAAACATTTGGCAATCTTTCTCCTAAAATTCCTCTCTAAGTGACATGCATCTAAAGTTTAAGTCAAAGTTGTGCACGTCTACCACTTATCTTAGAGAACCTTTTCAAATACCTTAAAGTATTGGTTTTAAACCAATAACTTTAATCTCACAATTTCATCCGAGAACATAAGAAATAAGAAAATAAAAAGAAGAGAAGAAAGAGGATCTGCCAGCTATAAAACCCTAGGCTTTCTTTTTGTTCTAATATTGAATATACTTGTCGAACATGTAATTTAGCATTTTCCCATCTATTGCTAGCACATCATACATGTTGATTGCAATCACCATTGTTCGTCCCAGGATCTTCAGGAAATTGAGTTGTGACTAGAAACACTGAGGCTTGAATAATCACGTTACTTTTAATTGCATGTACATGAGAGATGTCCTTCCAACTTTGGATCGGCAATTAAATCGGTGATAGGTTTAAGGCCTATGTTTGTATCATTGATTTCAAAATCTGGAAGCAATGCATGATTATGTTGATCCTTCTCTTTCATCATGCTTCATCATGCCTGGAATAACCTTTGTTTGAGCTCTTTTTCTTTTAATTATGCCAAATCCTTTGTAATTGGATCAATTTGTACAGATTTGATAATTTCTTCTAATTTGGAAGATATATTCAATGTATCTGACATTGATTTGAACTTCCTTTCACTAGTATGAGCACCTGTGATGAATACTTGCAATTAATTTAGACAAAGATGGAGTCCATGTCATGAATACTTAATTTTTATTATCAAAATCTGCATATAAAGTTTGCTGCCCTAAAATTTGAGACTTTTCTTACATGCAAAGCAAGCAAAAATATTATTTAATTCACCTAGGCACTTATACCAACAAGCAGACAATCAGAATAACAAAAATCAGGTTATTCCAACCAAATGCACCAAAACTAGAAGCTTCCCGACAATGGAAAACACTCTTTAATGCAAAATCCTCCTTCCCTTGGCGCCAAAACTGTCCTAGGCTGCAAACTTCATCAAAAATAATTAATTGCTTCTCCCTTATGGTGTCCCATGCTTATATAGCCATCTGCATGCTATTTTTAATAATTGCCCTTTCCTATTTCTGGCAATTTAATTAATTAAAAGTCATGCCTCTTCATCCAATTTGGGCGCCCAATTCTGCATGCTTCTGATTGTTTTTTAATGAATTTATTTTATTTATTTTTAGCATGCATCATTGACTTCTCTTTAGCTCATCCACTTGCATTGACTTTCTTCCTATTTATGGTGTCAAACTCAACTAGAAATACCATTAATCACATGCATTAATGCCAAGGTGGGTCGCACTTTTTGGCAAGGGAAGTTTCTAAAAATAGGAAGTCAAAGTAATGGGAATTTCCACCCTGCACTGCAGCTCCAAAAATCCCATCTTCCACTTAAGTGATTTGACTTTCATAATGGGAATTTTCACCCTACACACAGGTAAGAAATTCCCGCCTGCCTGCCATTGCCAAAATTCCCATTAGCAACTTAAATCCTTCCTTCCAAAAAGTGCGACTTGCATGGAAAATAGTTTTCTTCTCAAAAATGCGACTTGCATGGGTGAATAAACTTCTTTGATGGGAAAAGTCACCCTGCTAGTAGATAAGAAATTCTTACCGGTGCTTTAAGTGATTTTTCTTTATAATGAGAATTTTCACCCTGCATTGCAAGTAAGAAATTCTCGCCTTCCTGCCACCTCTGAAATTCCCATTGCAGCTTAAGTGATTTTGACTTGATGGGAAAAAGTAACTTTGCGAAGTTATGCGCCAGCAAGAAATTCTTTAATCTCAAAAAGCTGACTACCGCCACCGCTAAAATTCCCATCGGTGTTATGTTTGAGATCTTTAATCTCAAAAAGTTTGACTTGCCAGAGAGGCTTTTTAACGCTTAAATTCTTTTTTTGTCGAAGTCAACACTCTGTGATTAATTTCTTTCTTTGTTGAGGCCATGGATGACTTCCGGATGCTCAGGGTAATTAAATAGGCTATACAAAGTACTATGGTGATGATGGAAAGCAGATCAAGGGGAATTTAACGAGATGCAGACCACGGATAAAACCGAAAACAAAAGCAAAAAAATAGGGAAAATAAAACGAAAAACATTGCATTGAGAAGTTGCAGATAATTGCTCTAAATTCATTCCTGGTGAAAACCCTATTGAGATGTGAGAAAACATGAATGAAAAACATCAACATGATTCATCTGCAGGACAATTCACATTAAACAAAACTTTATTTATTCAATAAATAATTAAATAAAATTCCCATAAACAAAACCGGTGGAGGGATAAAATGAGTTTTAGCATCTGGGTATTTGTCAAAATTGGCTCATATGATTCACTGGGAATATCTTAACATAATAAAGACAACTTCAGGCAATAAAAACACAAAAAGACCCATTATTTTAAAAAGAATGATTTTTTTAAAGGGGTAGTCCCAAATTTTAGGGTGAAATCTCGGGGACACCATATCCTGATGCCATTCCATTAGAAGTTTCTTTACCATGCATAAATTGCTTTATCAATTGAGCTAATAATCCTAAATAATGACATTGGGTAAGATGTCATATCAAGAAGAAGAATTTAATAATTGAGCTCTTGCTAGAGTTTATTCTTTCCCTTTAAGGGGGCAATTTTTGTAATTCCTTTCTAATAACATCTTTCACTCATCTTTCATGGATTTTCCATTAAATAAAGACATCCCTAGATATGAACTTAGCATTTCATCAATACAAAATTATTCTATCTCCCGAATTCCATTTTACCGCCCCCTTCCCACAATAATGAAGTAGATTTTGGATTTATGTGCGGTAACGCTTTTGGCCATCCTACAACTTCATATTTGTTAATGATATTCCTTAACTCTTGAGATTCCTCAACTCGAGGATTCTCATTAACATCGTGCCATCAAAAAATTGTAGATGTAAAAGGGCATCAATGCTCAAGGTTACTTATAGCCCTTATATGACCATCTCTCGACCATTTTATTAATCAATTTCCCTAGAGCTTCAACCAAGATGATGACGAGGAAAGGTGAGATGGGATGTCTTTAGTGAAGTCTTCTAGAGGTGAGAAGTACCCAACATGTACCTCATTGATATGAACCAAAAAGATAGGGGTAGAATCCAACTACTAACTTTCTCCAATCCTTAAAAAATCCAAATTTAGCTAACACCCTTAGTATAAATTTCTAAATAACTCTATTAAAGGCCTTATTTGTGTTGAGTTTAATTATCACAATTGAGTTTATAGAGAAGGCTGCAAAATCCAGCTTTAAGTGGAAAGCACTCTATCTCTCGTAATGCTTAAGTTTATCTCTTTTGACTTGATTTTTCCCTCGAACTTGCTTTACTAGAAGTTCAACATCTCCTTGGGCATTGAGGAGTTTTATTCCTTTCTTTTAGCTTGCTCCATTACTAGCAACAATGTTTCATACTCCACATTTGTATGATTGGTGTTCTCGAACATCACTTGTAGGAGTATGGGAATATCTCATGATATGAAGATATTAATAGAACGCCGACTCTTGATCCAAAAACAACAAAGTGCCTTTAAACTCTAGAGTCCAAACATTTTCAACTCCTTACGGTTATAAGCTCTGGTTGAAGTTACGGCTCTAGTACATTTTTATCCATTTCCAAGAAATAGACCCCACGATCAAATTCGAAAAATAATTTGAGATCTAAGATCCTCGATGATTTTGTAAATGTACTTGGACTTCTTTTCCGGCTCCACTTATGGTTAATCCCTTTGATAAGAATATGAGCACATGACCAATCCATCTTTATTTCTCCTCCGACTCTTGTAGAAATTTCTGCTCAGCAACATCCCATAGGAGATAGGAATATCATGCACTAAGATTGTCATCTTTAATCTTTTGTTACGAAAAGCTTGTCAGAACAACTTGTGCATCTTTGATTTGTCGATTAAAAGGACTTGTCTCTCTATGGAGTAACACCTTTTTATGGTCTTTGTTAAGGTAAGCCCAAGAGCATCTACAACTTTAGCTAGCATGACATTGTCAGAAGCACCTGAATCTAAAATGCAGTTGCTTAACTTGAAACCATTAAGCAATAAGGAGACATAAAAAGGTTCGACTCTTTCAGAAGGTAATGAGGGTTTAACAACTGCAATGTTGTTTGGGGAGGAGTATCCTTGGGCTTAAGAAAAATGCCTTTTGATGTATTGGATTGTCCTGGTGATTGCACATATTTAACTAGCCTATTTAAATCCTGCTTTTGGGGAAATACTCTAAGGTATTGACCGACATTTGAATCCTAGTTTTCTTGACATGATCAAAAATGTCGAAGGAAGGTATAGATTCAGATACTTGAGCTGCTTTCTGTGGTTGAGATGAAGAGCTCACATTCTTATTTATGGGAGCTAAGGAAGAAGGTAAAGGGTTACCCCTTATTTTTTCATCAGCTAATGCCTCAGCTTAGCGAGTTTGTGATTATGTAAATACTGCATATGCACGACCATGATCATCTTCAAGAAGCTCCTCATAGTCATGTTTAGATTTGTAGTTTAGGTAATTAATGTTGGAGTCACTAGTAGGACCTACAAAATCATCATTCTCGAGTTGATCAGTGTCAGCTTCCTGGTCTTCTTCATTCATCTCCACGTTGTTTAAGGAGCATCTTTAATTGTTAATATTTGGGAACTAACAATGTGGTTCTAGTACATTTTTATTATTGTTGTTGAAATTCCGAAAAGCGAGGTCGGTGTTGTTTCCGTGAGCCATTTGAACATTTGTTTCTTGTTTCTTGACATTTAGGACATTTCATTTGCTAACTTTTGCAATAGTGAATCGGAAGTAGTAGCAGAGGATGAACTTTCAGCTCTAGAAGTGTTGCTCTTTATCTTTCCAGCCATGATGAGGTCGTCTTCAATTTCAACCGCCATGTTTTGAGTTATTAACAAGTCAATAGGACATGCTCTTCACAATTATAGCTTACTTCAGAAAGAAAAGCATTGATGAAGAATACTTTTGATTCTCATCATTCAGAGAAGCGAAGTCAAAATTTTGTAAAGTAATCTTTGGAATTTTTCAATAAAATCCCACATGTGCTCATGTGGCTCCTTCTTGACTTCAACTTCAAGTGAGCTGAGTTATCAAGGTATTGGAATCTTCATCTGGTTTGAACCTTTTCAGGAATGCATCTCGCGTAGTAGCTTGATTGGTTATGGTGCCATGAGCTACCGATAGAACCATTCTTCGACCAAGTCGTGTAGAGTCTCAATGAAAAGTCAGACAAACGTATCTTCATGTTCTACGGCGAGCACTCGCGGGATATAAAAATGTCTGACCAAATGGTCATCTAGATTTTGCTTGCCATCTCCAAAGAATTTTGGAAAATTCTTTCTCATCCCTTTAGGTAGATCATGCATAGGAGGAGTCAAATTCAGAGGTCCAAAGGCTACACCCCATGGAACAGGTGTTGCAGGGGCAAGTGGTTGATTCTGCATCATGAAAGGAGCACGTCTTCTTTGAGAATAGACTTGGTGAATAATCCCAGTTGCTGGATTATGTTGGACATGATCCGGATCTGGAGGAGTTTGCACTCTTCTCCTTGGAGAAAGACTGGATCTGCGGCTTCGAATTTGAGGAGGATGACTGAAATTAAACCACTCTTGCAATCTATAAAAAAACGGTCAATCCTTCCTAGAGCTCGCTTTAGACCGTGTGAATGGACATTCTATCAAGTTGAGCTTATAATATAAAAGGGAATTGACAAGAGAAAACTCTTGTCTGCTAATTTGTGATGTTCCCCAGCAGAGTCGCCAAAAAATGTTGGCTAGATTTTTTGCACAGCTGAAAACCTAGGTAGTCATGAGATAAATCTGCCTCATTTACATGGTGAGGCTCCCGTGTAAGATTTTGTCAATTATACTTTCTAATATATATCTGTTGGTTTTACTTTAACCACATAGCTCATGCACCATAGCTAGGCAATTTTGCAGCAAGTAAGCTAAGTAAGAAATATGTGCAGAAGAGGGAAATAATTAAATACGAGAAGAAAGGAAAGAAGATGTGCAATCTAACCAATAGTTTACAGAGTTGGTCACATGCACATAGAAAAAAATAGATCTTGAAATATATAATTTAAAGAAAAGGAAAGTTTCAGATCCAGATCTAAGATAACACAAAGTTTATGTAAAGATCTATACAGAAATAAGAAACAAATACACCGTTGACACAAAGTTCTCTAGAAATATGTCTCCTTTCAATTCCTTAGCTTTAAGAAAAATATCAAGGGTTTCAGCTCAAAGTCTGGACCACAAGAATGCTGATTACAAATTTTGATCCTTTAACCCGTAGGTTCTTCCTCTATTTATAGTGTATAGAGGGAAATTACAAATAGGAAACTTCAACTGAACTATAACATGTGGAAGTTGTCAAGGAAACATCTGGCAATCTTTCTCCTAGAATTCCTCTCTAAGTGACATGCATATGAAGTTTAAGTCAAAGTTGTGCACATCTGCCACTTATCTTAGAGAACCTTTTCAAATAACTTAAAGTATTGGCTTTTAAACCAATAACTTTAATCTCACAATTTCATCCGGGAACATAAGAAATAAGAAAAGAAAGAAGAGAAGAAAGAAGATCTACCAAGCTGTAAAACCCTACGCTTTCTTTTTGTTCTGATATTGAATATACTTGTTGAACATGTAATTCAGCATTTTCCCATCTATTGCCAACATCCTGCATGCTGATTGCAATCACCACTGGTCATGCCGAGATCTTCAAGCAATTGAGTTGTGACTAGAAACTTGAGGCTTGAATAATCCCGCTACTTTTAATTGCCCGCATAAGAGATGTCCTTCCAACTTTGGATCTGTCAATTAAATCGGTGATAGGTTCAAGGCCTATGTTTGTATCATTGATTTCAAAAAATCTGGAAGCAATGCATGATTTGTTGATCCTTCTCTTTCATCATGCTTCATCATGCCTGGAATAATCTTTGTTTGAGCTCTTTTTCTTTTAATTATGCCAAAATCCTTTGTAATTGGATCAATTTGTGCAGATCTGACAATTTCTTCTGATTCGGAAGATATATTCAATGTATTTGACATTGATTTGAACTTCCTTTCACTAATATGAGCACTGTGATGAATACCTACAATTAATTTAGACAAAGATGGAGTCCATGGCATGAATACTTAATTTTTATTATCAAAATCTGCATATAAAGTCTGCTGCCCTAAAATTTGAGACTTCACTTGCATGCAAAGCAATCAAAAATATTATTTAATTCACCTAGGCACCTATACCAACAAGCAAAAAATCAGAATAACAAAAATCGGGCTCTTCCAACCCAAATGCCAAAATTGGAAGCTTCCCGGCAATGGAAAACACTCTTTAATGCAAAATCCTCCTTCCCTTGGCGCCAAAACTTGTCCGGGCTGCAAACTTCATAAAAAAAAATTAATTGCTTCTCCCTTATGATGTCTCATGCTTATATAGTCATCTCGCATGTTATTTTTAATAATCGCCCTCTCCTATTCCCCGACAATTTAATTGATTAAAAGTCATGTCTCTTCATCCAATTTGGGTGTCCAATTCCGCATGCTTCTGATTGCTTTTTAATGAATTTATTTTATTTATTTTTAGCATGCATCATTGACTTCTCTTTAGCTCATCCACTTGCATTGACTTTCCTTCTATTTATGGTGCCAAACTTAGCTAGAAATACCATTAATAAATATCATTAATTACATGTATTAATGCCAAGGTGGGTCACACTTTTTGGCAAGGGAAGTTTCTAAAAATAGGAAGTCAAAGCAATGGGAATTTCCACCCTGCACTGCAGCTCCAAAAATCCCATCTTCCACTTAAGTGATTTGACTTTCATAATGAGAATTTTCACCCTGCACTGCAGGTAAGAAATTCTGCCTACCACTGCCAAAATTCCCATTAGCAGCTTAAATCCTTCCTTCCAAAAAGTGCAACTTGCATTGAAAATAGCCTTCTTCTCAAAAATGTGACTTGCATGGGTGAATAAACTTCTTTGATGGAAAAATTCACCCTGCTAGGCAGGTAATAATTTCACGTCGGTGCTTTAAGTGATTTTTTTATAATGAGAATTTTCACCTCGCATGTGCGGAGTAAGAAATTCCCGCCTTCCTGCCACCTCTGAAATTCTCATTGCAACTTAAGTGATTTTGATTTGATGGGAGAAAGTAACCTGCTATGCAGGTAAGAAATTCTCACCTTCCTGCCACTTCTAAAATTCCCACCAACAACTTAGATCTATAATCCCAAAAAGTGTGACTTGTCGGAGAGGCTTTTTCTACTTAAATTCTTCTTTTCTGGTCAGAAGTCAGCACTTTGTGATTAATTTATTTCTTTGTTGAGGCCATAGATGACTTCCAAATCTTCCAGGTAATTAAATAGGCTATACATAAAGTATAGGATCAAGGGGAATTTAATGAGCACGGACCAGAGAAAAGCAGAAAACAAAAGCAAAAAAAAAAATGAAAAATGTTGCCGAAGTTGCAAGATAATTGCTCTAAATTCATTCCCGTGAAAACCCTATTGAGATGTGAGAAAACATGAATGAAAACTTCAACATGATTCATCTCGTAGGACAATTCACATTAAATAGAAATTTATTTATTCAATAAATAATTAAATAAAATTCCCGCAGAGACAAAACCCGATGAGGGATAAAATGAATTTTAACATCCGGGTGTTTGTCTAAATTAGCTCATATGATTCACTAGGAATATCTTAACGTAATAAAAACAAATTCAGGCAATAGAAACACAAAACGACCCGTTATTTTAAAAAGAACAATTTTTTTAAAGGGGTAGTCCCATATTTCAGGTGAAATCTCGGGGACACCATATCCACAATGCCATTCCATTAGAAGTTTCTTTACCATACATAAATTGCTTTATCAATTGAGCTAATAATCCTAAATAATGACATTGGGTAAGATGTCATATTGTAAGAAGCAAAATTTAATAGTTGAGCTCTTGCTAGAGTTTACTATTTCCCTTTAAGGGGGACAATTTTTTTAATTCCTTTCTAATAACAACTTCCACTCATCTCATCCCTAGATATGAACTTAGCATTTCATCAATATCGAATCCTTATATCTCCCGAATTCCATTTCTGCCTCCTTCCCACAATAATGAAGTAGATTTTGGATTTATGTGTGGTAACCTTTTGGTCACTACGACTTCATATTTGTTAATGATATTCCTTAACTCTTGAGATTCCTCAAATGTGAGGATTCTCATTAACATTGTGCCATCAAAAATGTAGATGCAAAAGGGCATCAGCCCTCGAGGTTACTTATAGCCCTTATACGAGCCATCTCGACCATTTTATTAATCAATTTCCCTAGAGCTTTAACCAAGATGATGACGAGGAAAGGTGAGATGGGATGTCTTTGGTGAAGTCTTAGAGGGTGAGAAGTACCCACGATGTACCTAAGAACCAAAAAGATAGGGGTAGAATCCGACTACTAACTTTCTCCAATCCTCAAAAAATCCAAATTTAGCTAACACCCTTAGTATAAATTTCTTAATAACTCTATCAAAGGCCTTATTTGTGTTGAGTTTAATGATCAAAATTGCCTTTTTGTGGTGCGAGAGAATGGAGGGTTTTCATTGTAATTATCCCATCCAAGGTTTGTTTTACAACCACATATCCACTTTGTTCCTATGAAATGATAGTTTCAAGAACACTCTTTAAGACTTACGTTTGAGTTCTAAGGCATTTGGCTATGATCTTATAAATTGTATTACATAAAACTATTGGTGTGAATGCATCAAAATTTGCTTCCTCCATTTTTGGAATAAGAACAAGGTTGAATTCCATTCTTTTGCAATTTATTATTTTCCCTACATTCTTCCACATCTTCCCACACATCCTTCCCCATGATATATGTCAAAATGTCTCGAAAGAACCCTATCTGGAATCCATCCCATCTTGGACCATCATGTGATCCCAAAGAAAATGTCGCCAACCAAGTTTCCTTCTCCTTTATGGGTCCCATCAAATCTATATCCTCTCTTTTTGTGATTAGCTTAGGAATATTGTTGAGGAGTTTCTCCTAAACCTCATTATCATCTTGATGACCGCCACAATTAGCACATCTTGAAAGAATGAAGCTTCATCCTCATTGATCTCCACTATCTTTTTGACTATTACGCTTTGAAGAAATAAAAATCAAGTCAATCATATTATTTCTTCCGATAATTCTAGACATATGGAAGGAATTTATGTTCTTGTCACCTTCTTTCAACCATTTAACTCTTGAATTCTATTTCCATTACATTTCCTCCATCCTCAAGACTGTTGAAAGCCCGACTTTAACTTATTTTCTTCTTCAAGTAATTTGTTGTTCAAACCACTCTATTATATTTGTTTTTATACCATGATTAACTTTGTTGATAGAGCATCTCTTTTCTCGGAGCAGTTGACAAACTTTCCTTACTCCATTTTTAAATTTCAAACTAAACATTTTTTTAGCTTTTATCTAGGATGAGTCTTTTAGATCCCTTTTCCTTTGTATTCCACCAAAATTTAATATTTTATTCCTAGACAACATGGCTTAAAACCATATGAAATCCATCTTAAATGGAATCCCATCGGTTTACAATCTTCTTCCATGCATGAAGACGTTGACCAATGACCGGTCCTAAGAAGTTGTGGATATCATAGTAAAGCTTAATATTTGTCACTCCCCATTCTAATCGAGTAGAAACCACATCACCATCTATTTGTCCATGTAAAATTTTAGTTTTGGCGAAACATAAATAACTATCGGCTACACATAATTCTTTGAAAAGAAGGAAACTAAATGGAAAGATGAATCACCTCCCATTTTTCTTTAGCATTTAGACCGACATTGAAATCACCTTTATCAACTATCTTAAGCTCTCATGGACTCTTCTCAATTTATCCAATTGTTTATAACACTTTTTTTCCTCAATTACCATGAGACCATATACACCGGAAAGAAAAATTCCAAGTCCTACTTCAAGTCTTGTGCCACTTTGATTCTTGTAAGTATATGTCTATGTTATAAGAGGATTGAGAGATGAACATACCTCACGAAGATTTTTTGATTTTAGGGTTCTATAGAATCGCTAAGTTGTTTGCATTGCCTCTTGCATCCTTTACTTTCTCTTGCATCCTCTACTTCCCAAGATAATTTCTTCCACATTCCCTTTACCATCATTCCAAAGTGAATCCTATCCACTTTCATTTCATGTAGTAACAAAATATGTAGTCTTGATTATTATGCTAGTTGCTTCACTAATTGATACTCGTTAAAAGACTCAAGTACCCTCACATTCCAACTTGAAGAGTTTCATTGTCTCATGGTGGAGGGATTTTCTCTTCCACCTTTGATGAAAATATCTAAGCTCCTCTAATGCCCATTTTCTAGGGCAAATTTTACTTCGCTTTGTGTATTTTGTGGCATTGGTTTCCTTCCTATAATTCCTAGGGTTCCAACTTCCAACATCGGGTTGAGATCTTAGGGCTAGGAAAGTTACAAGTTTTGTGAAATTTCTCTTCTTTCCTTACTACAATAGTTAGATCTTCCTTTCCTTCAATTTTCTTATATTTATGTCTATCCTAATCAACCAAGAAGCCGATCTTCGAATTGATCTCCCTCAAAATGCCTTTTTCTATTAGAGTGGTGGTCGATCATTTATTTATTTACTATTCTCTAAGGTGAATTGAATGAAGTTTTCTTTATTTTCATAAAATCACATGTATTAAAGATTGGATTTCCATAATTTACTCCAATCCAAAAATGAACTTGGCATGTTCTTTGAATCCCAACTTCATTTCTTAATTTATTAAATCTTCTATCCTTAACTTATGAATCTTATGCCACTAGCTTCTTGAGATGTGAGAGTTGGATTTGATCCCTAATATTTTATTTATAGACTTCCCTAATTTGAGAATCCTTCTGTTGCACTAGACCTAATTTCATCCTAAAATCTGCTTGACTACCCTATCCGAAAAATTTTCGTACTTTTAAAATAATGGGTCGCTTTGTGTTTTTATTGCATCGAAAGTTCTTGTATTGCTCAGATATTCCTAAAGAGCCATATTAGCCTTTTTTCGCCAAATACCCGGATGCCCAAAATTGTTATATTTTTCCGGGATTTTCTCATGGAAATTTGTATTTAATTATTTTGAGCCCGTTTGAGGCTATTTTGCGCTCCGTTTAACTCTGTTATGATCGAACATATCATTATTCCCATGTGCCGTAAGGGTTTTAACTTGGAATAAGTTTTGGGCTTTATTTGTAACTTTTGGCATCGTGAAATTTCTATGGAACAATTCCTTTCACGGGTAAGCCTGATTTTGCCCTGAGCAAAGCGGCTAGAAAACATATACGCACATTATGCCGGAGGAAGTCGCCATCGAGGTCCGGATCACGGGAAAAAGTGAAGTGCACGGAAAAGCCCTCGCGAGGATGGGCACATTTTTGGAAAATGGTGGGAATTTTATACCGCCTGGCAGGTACTTTTTCCCGTGTTATAAAATTCACTTGCCGCAGTGGGAAAATTAGAAGCGGCGGGCAGGTGGGAATTGCAGTGGGGGAAAAAATACAAAGGTGTGGGAATTTTCAGGTACACTTTTTCCCGTGATACTATTCCGACGTAAATAATCCCATCATTAGAAATTCTAAAAAAGAATCTATTCAAATCACTTAATGCACTACAGGTTTTTCCCGTGATTCTTTTTGGCCTCCATTGTTGTGGAATATTGTATTCGCCAAGGTACTTTTTCCCATGATATAAAATCCACTTAAGCGTAGTGGGAAAGTTAGATCTTATGAGGCGGCGGGAATTTATTTTTAAAAATTGATGGTGAAATAAAGTCAAAAGTTTTATTTATATTTTTTCTCGCCTTGCGGGTAAATAATCCCATTGTCAAAGTCAAATCACTTAAGTGGATCATGGGATTTCGTGGCTGAAGGTAAATAATCCCATTGTCTCTTAAAAAGAGCATTTCCATGCTTTGAATAATCTAAATTTTCCAATATTTATAGCACCCAATGAATGGAGGACATTCAAATCAAAGGGAAATAAATATTGAAATAGAATTTTTAAATAAATTGAGATCCTTTGAGAAGAGATTAAAAAACGTGATTATATTAACCTACAAAATATGACATAGATAATTCTTTATCTTTGTGTTGAAGGATTAAACACACATTAGCTTGCCTAGGCTATTTTTAGCAAATTTCCTTAAGAACCCTTTCTTAGGGCATTATTTCAATGGTAAGATTATGTGGGTGAAGTCATGTCCATAACGGAGTAGAAAAGGATATAAATTCTTTAGATGGATTAAATAAAGGGGACCAAGTCCTTCAATAACGCATGCTTTGAAGGAGGTTGACAATCAGCCTTAAAGATCCAAGGGCCTCAAGTGTTGTTGAAAGGATTCATGGAAAACATGGTCTTTGTCTTTTTTTACAAATTAAAAAAGGTTCGTTGGGAAGATCCTTTCACTTAAACATTGACTTCTTTAGCAAAGGAAATTTTTCAATGTCAACTCATATATCCACATTTTTAGTTCCTTTATTATAGGTTAGGCCTTAATAAAAATAGAATTATTAACTCCTTTCATGAAAAAGAAAGCCAAAGTCCTCTAGTGAGATATTGGGATGGAGAGGAGGGAGAAAGAATTATCATGCGAGATTCTGGAATTGTCCTTTTCCATCCAATATCCATGCAGTGCAGACATATGATGTTGTAGATCCATATGCACGATCCATAGATCTCATGGCAAGAGTGTTGCATCCTCTTGTTTCGAAGCGTGAAAATAAGCAGAGGGAAAATTCCTTCCAAGATTGCACTCTCATCTTCCAATAGCCTTCATTGAATTTTCATTCTCCCGAAGCTTTCAATTTTTAATTTCTCATGCGCAATTAAAAATAAGAATGATGAGTTTCTTCTCATTGCATGTTGCAAAAGTTCAAAGGATAAAAAGAAGACTTGGATGTTACTTGCTGGCATTCAACTACCCATGGTCTCTACTCAGATCCATTGGTGAGAATCAAAGACAAAAGTGCAATGCAAATATGAAAAGAACAAAGAACAAAGCTTTCCTCTTGTGCAAATTTCTTAAGGATTGGTTTAGAAGAAGTCAACTACTTGGAGATAGGTGGCACGTGGTGAGGAATTCCAGAGGAAGATTGCGGTTGTTTCTTTCCGACTTCCACATGTGCCGCTCAACTAAAGCTTCCAACTTGGTAGACTTTGTGTGAACCCCGAGAGCAACTTGGAGCAAAGGAATACAAAGGAGCAGGTTTGAGGAGAACTTTGTGTCACGGTGTACTTTGTTTCTTGCTTTGAATCTTAGATCTCTTAATAAACTTTGTGTTATTTTAGATCTAGATCTAGCGCTTCCTTTGTTTTATAATCCTCGTGTATTATATCTATTAAGTTTCTTTTGAAAATTGCTTTGTTTCTAATGGATGCACATCTTCCCATTTCTTCTGTATTTCCTTTACTTCCTTCTTCTATAATTTTCCTTTCTTAAAGAGCACTTAGTTATGGTTAACTAAGTGTTAAAGTCCTCCATAATAGGTAATAACACATTTTTATGACAAGTCTGACAGGAGCCTCAAAAATGAGGGAGATTTAATCATCGCCTAGGTTTGATGCTAATGCCTACATCACTCATTTCCAATGTCTTCCTTTTATCACAATTCCTCCGTCTAAAATTCATCTACTATTTTGGGGTTTGTTTGCCTACCAAGTTTGACTATTTTGTTTTTTGTGCCATGAGAAGATGTCTTTTTATTTATAATTTCTTATGCTACTCTCTAAAGATCATTTCCATGCTTTATGATCTATTTTCCAATGTTATAGCATTTGGAGGACATTCACAATCAAGATATTGTTTTCAGATCCCAAGAGATTAAAAACATGGCTACCTACAAAATATGACATAGATAAATTTTGTTTCCTAGCTAACACACATTATGCCTAGGTTTTATGCAAATTTGCTTAGAACCCTTTCTTCCCATATTTCAATGGTAGTTTGTCAGTTGATTTGTTTTAAATCTTAAGAATAATGAACATCATTCAAAAAGATGACTTAAACATTGAAAGCCAGGAAATCTTTTAATACAACTCAATCCACATTTTTAGTTCCTTTATTAAGGTTAGCCTCAATAAATATACATATTAACTCCTTTCATGCCAAATCCTCTAGTGTTGGGATGGAGAGGAGGGAGGAATTAGACATTCTTGGTCCTCCCAATATCCATAGACTTGACTCCACGAATGTAGCCCATCATGCGAGAAAAATAAGCAGAGGGAGGATCACTTGCAATATCTCTTGTCTAAGTTCCAACTCATTCATGTGATTTTTATTGGTGCTTGGATGTTACGTTGTGGCATTCACCCCATCTTTATTTGTGGTGGAGCTTTGTGCTTGTTTCTTGGTGTGGTGATAGCAACAAATTATTTATAGGGTTTGAAAACATGACACAAGAGCACTTGAGTTAACTTGTAATCCTCCATCAATTAAAGATATATTAGGTTAAAAATAAGATAATTCTAACAATATTTTACCATTGAAATCACAACAAGTCATGTTTTGAGCCATAATGTCTTATAATGTTTTATGCCCACGAGGCTTAATGTTGTTATTTTGAGAGACAATATTTGTAAATTTTGTGTATGTTTACATGTGCTAGGCACACAACTTTATGAGATTGAAATACTACATTAAAAGAGTATTTGAAAGAGCCAACATGAAGGATCACCTTAACCTATAATTTTGTAAATATGAAGCCTCATTGGCTCAATTTCATAAAGGCATGTTGAGATGCCTTTCTGTTGATAAGTATAGTTGTGGGGGTCAAGTTGGTGGATGCATGCAATGCCCTATTGATAATATAGTAAGTCAACTTTCTTTGAGAGACTAGTGTATGGAATGCTATGATTGATAATCGACATTTGATGCTTGCCGATTGATAATTAATCCGGGCCGGATGTTGTGTTATGGACATTTGGGCCCTATATTGAATATATATTTTTGTTATGTATTGAGTGTTTCCTATGGTTCACTTGTATCCTTAAGAAAATATTTTAAGTAGGTAGGTTTTGTATCTATATAACCATGCCCCAACACTTATGTTTAGAACTAGTCATTTTGATATAGGCCATAGTCAACAAACTAAGTGTTGGATGACTTTTGCACAAGCTAGGGATAAAATATGAACTAACTTTAGTTCATTTAGTTGTGTTTAGGAGAGCTATACTTGAAAATATTGAGTTAGCAAGAAGATATTTGTGTTTCTAGTGTTTTAAAACATCTCATTTTGTAATATTTCTATGAGTGTGTTGGTGATGTGCATTTACTTTCAATTGAATCAAATAATGTTCCAAGTTTCTATTTCATCTCTCGGTTTGATGCATTTTATGCATGATTCTTTGTATATTTTAAGGCTTGCATGGTATAAGGTGTCTTTTGATTGATATCCCTAACCATAATTGTATCAATTAGAATCAAATTTGGTTTCTTTAATTGCATCATTTTGTGTTTGAACTTCAATTGATATTTTCTCTTTATGTATTTGTAAGTAAGGTTATAAGGTAGTTCAATGCATCTTTTAGTGAATGAGTTGGATAAAAGACATGGATGAGATTCATACAAAGAAACTATTTGATTTAGAAGGAAACGAAAACATAGGAGATAATAGTCAAAAAATAAAGAGAGGTTGATTGGATCTTGAGGTCGAGAAGTACCAAAACTTGCAGATCTAGTAGGTTTGATAAGAGATATACAAGCTTGTCTAAAAACTATGGAGACAACACAACACAAAGATGTTGTGGTGATAAACAATGGAAATGATATTGAATTTTTAGAAAAAGCACATAGGAACCAAGATGCTTAAGAATTTGAAGATTATGAAGGATATTTTTGAAAATTTTCATGAGGATGAAAACTAAACCAAATTTGGATCCCCTAATTATGTTGGTTGATGGAATCTTGAAGATCTTGTTGGATGGATTTTTATTTGAAAACATATTCTAGTATGCATGGAATATCGTAGATGACTTAAGTCCACTAGTGTAAAATTGAAAGGTTGTGTATCTTTATGGTGGATGCATGTGCAAGATAAAAGATTGCACAAAGGAAAATATAAAATCAATACTTGAAAATGATTCGATGTGAAATTAAAGGAAAAATTCATTCCACATGATTATCACAAGATTGTTGAAGAAGCTTCACAAATTTGCAACAAATTGATATTAGAGTAAGTGATTACATATAAATTCTATAAGTTAACTATAGACACAAAATCTATGCAATTGGGTACATTTCTAGGTTCTATAGTATACTAATATATATATGATTCCTAAGAAAGAAAACTAGTAATTGACAATGTCTTTTGGGTCTTTTGTTTTGTCTCTTATGCTTTTATTGACCTTACACACCTTACAACCCTATCGGTATTTGATTGATTTATCTTTTATGACCTCAGACACTAGCACCCAGTTAGGACACTAGTGCTCAGGTGCTCTTGTCCCTTCTCCGGAAACTCTGGCCCTTTCTCCCCTTTTCTCACTCTTTTGGGTCTCTTTTACTTCTTGGGCATATTTATACTTTTAGGTTGGCCTTCCAATTGTCAATTATGAAATTCAAACAAGGGAATTATATATATACATAGTTATATCTCTCAAATAAGGGGCCAAGCACTAGCATTATCTACTATCACCTAAGCTTTCATCCAATGCACAAATGCATTACAAAGAATCCATATATCACACTAACTCAAGGGACAAATGTTGCATAATTTATGCATACACAACATAGGAAGGGAAGTCTATTCTATTCCATCTCACACATTCTATACATTTGCTACATTCTAGATCTAGCATGCTATCACTATGCAGCTTGCATAAGGGCATTCTAGGGCATCATTACTCACACTTACACACAAAACTACATGTAGTCTGAAATACGTTTAATGCTTGGTACTAAGCTCACTCTTTGTGTGACCGTTGGGGTCAGTTAAAATCTACATTCGACATCTTTATTTTTAGATTTGATGTGGTTTGTGGGTATGTACAACTAGATATCTCTATTTTCAGTTATAAATACAATTGGGAAAATTGAAGCAAAATTAGAGTGACAAAAAGAAACTAACATCAAAGCTCCTCTTGTATAAAAGAGATCAGAACCCGAGCATCTGGGTGGACACTAGCACCCAGGCGCTCCCATCCTCCTATGGGAACTTCTGTCCTGCGCAGTTCTGGATCTCAGAACCTTTAGTGAGCCTTGAAAATGCTTATTCCTACCTATTTCATCTAATCACCTACCCAGATTGTCTCTCCAGTTACATGTAATCAACTAAGTCACCTTCTCCCTCTCACTTTCTTAGGGTTTCATATTATTGCTTGCTTGTTTCTTGTCCATTTATTGTATATTATCATTTATAAATCATTAGTTACATTAGTTACTCTATAATTAGATTTAATTCCATTTATATTAAATCATTTGGTGAACACTATCGATCAAACCCTACCTTCCTTCAAAATCTTCTTTTTATGCCCATCACCCGTAGTGGTTTTGGTCCCTTTGAGTATATTGAGCTACCTCCATATGTCTGTAAGTTCTCTACATCAATGGCTAAATATTTTATTCCTTTGCTTAACTTAAACAACGTTCCTCTTGAAAATATTGAAACTTCTGATAGTGAACAATCATATGATGAGGACACTAACATTGATCAAGAAAAATTAGACAAGATTACTAAAATTTTTTTCTACCTTACCTGATCACCCTACACATATTCTACATGTCCTAAATGTCTTACTCACTACAAAACATGCTCAAGATGCTGCCTCTCACCCTCTTGTGGGTTCCTCCTCAACCACCATGACCTCCACACCACCCTCCACTATTCCTATTTCTATAACTACCACTACCACTCCTCTCCCTCCACCAAATACTTCCCACATATAACCTAGTTCCTCTTCAGGAACTCATGACCTAGCTTCTTTATGCCAGGATCTACAACTCCAAATTCACAATTATAGTAATTTACTTCACATTCTTCTCCATCTCTAGATTCCTCACTACTCCTTCATATCCCTTTTTCACCTACCATATCCTCTTATCCACTTCCTCCTAACTTCATTGCACCCAAGATTCCTACCTTCAATGGCCATGAAACCCTCAGGAGCATCTTTGATCTTTTCATGTGGCATGTCTTGACTATGTGAATGATCTTACATTATTGGCTAAATTATTTCCTATAAGTTTACAAGATTACGTTATGCGATGGTTTTATGATCTACATGTTCACTCAGTAACCTCTTTTACATACTTAGTCGATGCTTTCCTTACACATTTTTTTATCAATATCTACACTAAAATATCATACACATAATTATTTCAAGTCAACAAGGATCAAACGAATGTCTAGTTGACTATGTTTTACGCTATAAGAACAATCTTGCTAAGATGACCAATGTGCTAGCTGATTCAGAATTACAATATCTCTTTGTTCAAAGTCTCTTACCTCCACTTCAAGAGAGTTTCATCTTTGAGACCTCTCCCTCCTTTGATCAACTATTCCATACACTCAAATTGTGCAAAGGAAAACTTTTATCTATGAGAAATTGAAATACTATGATGTTACTTCATCTTCATCCTCTAATAGGTTTCAAGATAAATCTACATTCAAGCCATATCCTAAGCCTATTGAAGCTAAGGCCACTATAAATGTTGTTTCTCCATCCACCAAACTTCAAGTGCAAGCTCCAAGGCATAATTTTACCAAGATACCTTACATTTCTCAACTCATATTACCGTAGCTTATCGAAAGCAATCTTATTACTCTTCCACTTATACTCAATCGAGATCCTTCTTTCCCACGTGGCCACAATTACGATGAAAATGCATGTTGTGACTACCATCAATGCATTAGACATTCCACCGATTGTTTATTTAAAATTAAACACCTAATTCAAGACCTTATTAACAACAACGCAATCGAGCTCCCTCAACCCTCCACTTCCAAACCAGTCAATGATAATAAAAAGCTAAAAATATTCAATGACCCTTTACCAAACCATGAAAAATAATCTATAGATTCTTATGCAAACCATACATATCATGTTATGCCTCCTTCATTGGGGGCATCTTGATTTCCTTGTTGCTTATGTTGATGTGCCACCACTAGTCATCACATTCTCTAATCATGATTATCACACTATATTTTATTCCGATTCATTACATATTAATTCTTCTGTTAGTACTTATACCATTAATAATACCATGGTCTCTCCATTGTCTCTTACCAATGCATGTTCCGTGATAGTCCTTTTAGATATTAAATGTTTAACATCTCTAATTACATTTTTGGTTCCTGATTCTTATGGTCGTGTCATTCTTCCCATCACAGTTGGGTCTCTTACTATCTATACACCATTCTTGGTTACCTCTGAAATCGTAGGCTATGACATGCTCTTTTATCTTCCTTAGCTTTGCACTACCCAAGCCATCCCTTCCATGCATCACTTATGTCTCAATTTCATCCATAACAAACAAGTTATCACCATCAAAGGTATTCCACCATGCACACCATTACCTTAGCAAAATCTTGAAGCTATTTTCACACAAGATAATGACATTTAGTCCTCATACATGTCTCAAATATTGTTCCATACCTACACCTACCTATCCTATTTGTACATGGCCTCTTGTATCTCCTAAATTTAAATCTAGTTCTGCACCTAGTTCTCCTATTCGCACACGACCTACATCTCAACCTTGTCATCTTCATAATCCATTAGTCCACCCTATCAGCCTAAGTCCCCTACTCGGGTGGCCCTTTCTCACATATTTTCTCCACATCCTTCCTCACATAGGTCTCATTCACATGCACATAATTACTCTCCTACATTGCCAATCTTATTTCATGGTCATAAGCCACTATATCCTTAAATATCGGTGGAGGGTCCTTACTCTTCACTATCATTGGATAGTCTTCTATCCATCTCACACTTGGGGGCATCACATTTTCTCCCACCCTTCCATCACTATCGGTTGTCTCTAGTGTTTACTACTACACTTCATGCTCTACGCTTTATGTTTAATTTTTCTAAGCATACTTCGTTGGTACACACATTGTACCATCATTACGTGATGATGCACTCTAGTGCTACGGTTCACACTTGACTGTTGAGGGAATACTTCATTCATGAACCTCACATCATACACACTTCACACTTTGTGCTTCATGATACATATTTTCTAACATCTACTCTCACATAATACACTCATTTCCGATGACGCACTCTTGTTTTATGGTTCATTCTTGACATTGTTTGGTGGGTTTCAAATTTGCACTTGGGATGAAACCATAGTTAGGGACAAAAAGTCCCTCCTCTTTGATGGGAGAGGTTCCCTTATTGAAAGCCAGAAACAAGATTATTTACAAATCTACAACTTTCATCAAATGTGGTCTTCTGACATATGAAAATGTGTTTTCTTCAAGGAAAAACACCAGCACAAGAGAATGGAAGAATGAAGGGGAAAGAGAAGGTGAAGAAGGCAATACTTTCAGGGAAAAGAGATTATAGAGAGAACCCCTAATTGCATTGGATAAATGAATTACAGAGAAGAATCATTCACGTTTTACCAGGTGCAATCACACAGACACAAAGTTCTCATAATTGCATTTTGAAGAACACAAAGTTTCTTAGCTTCTATTTGATCAAATGATTCACAAAACAAAGTAGAGGGAGAGAGGGAAATAGAGGAAAAATAAAAAGAAGCTCTTGTATTGATTTTTCGGTTCAAAATTATAGTCTCAACATATCAAAATTCCCACACAAATAATGGCTTCCAAATCCCATCAAATAGCTCACAAAAAGTGGTTACAACTTCCTCCAAGTAGGAAAAATGGTTTACAAATGAATTCCATCCTTTGTGCTCTTTCAAAATCATCCATTCGCGAAGAAAAACCATGGGAAAAACCAATTTACGCGAATACACAGACATTTCATTTTATTTTTAACAGTTTCAATATGAACCATCGAAAAACGTTCAAATCAGGCCATCCACGTGGAAGGAGAAGATTGGAGGGCGCGGGGAATCCCCTTTCCATTTTCATGATTTTCATGTTTTGACACTTTGGAAAAATTACCCAAGCCCCGCCTTGAATTTTTGACTTGGACACATGGTGGTGAGATTGGAAATGGGATCACGGTCGATTCTAACATGTTGAACTATTTTGCAAAAAAATGCAAAATCTCATTTATCTCCGCAAGCGACTGTGTAGCTCGACTCAATGTGAATACGTGGCACGAGCTAATTAGAAATGAGTGCGCTGGATTTTGTTGCATCATTTTCACCTATTTTGCAAAAAGGTACAAAATCTTGTTTTATCCCATCGTCCCGTAGTTCGACTTGACCTTTTGACAGGTGTCATTCCCTGATTAGCTATGGGTTGAGGGAAAATGGATCATCTTAACACTTTTTAACCTTTTGGTCAAAAGGTTAAAAACCATGAAGTCTTCCATGGCTCCGCCGACCCGATTCAAAGATGATACGTGGCAGCAACTTATTTCATGGCAGCCTGACGTTTCTTTTCATCTCTCCACGTAGGCTCACGGGTCAAACTTCACCAACTTAATTTTTTTTCAAAAGAGCAATGTTCACAAATACCTCACAGCTCCACCAGTCCACCAAGGGAAAATTTGACCACTTAGCTCCACCAAGCCATAACTTTAAAATTATAAGGAGTTAGGTTGATTTCTTTACCTTTTTGGAAAGGGGAAGAAATTTCCCATCTGATGAAGTGATTTTCATGAGCCCTCCAATTCTTAGAAAGTTCTAGATTCAAAAATACCTCTTTTCAAGTATACTTTAAGGGCACCAACTCAAAATTTTGCAATTTTAGACTTAGAAATTAAAGGGAAATTTGAGGGTGACAATAGCTAGGCTTTTTGGGGATGACTTGGCTTGAAAAAAGGCACAAGGCAAGATCAAGAACAACAAACCAACTCTAGGAAATGAAGACTAGTGCCTTATCCATTGGGTGAAGGAGTCAAAGGCAAAAAACCAATACAAGACACACACACAAGGAAGGAAAAGAAACAAACCAAAAAGGAGGGCCCAAAACAAACACCCCACATAACAAGGAAGAAAAGGAAACAAACAAGCCAAAAACAAAGAAAATACACAATGTACAAAGGGACTCCCTAATCACCTAGGACTTGAACAACTTTAAGTACTACCCACTATAAGGGAGTGGGAGAGAAGATCCATCCATGTAACTCAAATAAAAAGAGTTCTCACCAGCAAAATGTCGATTCTGAAGGGGCCAAGCCAAAGTGAGTCAAACTTACCATGGCTTCCTCGAGGCTCATGTCTCTTATCCCATAGCAACACTATGTCCCCCACCTGGAAAACTCTGGATTTGGCTTTCTTGTCAAACAAAGCCTTCACTTTCAACTGATGGGCTGTTATTCTATCAACCACCTGCAATCTATCTTCATTCAACTTTTGGAGATACATGATTCTCTTGTCTAGAGCACTGTTGAAGCTTGAATCTTCAATAGTTTTCATCAAATGCAAAGCTGGCAACTCCACCATCACTGGCAGTTGAGCTTCCACACCATACACTACTTGGAAAGGAGACATTCCAATGGCTCTCTTAGGTGTAATCCTATCAGCCCAAAGTGCATCATATAATTTCTTATGCCAATTTCTTTGAGAATCATTCACAAGTTTCCTGACAATGGTCACCAAATTCTTGTTCGTTGATTCAGCTTGTCCATTCCCTTGAGGATAATAATTAGAAGAGTGAGCAAGAGATATTCCATATCCATAACAAAAATCCATTATCTCAACAGAGGAGAAGTTAGAAGCATTATCAGTCACAACTTTGTTTGGAATTCCAAATCTTATCAATATGTTTTCCTTTATGAAGTTGCATACTACTTCAGAAGTAGTACTCTTGACTGGGATGGCTTCCACCCACTTGGTGAAATAATCCATGGTAGTCAACACATGAGTATGTCCAACACTTGAAGATGGATTGAGAGTTCGATGAAATCCAAACCCCATTGTTGAAAGGGCTCCTCGATCACCACTGGCTTGAGAGGAAAAGTAGCCAACCTTGGTCTTCCAACAAACGTTTGGCATGCTTCACATTTACTCACCCACTTTGATGCATCTTGGAATAGAGTGGGCCAATAATAGCTAGCATGAAGGATTTTGTGAGTCTGTTACAGCAGAGGAGAAATGCCCCCACAAGCTTGATCATGAAAAGTAGAAAATAATTTCTTTTTCTGCTCTTTATCTACACATTTTAAAAACCTTCCATCTACACCTCGTTTGAAAAGAGAATTTTCCCAAAGAACATACTATGCAAATCTAAGTTTGATGGATCTTTTTTCTTTTGCAATCAAGTGAGATGGGCATTCACCATAGGTCAGAAAATGAGCAATATCAGCGTACCATACATCTGTCGAGATGAGAAACAAAACCATAGGTAGATCCGCTTCATCTTTGGACAATGTTTCATCAACACCTTCAACAATGAGCTCACACAGGCCCTTACCATGAACCAACTTGGTTGGCTTGATATCCAAATTGTATTCTTGCACTTTTTCCACCCAATTACCTCTCTTAGTTCCAAATTCTTGTTGTGTGAGAATCAATTTGACATTTTATTCAGGCACAAACACAACAACATGAGAATTTAGAATATAAAATCTGAATTGTTTAACAACTTTTACAACAACAAAAGCGTGTTTCTCCATCATGGCATATTTCAGTTCATGGGCTTTCAAAATGTAGCTCATGAATGCTATGGGAAATTCATGATCTTCAGCATTCTTTTGAGTTAAAATAGCAGCCAAAGTGTTTTCAGTGGCATAACAATATATAATAAAATATCTGCTAAAGTCTAGACATGCCAAAGTGGGAGTATTTGCAATGGCTTTTTGATATCTTCAAAAGCAAGCTTTCCTTTAGAGGACCAGCCAAAAGTCTGCTTCCCTTTCATCATGTGAGCAATGCTCATAGTAAGTTCGGAAAAATCGGGTATGAATCTCCTCAAGAAATTAATCTTACCAAAGAAGGAATGAATGCCTTTCTTACTCGTGGGAAGAGGAATCTATTGTATGGCCTGAATTCTTTCTCGGATCAATTTTGATTCCATCTTTTGAGACAATGTGTCCCAACAACTTACCTTGATTACACAAAACATAGACTTCTTAGGATTCAAAGAAACTTTGTGCTCTCTACATTTTTGTAGGACTTTTTCAAGGTGTTGAACATGATCTGCTCTGATTTTTGAAAAGATAGTCAAATCATCTAGGTATACCACGATGCATTTCCCTTTCAAACTACCAAAATCCAGATCCATAGCCCTCTGGAAAGTAGCACCAGCATTGATGAGTCCAAAAGGCATTCTCTTGTAGGAAAAAGTGCCCCAAGGAGTGGTAAAGGTGGTCTTATGCTGATCTGCAGTGTTTACCTCTACTTGGTTGTACCCTGAGAATCCATCCAACATTGATAACATCTCCGAGCCTGTGACAGCTTGTAGCACTTGGTCCATCATGGGAAGAGGATAATTATCTTTCAAGGAAGCTTGATTTAGATTTCTAAAGTCAACACAGATTCTAATCTCCCCATTTTTCTTTCTGACAGGCACTATGTTGGCAATCCAAGTGGAATGATGGATAGGAAAGATGATCCGAGCTTTTAAAATCTTTTGTATTTCTTGAAAGATAGTGTCAACAATCTTCGGATTATACTATCTTTGCTTTTGTTTAAAAGGCTTGATGTCAGGCTTAAGAGGGATGGAATGTTGCATTTATTTTGGTTTGAAAGCTTTGAGATCTTCATACGAGTAAGAAAGCACATCAACATACCTTTTCAAAAGATTTACCACCTTTTCCCTTTCTTCCTGAGTACAACACTTTCCAACGTTCACCATTTTAGGTTCCTCCATACTTCCAATATTTATTTTTTTAGTTTCAGCAAATTGTTGATTTCCTTGAGAAGCCTTGGACTTAACATACCTATCATGTTTATCAAAAAGATCCTCTAAACTCACCAAACCTTAGGAATTTTGTTTCCTTTCAGTCTGATACATCCATCATGATCCATCTCTTCTTTAACACTTTCTTCATTTGAAGAAATGCCCTCTCTAGGCAAGTTATTGCTACCTTCAAAATACAACTGATCAAAGTTATCTCTCAATTCCAAGAAAGAGAGTAGATGCTGGTCATCATTGAAGACCTACCAATTGTTTACATTGTTAGGAATGCTAGGCATGTGAATCATTTCAATGGAGAATTTGTCCTGAGAGAAGTCAGGATGAGGAATTAACAAAGATCCAGAGACTGCCAGGGAATCAGCCCTAGTATTCTCTTCTCTTGGTACTGCTGCAATGGAGAAAGCATTGAGGAATTCAATAGAATCCCAAACCAGATTTCTATAGTGCTTCAATCTTCTATTTTTTACTTGATAAAGGTCTCAAACCTGCTTTACAATAAGCTCAACATCACCATGAGAAAAAAGGTTCTTAACTCCCATCTCCTTCGCCATATTCAACCCAAGAATGAGGGCTTCATATTCAGCAGTATTATTGGTATTCTCGAACTGAAACTTGAAAGAAAAAGGGTGAATCTTACCCTCGGGAGAGATCAACACTATACCAGCTCGGCACTAGCTGAGGAGCAACTGCCATCAAACTCCAATGTCCAGACGTCATTAGGATCATGCAATACTTCTTTGGGTGCACATTCTTCATCCGGTGACATAATCATGTAATTCCCATGCCCAATGTCTTCATATATAATTTGTGCTTTTGGATCATCCGTTTTTGCACAATATACTTAGTTGGCTTCTCAGGCAACAAATTCTTCATCTTACCATTAACTGGAATAATGGCATGTGACCAATCCATTTGGATTTCCCCTCCCACATCTTTGCAAAAGTTCCTACTCAATAGCATGCCATAAGAAGGAGGAATATCAACAACCAAGATGGTAGCCAAGACTTTCTTCTCTAGCCAAGCAGTGAAAGCTACTTGTGCGTCTTTGATCCTCCCAACCAAAGGTACTTCCCTACTCTCCATGGAATAACAAGAACCATATGTGCGGGTGAGATTTAAGCCCAAGGCATGAGCCACTTTGGTAGGCATCACATTGTCTGATGCTCCGGAATCTATGACACAATTACTAAGTTTATGGCTTGCTATAAGGAGAGTCACATAGAAAGGTCTGATTTTATCATTGGGTGATGTGACAGCAGCCACAAGGCATGGCTGAGAAGAGGAAGAAGGAGTGGGAAAAAGGCCTTTGGAAGCATGAGATGGGATTTTAGATTTGGAGTTGACAAAATCAACCATTTTGGCAAAGGCTTTGGGATGGGTTTGATAAAACTCGGCCTCAGAAATCTGAACCTTAGTTCTCTTTATGTGATCAATAATATCAAAGGATCTAGATGTGGATGGGTATTGTTGTTGCAGACTCACAACACCCCTGGATGCAAATCAGGCTTCTAGGTTGATGTTCAGGCATCCAGTGTGATTGCACAACATGGAATCCTTTCTCCAAGCGTGGGACTTGTAAAGATGAGAAAAGATTCTCCAGAGAAGGCTGGTTCCTATTCCTCTGTTCAGATGCACACAAAAAATGTAGAGGGTTTGCTAAAACCTAATCTAACTTGCCAAGGAGACAGGGTAAGAAAATGCATAGAATAAAACCTAAACTACAAAGGTGATGCACCGAGGAATGTTAGACACTCATTTTGCAAATTTAACACAGACCACATAGATGCAATACAAACACCATGCACAGGTAACCAAACTGCAATAAGAGATCAAAATGACAACAATGAATACATGAGAGGGTCGAGAGTCAATCACAACACATATATTATTGCTCAAGAGTCGATACAAGATACATGCACGGGCCAAGAGGCAAAAAGACGGCATTACAACCCATATGGGAGGTTTGAAAGCTCCACAAATTCTCTGGCAAGCGAGGAATAAGGGAGGATGCAAAACAAAATGTCCGACCCCTTAAAGGAGCTCTTCTTTACAATATATATCAAGAAATGAGAGAGGGAAGAGAGAGGAAATCAGAATCTACCCCAACCACTTCTTGGTAGCATTTAAAATCATCTCATTATGATGAAGCAGCGGCGGATCCTAGCAAAACGGGCTGTCTAACAGAGCGAGCGTCTCGGCTGTGCATTAAAGTTGGTTGTTGAAGCATTACTTCTGTCTATCACCACGCACGTCAGAGACGTTTTCTTAATTTTCTCCCTCCAAACTACACCAAAATGTGAGATTGATCCTAGAATCATGTAGAGAATTTCAACAGACTTTCCGTTGATATAAAGAACGTGCAAATCCGAGCTCTGGATCGAAAGATACGAAGGTCTGAAGATTTAGGGCACAAAACAGGTGAAAACGGATTTTTAAATTTCTTTTCCCGCGCTCTGCCATCTGGATGACACGTGGCAGGCTCTGGTTCGCTGAGAAATTTTCTCTCTCCACCTTTTCGCGGGCTTTTCTTATGGGCCCCTTAAACTTGGACACGTGGCACTATTTCATTGGTTCGGATCAGTGCTCGAAAACTCGCCCCTTTGACTTTTGGACCTTTTTCCTTGGCGACACGTGTCATGCTGTGATTTGTCCACGGGCCAGCCAGATTTTCACATCCACCATGTCCTTTTGTCCGGATGTCCCAAAGGTTTCGTGGGATAGAATCCTCCGATCCGCCCGAAATGGGCTTCCTCGTCCCTTTTTTGCCGGTGACACGTGGCGTGATCTGATTGGCTTTCGGCTCCTTCGGCTATCCGCGTCCCGCGCGCCCCTTTGTCCCACTTGTCCTTGTGCTGAAGTTTCTTGTTTCGGCCGATCCGGCCGGTTCACGTCCTTCGCATCCATTTGTCCCAAATGTCCCAGTGCTGTCTGGGACAAATTCTTCCGGTTCGCCCGATTCGGCCGGTTCGCGTCCTCCGCGCACTCTTGTCCCGCTTGCTCCCAGTAAAGGACTTGGACAAATTTTCTTTCTTTCGGCCGATCCGGGCATTTCACATCCATTTGTCCCAGATGTCCCTTTTCTGTTTGGGCCGCCTGGAGGCTTTTCGGCCGATCCACACCTTCCGCGTATAATTGTTCCAACTGTCCCAAAGGTGGCCTTGAGCAGGACTTAGCCAATTTTACGATTTTCCCCTGAATCAATCTACTTGCTTGGAACTAAAAACTCTGATGCATGTTATCAAATTAACTTTGGGGGGTGAAATTTGGATAACAATTTGGTGAATTTTCGGGGTCACCTACCTGCTAGGTAGAAGATCAGTGGCCTTTTAGCGATCCGTTGGGCATGGAGTCATAAGCAATAACCTGAAATGAGCCTGATGCTGCAACTCCCTCTACGAGAGCACATGCTAAACTGTAAAAAACTCAATCTAGGAGCGACAAAACCTACGCCAAAGCACTTAGGGAAACTGAAACCTAACTACAACAAGACAATGTGCATACGCACTTAGAGGAATTGAAATCTAGGCTAATATTTACAAGGGTGAACCTTTTATTTTCAGTAGCAATGTTTGAGATAGATTCCATTTACTGGAATCTGCAGTTCTTCACCGTCCAATGAGGCCAATTGGAAAGCATTGCTGCTCTTGCACTTCATGACCATGTATGGGCCACTCCAAATGGCATCAAATTTTGAATGCCTTCCCGGTTTTTCCCTGTCCACATCCCATTTCAACACTAGATCTCCAACTTGAAAAGATCTATCTTTGGCCTTCCTATCAAAGGTCTTCTTGATCAAAGCTTGATCCTTTTCCATTGCTTGGGATGCCTGATTTCTGATCTCCTGCAGCTCCATCAACTCTGCATACCTCACCTCCATGGGCTCAAATTCAAGTAACTCCAGCTGCTTCATGAGTTCCAATGTTGGCAACTCAAGTGACATGGGCAAGATTGCCTCTCTTCCATAGACAAGCCTGAATGGAGAGTTACCTGTGGATCTTTTGGGAGTGATCCTATCAGCCCATAAGGCTGATTTCAACTTGGTATGCCAAGACCTCTGATTCTCATCAAGAGTTCTCCTAATGATCCTCAACAAGTTCTTGTTTGTAGACTCGGCCTGGCCATTACCCTGAGGGTAATAGTTCGATGAAGTGCTTAGGTAAATACCGTTCTTGACAGCCCACTCAGTCACCTTAGATCCAATGAATGCCAATGCATTATCAGAGATTATTGTGGCAGGTACACCAAATCTAGTTGTTATTCCCTCATAAAAGTCTAAGATGCTAGACTCATTTGCCTCTTTGAGTGCTACTGCTTCTGTCCATTTGGTGAAGTAGTCTGTGGCTGTCAAAATCCATTTATGCCCTTGGCTTGAATTGGGATTAATGACTCCAATGAAGTCCAAACCCCATTGCATGAATGGCTGGTCAACTGAGATTGGATGCAATGGAAGGGCAGCAAACTTCTCTTTTCCTGTGAAGAATGCACAATTCTTACACCTCTTGATCCATGCGTAGCAATCGCTGAAGATTTTAGGCCAATAATAACCAGCCTTCATAATTTTTAGAGCTGTCACTCTTGGCGCAAAATGGCCACCAGCTGGTCCACCATGAAACTCTTCCAATACCCTTTGAATCTGACCTGTGCTAATGCATCTCAGCAGCACTCCATTTACATCTTTCTTGAACAAAACTCCATCAACAATGGCATACGGGACAGCCTGTAATCTGAAGTATCTCCTTTGGGTCTTGTTCATCTCTGGGGGGCACTGGCCTGTACCTAGGAAGTGCATAATACCTTGGGTCCAGCAAGGAATGGGGGAAGCATTGTCTTCTTCATGATTGCCGCTTGGCTCATGGCTGTCCTGGACTGTCAAAACAGCCTCTTCTTCGTTGCATACTTCCTTTTGCTTCCCTAAAACCAGCTGCTCACACAGTCCTTTCCCTCTTACCAGCTTGGTGATCTTGATCTCAATGTCATACTCCATGACACGGGTGATCCAACCTGCCCTTTTCTCATTCAAATCCTTGTTGAGGAGGAAGTCCTTAACTCCAGCATGTGAGACCAGCAACTGGACCTTGTTGTTTGAGACTAAATGCTTGAATTTCTTCAAGCTTCTGATTACTACAAGTACATGCTTTTCAATAAAAGAGTACCTCACCTCGTAGTCATCTAGGCTCTGGCTAAAAAAGGCAATCGGCTGCTCATCATTATCTTTGTTCTGCTGTACCAGAATGGCAGAAATAGTGTCATCACCTCCAAATGCATAGAGGATGAAATCCTTGGAGAAGTCTGGGTTGATGAGAGTTGGTGCTTGAGAGATAGCTTCTTTGATTGCTTCAAAACTCTCCTTGCCTTCTGTTGTCCACTTAAAAGCCATGCTCTTCTTTAACATTTTGGTGATGGGCTTGACAAGGGCTGCAAAATCTGGGATAAACCTGCGGACAAAATTGATCCTTCCCAAGAAACTTTGAAGAGCCTTCTTGTGACTTGGCAATGGCAGTGCTCTTATGGCTTCAACCCTCTCTGGATCAATTGCCAGTCCCTCTTTCGAGACAACATGGCCAAGGAGCTTTCCTTCATGTGCAAGAAAGATGCACTTCTTGGGGTTCAAAGATACTCGAACTTTCTACACCTCTGAAACACTTGCCTGAGGTGAAAGAGATGGTCTGCTGCATTCTTTGAGAAGACAGTGATATCATCTAGATATATCAGCACTATCTTGTTGATCAAGCCTTTGAATGCCATGTCCATTGCCCTTTGAAAGGTAGCACCAGCATTGGACAGCCCAAATGGCATCTTCTTGTAAGCATATGTGCCCCATTTAGTTGTGAAGGTTGTCTTGAATTGGTCTTCTTCTTTCACCATCACCTGATTATACCCTGAGTAGCCATCTAGGAGAGAGAATCTCTCTGAACCGGATACTACTTGCAATATTTGTTCCATTGAAGGAAGCGGGTAATGATCTTTGAGAGATGCTCTATTGAGGTCTCGGAAGTCCACACACAACCTGATTTCTCCGCTTTTCTTCCTGACCGGAACCAAGTTAGCAACCCAGCTTGAGTGCTTGATCGGGAATATAATGCTTGCCTCTATTAGCTTATTTAGCTCTTTCTTCATTAGAGGCTCAATGTGAGGGTTAACAGGTCTCTGCTTCTGCCTGATGGGCTTAGCATCTGGATCCAATTCTATGGTATGTTGTGCCAAATTCGGATTGAATCCTCTCAAGTCTTCATAGCTCCAAGCGAAGACATCTGGAAATTCTTGACAAAGCTGTATGAAATCTGATTTCTCCTGCTCAGTGGCCACTTTACCAATTTGAAGTGTTTTGCCTTCCCCAACCGGAATTGGCTCTGAATCTTCCCTCTTGACCTGTATGTTAGCCTTTTCTTTATGGAACTGGTCGTTAGGGTTGAAGATAGACTCCAACGTTACTAAACCCTTGGGAAGCTTGTTTGTCCACAGCTGCACTACTTGATCCCCATACTGCTGCTCTAGTCTGTCCTGATTCCTAGCTGAGAATTCAGCCTCTTCTTGTAAAAATTGACGATCTGTTGATCATTTTCAAACACCTGCCAGCTGGTGTTATTATCTGGAACTGCTGGCCTCACAATCACATGGATATGTGGCTGTGTTTTTTCCCTTTTGATGTTGTCAACCACATCAAACGTTGCTCCAACTACTGCGAGCCTATCCGCGGCTTCATTTTTCTTCCTGGGTATGGACACAATGTTGAAAGCTTCGAAATCCTCAATGAGGTCCCATACCCTATTCTTGTAGCTCCTCAGCAAGTCGTTCTTTGTAGCATGTTGTCCTCTAACTTGGTTGACGATTAGCTCGCTATCCCCGAACACCTGCAAGTTATTTATCCCTTTTTTCCTAGCCCAATGAAGTCCATGAATCAAGGCCTCATATTCAGCTGTGTTGTTTGAACAAGAAAACTGGAAACAAAAAGCTGAATAATATTTGATGCCTTGAGGTGAAACAAGCATGGCTCCACCTCCTGCGCCTTGCCTACTCCTTGATCCGTCAAAAAAAACAGCTACCATACCTCATTGTCATCATTATGGCTTGGCTTGGTGATGCTAGGAACAGGTTGATTTTCTTCGTGTATACAATAGACTCCCAGCTCAGATTCTTCTACTTCTTGATAGGGATCAAAAGCATGTATCTTGTTTGCCCATTCATCAAGAGTTAGGTCCGGATACTTCCAACCTTGGTGTCAGCCTCATCAGTACTAGGGTGATCTTCTTGATCAAATGCTGAGCAATTGGCATTAATCTGACTTGGAGTGTAAGGCTCAATATGGAAGTTTGCAATAGGTTCAGACCTAATTGTAGCCTTAGTTCCATACCTTGTTCTAAATAGCATGTGAGACCAATCAGCAGACAAATACCCCCCAATCTTGGCTGTGAAGTCCCTTGACAAGCAAAGGGCAAAGAGTGGTGGAAGGTCTATGATTGATATATCTTGTAAGACAACAACATTTGGACATGCATGCAAGGTAAGACTCAAGTTTTTAATCACTCCAACTGTTGCTATTGCTGTCCCATCCAATTGCACTACCCCTTTAGATATTACTTCATATTGGAGACCCAGCTGATCAGCTATTTGCTTGGGCATCACTGAGCTACTTGCCCCGGAATCAATCATGCAATTGTGTACTAGTTTATCCCCAATGATTAATGAAACATAGAAAGGAGGGGGCTTCAACATTTTACCTTGTTGCCCTCCATGGCTTCCTTCAGGCTGGGCAGCATTTGTAAGCACTTTGTCTTGCATCTAAACCTGCTTGATTCGAAGTTGTCCAATCCTTCATGGCAGCTTGCAGCAGATCTCTTTGTCCTGGGATGGATAGGGATTCCCACATTGATATATTGACGTTAGTCTTCTTCATCTATTCAATGATACTGAATGGGGATGAAGTATCCTTTTGTTGTCCCTTGGTTTGTACATTCACCCCTTGCACGTGGGCAGCAACAGCTGGCATTTGAGTTGGCCTAGGGGCTGTTCTTGGCTGTCCTTGTGCACTTGAAACTGGACTTTGCTTGCCAATCATTTGTGGAGCCATGGAAGGTTGTGGATTGGCTAGGGCTAATGGCTGTTCTTCACCCAAATTTCTCCTCTTTGACCTTGTGTTGGCTGCAACACCTTGAGAGACTGCCTGATTCATGCCACAGAAATCTTCCGCTTGCCAGTTCACCAACGTGGTGTCATTTGGGGCTGATTGCTGTTGGAATGTTTCTTGTTGTTGACTGTTTCCTTGACTGCCCTCACCCTCCACACCAGTAGTTGTCACCATCAGTGCTTGATTGAGAGCACCATTGAAACACATGGATTGGTTATGAGGCTCGTTGCATGGAAAGCACCAGTCATATTCCTGAGCAATGTTGTTCTGTGTTGGCACTAATGCCTTAGAGGCAGATATAGCATTTGGATTATAGGGCTGGAATGGTCTATTAGAGGGAGGCCTTGTTTGATTCACATTTGCAACTGGATTAGGTGGTCTTTGTGGTTGGTATGGCTGCCTATTAGGCTGAGCTTGAGGTTGATAGGAAGGTCTGAAACCTTGGGCTTGTTGCCTCTTAATAGTAACCAGCTCATTTCCCAAATTTTGTAACTGTTTCATGACCTCTTGGAGTTCATTTGAAGCACTTGGAGATGAAGTGGAAGCTTCATTTGAACTCTGATTTCTAGGAGTGGGAACAGGAGCCAAAGTGGGTGCTTGACTAGTGCTTGGATTTTCTAAGTTTGGATACAAGGGCATGGGAGGCCTAGGAGCCAGTTTACCAGCTTGAATAAGATAGTTTTCGGCTCTAATGGCAATGCTATAAGCCATAGGGATTGTTGTGCCTCCCATGGACTGAATTAACATAGAAATATCAGAATTCAAAGCTTTAAGGTAATATAGAAAAGCACCTTCTGCTGTTGGCCTGACTGCCACTGGAATCCTATCCCAAGACCTTTGAAATCTAAAGTTGAAGTCAGTCAGCTGCTCGTTGGAGGCTCTCTTGATAGTTGTCAGCTGCTCCAAAAGAGACAAGTTGTCTCCCTTCTCTCCAAATTGCTCGTGAAGTGCAATACACAGCTGATTCCAGTTTGTGATAGAACCAGCTCCAAGGCTCCTAAACCATTGTAATGCTTTACCCTTGAAGGAAGATGCCAGTAACTTGACAGCCACTTGCATTTCATTGATTTCATGGATTGCACAAAGGTTAGCAATATCTTTAACATGATCACACCGGAGTAGTCGATTTTCTCCGGTGAAGTAGGGAATGTTCTTCAAGGCTGCAATAGAACTGGATGCTGTGCATTGAGAGCAAGTGGGCCTTTGCCCGTGAAGTTGACGTAGGGATTGTTCTCGAGCCATTCTAATCGGTCTTAAAACCCTTATACCGAATGAAAGGCCATCGTGTGGAGGAGTTGAGAGAGTTCTGCATTTGGTGGAGATGGAGACCTCTCAATCCTTCTTCCTCTTTGCCTTCTTCTTGGAGATAACGCAGTATTCAAACAAGACTTCTTCTTCTCCAACTCTTGACCTTGTGGTGATTCTTCTCATGAGTTTTCAGGCCTGCACTGCTGAAACCAGTCGATTCTTCCCCTTGGAGTCGCCAGATATGCAGATAATAGCTCTTATAAGCAAGAAAACTGCAGCAGATGCATATCAACTTTGCTGCAATAAAAATGAGACCTCTAAGTCCCACCGGCATGCCAAAACTGTTGTTGCAGACTCACAGCACCCCTGGATGCAAATTAGGCTTCTAGGTTGATGTTCAGGCATCCAGTGTGATTACACAACATGGAATCCTTTCTCCAAGTGTGGGACTTGTAAAGATGAGAAAAGATTCTCCAGAGAAGGTTGGTTCCTATTCCTCTATTCAGATGCACACAAAAATGCAGAGGGTTTGCTAAAACCTAATCTAACTTGCCAAGGAGACAGGGTAAGAAAATGCATAGAATAAAACCTAAACTACAAAGGTGATGCACCGAGGAATGTTAGACACTCGTTTTGCAAATTTAACACAGACCACATAGATGCAATACAAACACCATGCACAGGTAACCAAACTGCAATAAGAGATCAAAATGACAACAATGAATACATGAGAGGGTCGAGAGTCAATCACAACACATATATTATTGCTCAAGAGTCGATACAGTACATTGCAGTGGCCAAGAGGCAAAAAAGACTGGCATTACAACCCATATGGGAGGTTTGAAAGCTCCACAAATTCTCTGGCAAGCGAGGGAATAAGGGAGGATGCAAAACAAAAATGTCCGACCCCTTAAAGGAGCTCTTCTTTACAATATATATCAAGAAATGAGAGAGGGAAGAGAGAGGAAATCCAGAATCTGCCCCAACCACTTCTTGGTAGCATTTAAAATCATCTCATTATGATAGAAGTGGTGGATCCTAGCAAAACGGCGGGCTGTCTAACAGGAGCGGCGAGTTGTCTGCTGCATTAAAGTTGGTTGTTGAAGCATTACTTCTGTCTATCACCACGCGTCAGAGATGTTTTCTTAATTTTCTCCCTCCAAAATGCACCAAAATGTGAGATTGATCCCAGAATCATGTAGAGAATTTCAACAGCTTTCCGTTGATATAAAGAACGTGCAAATCCGAGCTCTGGATCGAAAGATACGAAGGTCTGAAGATTTAGGGCACAAAACAGGTGAAAACGGATTTTTAAATTTCTTTTCCCGCGCTCTGCCATCTGGATGACACGTGGCAGGCTCTGGTTCACTGAGAAATTTTCTCTCTCCACCTTTTCGCGGGCTTTTCTTATGGGCCCCTTAAACTTGGACACGTGGCACTATTTCATTGGTTCGGATCAGTGCTCGAAAACTCGCCCCTTTGACTTTTGGACCTTTTTCCTTGGCGACACGTGTCATGCTGTGATTTGTCCACGGGCCTGCCAGATTTTCACATCCACCATGTCCTTTTGTCCCGGATGTCCCAGTGCTTCGTGGGATAGAATCCTCTGATCCGCCCGAAATGGGCTTCCTCGTCCCTTTTCTGCCGGTGACACGTGGCGTGATCTGATTGGCTTTCGGCTCCTTTGGCTATCCGCGTCCCGCATGCCCCTTTGTCCCACTTGTCCTTGTGCTGAAGTTTCTTGTTTCGGCCGATCCGGCTAGTTCACGTCCTTCACATCCATTTGTCCCAAATGTCCCAAAGGTCTTTATCTGGGACAAATTCTTCCGATTCCTTGGAATTCGGCGGTTCGCATCCTCCGCGCACTCTTGTCCCGCTTGCTCCCAGTAAAGGACTTGGACAAATTTTCTTTCTTTCGGCCGATCCGGGCATTTCACGTCCATTTGTCCCAGATGTCCCTTTTCTGTTTGGGCCGCCTGGAGGCTTTTCGGCCGATCCACACCTTCCGCGTATAATTGTTCCAACTGTCCCAAAGGTGGCCTTGAGCAGGACTTAGCCAATTTTACGATTTTCCCCTGAATCAATCTACTTGCTTGGAACTAAAAACTCTGATGCATGTTATCAAATTAACTCTAGGGGTGAAATTTGGATAACGGTATCATTACAAAAGAATGGAAGAGACCTTAGACCTATCAACTTTATCATTTGACACAAGAAGCTTTAGAAGCAGAATTGGAGGGAGAAAAACCAGCAGAGCTTACCTTTTGTGTGGAGGTAGTGGGGATAGGAGAACCTCTCTTTGCAAGCACTGGAATGGTATTGGAAGACTCCTTTGATTTCTTTGTAGGCTGCACAACTTTCTCCTTTTTCTGGTCTATTCTCGAGTCATGACAACATATGACTCATTGTTCATCTCAGCCACTACATCATCATAGTCATCTTCATCATCAACACCTTCAGTGGTAAGGAAATTGACTCTAGAACCTCTGGGCTGCTCCAATTCTTCATCAGCATCCTCTTCTTGATCATCATACAATTCATTCTCTTCTTCATCATCAGGTTCAAGGACTTCACATGTTACGTTGACAGGCACTTTGAGAGGTGGACCTTCAATTACCAACCTGGTTTGAGAAGAATGCGTCTATTCTAGGCTGAAAATTCTTCCTTGGAACATCTTGGTATGGAGCATGCTAAGCCAATTGTTTTTTGATTGCAATGAGGTCATTGGCCAGCTTTTGTACCAACTGATCCAAATTACCTCCAGGAGAAGAGGAAGAAGATGATGTCTTGGATTTATGGGATTCTATTTTTAGTTTTCCTGACATGATCAAGTCATCTTCCATGCTGACTACCAGCCTCTGATCATCATCCAAAGTTGCTAGATTGGCTCTCCTCAGAGCATAGCTTACTTCAGGTAGTTGTGCATTCAAAAAGAAACATTTTTGGATCTGATCAACGGGTCGGGTGTCTTGTGGGATCTTGTTAATAAGCTTATTAAACTTAGCCACAAATTCTCTCATGGGCTCTTGTGGTTCCTTTTTTATTTGAGAAATTTGGGCAAGCAGAGCATGCACATCTTCTGCAGGTTTGAAATGGTTCTCAAATCTTGTTCTCATCGTGGTCCAATTGGTAATTGCTCCAGCAGGAAGATGGTAAAACCAATCTGTTGCATTATCTTGTAAGGTCTCCACAAACAACCTAACAGAGACATCTTCATGTTCCACACCGAGGACTCCACATGCAACAATGAAGGCTGCAATGTGTTCATCAGGGTGCACTTTCCCATCACCCCTGAATTTGGGAAAATTCTTTCTGTTACCCCTAGGTAACTCATGCAAAGGTTGTGGAAGAGCCAAGGGACCAACTTGGTGGCCCCAAGGTAATGGAATTGCCATCCTTGGAAAAACGCTTGAAGAGGAACTGAAACACCAGCAAGAATCAAAGCACGAAGATTAGGGCTGAGTTGCTCTTGAGGGATTCCACTCCCAAGGGTTCTGTCTTCAACAGGGGGTGTGCTTGTAGAACGAGCTCTTCTATTTCTCCCTGTTGAAGGAAGAGGAAAACCCTACTGCTCAAGAGTTGAAACTGAGAATCTTCGATTCCAAGAGCCTTCCTACCATGGGTAAACCTTAGAGTCGCAGATCGAAAAATGATCAATAAATTGTTCTTTGAAAACTGGAATCCGTTGAAAACAAATCCCAGAGTCGCCAAAAACTATTGGGTTTCAAATTTGCACTTGGGATGAAACCACAGTCAGGGGACAACAAGTCCCTCCTCTTTGATGGGAGAGGTTCCCTTATTGAAAGCCAAAAACAAGATTATTTACAAATCTACAACTTTCATCAAATGTGGTCTTCTGACATATGAAAATGCGTTTTCTTTAAGGAAAAACACCAGCACAAGAGAATGGAAGAATGAAGGGGAAAGAGCGGCAATACTTTTAGGGAAAAGAGATTACAGAGAGAACCCCTAATTGCATTGGATAAATGAATTACAGAGAAGAATCATTCACGTTTTACCAGGTGCAATCACACAGACACAAAGTTCTCATAATTGCATTTTGAAGAACAAAAAGTTTCTTAGCTTCTATTTGATCAAATGATTCAAAAACAAAGCGAGAGGGAGAGAGGAAACAGAGGAAAAAGAAAAATAAGCTCTTGTATTGATTTTTGGTTCAAAATTACAGTCTCGACATATCAGAATTCCCACACAAACAATGGCTTCCAGATCCCATCAAATAGCTTGCTCAAAGTGGTTACAAATTCCTCCAAGCAGGAAAAACGGTTTATAAATGAATTCCATCCTTCGTGCTCTTTCAAAATCATCCATTCGCGAAGAAAAAACCATGGCGAAAAACCAATTTACGCCAATACACAGACATTTCATTTTATTTGCAGTTTCAATATGAACCATTGATTTCGTTGTTAAAACATTCAAATCGGGCCGTCCACATGGAAGGAGAAGATTGGAGCGGGTGCGGGGAATCCTTTCCATTTTCGTGATTTTCTATGTTTTGGCACTTTGGAACAAATTGCCCCGAAGCCCGCCTTGACTTTTTGACTTGGACACGTGGCGGGATGTGATTGGAAATGGGGTCGCGGTGTAATTCTAAACATTTTGACCTATTTTGCAAAAAAATGCAAAATCTCATTTACCTCCAGCCCATAGCTCCGATTCAGCATGGACACGTGGCATGAGCTGATTGGAAATGGGTGCGTGGCTCTCGTTGCATCATTTTCACCTTTTTGGAAAAAGGTACAAAATCTTGTTTTATCCCACCATCCCGCAGCTCCAACTTGACCTTTTGACAAGTGTCATTCCTTGATTAGCTGTGGGTTGAGGGAAAATGGATCATCTTAACACTTTTTAACCTTTTGGTCAAAAGGTTAAAAACCATGAAGTCTTCCATGGCTCTATCGGCCCGATTCAAAGATGATATGTGGCAACAACTTATTCACAGCGGGCCTCGGGAACTTTTCTTTTCATCTCTCCACGCTGGGCTCATGGGTCAAACTTCACCAACTTAACTTTTTTCAAAGAGAAATGTTGTCAAATACCTCATGATTACACCGGTCTGCAAGGGAAAACTAGTCCTAACCCTAAACTAACCTAATTAAGACCTATAACTTGGTCACACCTACACCCATGACTAATGACCCCTTTCTCGCACCCAAAACCGACCTCTAGTCACTTGACCAAGCCCATGCAACTAATCTCTCGGGAGAAAAGCGGGAAAGTGGGCTATTTTACTAAAAATAGCACTGCTTTTTCCTCTAAATACCGGTTCTACTCGGCCGCCGTCGGTTACGTAACCGCCATCGGTTCCCTGTAAATGGGCTCCCCAAACCAAAAACAAAGGTGGAAGGATTTTTGAATCGAGAGAGAGCATCAGGAGCGATCAAGAGAATCCGGATCTTTACTTGGTGGCGAGAGACAAGTGAAGAGACAAGAAGAGTTTGCAGCAAAGGAGATCAAGCCCAAGCAGCTGCAACGGATACGAGCCTGTGATACTCGGTGATCATCGGGAGGAGATATCTCATCTTACGTGTGTCGAGGCCATCCTACCTCGATTACGCCTTTGTCATCAGAGTTCTTGGACCTGCATCTTCGTCAATAACTAGTAAGTTACATCTTGCATGTCCTTTTAATAATACTTCTTAGACTTTTGAATCATAGTCCTCACAAATCCATTCCTAGATCCACTACCCAGCGTGCCATTGCATCTAACTATCATTCATTTACTTCTCATCACCTCATTACCTAATATCACCCATATACTAGCCTTACAAACAACACAGCTACCCTACTGACAACAACCACCCCCCAAACACAACCCACGGATCCTAGACCCTACCGATATCGGTTATCAGTAACCGGCATCGGTTATTGTGGTTCAAAACCAGAAATCAGCCTTTCCCCTACCTGTTTCAACAAAGCAACTTAATTGATATTTTACAGTCTTTGGTGTTAATTCATATTAGCAGGGAAACTGACCACCTTCGAAAGGAAGTTTTATATTTCCTGGGCCCAAGGCAGTTTCCTCATTTATTGTCTAATCAAAATCTTGTGGTCTTGTGTTCTTATTTGCAGGTAGTCCTTCCAAGACAAAAAGGAGTTCTTCGCAGTCAGCCTGATCTTTCTCTACGGTACGCGCACACCATCTCGACATTCAACAGGTATTCCTCCTAGCCCCAACCCTTATCTGTTTCTAAAAGGAATGAAAGGATAGAAGCAACTCTATTCCAGAAGCTGAAACATTCCGAGTGAAACATTTTGGCACGCCCGGTGGGACCCATTTCGGGTTTTGTTTCTCTTGCTTATTTTCATTTTAGGAAGCATACTTGCTGTTGCTGTTTTTGTTATATATTTAGTAAAGAATTTGTCTTGCTTTCCTAGTTTCGCATTAGTGAAAGTCATCTCTTTTGCTTCATCGAACATAATTTTCGATTTGGGTTTAAAACACGTGCATTGCATTCCTGCTTGTTGTTTTCAATTCTAGTGAACGTAGATTAAGTAACAGGTTGTACACGTGGGGGTGATATCCACGGTATTGACAGGAAATTAATCTTACTTTCACTGCACAACACATACCGAATCACTTCACTATTAACACAACAGCTCAAAACATCCCCCTTTTCCGTGGTATTCCTCCGCCCGATTGAGGTAACCTTATAAGCCAAAACAACTTGACATTTCCCCTAAGTCTTTTGTTTAGGATTGACATCATTTCCGCGTCTAAAGGCATAAGCCCACAATAATTAAAATTAACCCTAGGGTTAATCTCTGGATTTGCGTGTGCATCTTGTTTGTTTTCAGTTCTGTTTTCTCTGTTATACACTGTCTTCTGTGATTACCTTAGAACAATTTGATAAATATACTGAGCAAATCAGCAGCTTCTTATATTTTCTTATACCAGTCTTATTACACCGACATCGGTTACCTGACCGACGTCGGCTATAGTATAACCGACATCGGTTATCAGACCGATATCGGTTATTGTCTTTTCATTCGACAAACGTGACCTACCAATTTTACCGATCGAGTTTGTTACATGTTCTGTGATTGAAACCCTCTTTGTGAACTCCTGTCCATGGTTGTTATCACTCGAAAGCAAGCCGCCGCCATGGTTTCACATGCTTGCTCTGTTTCCTTGCTGAATCCCCCTTCACATTGCACGTGGGAATCCTACGGATACGGCGAGGTTCCTAAAATTCTGTGGGAGATAAGGACTTTGCCAAGTTTACGGATGCTAATCCTAGTCTTTGTCAATACTATTTGTCTCATGCCCACGACCGTATGCCCGATGGTCGGCTCCTTGTTGGTATGCCTATTAGTATAGCTGCTCATTTAGCTCCCACTCCGCTTGATGACACCGCCTTGCTTCCCGCATCTTTAGCCCCGTCTCCCAATCCGATGACTTCAGAGGTTCATACGACACAGATTAGCTTTCCTTTGGTTAATCTTGGACCCCACATATCACCACCACCATTGCCCCTACCTCATCTCTCTTGCGAGACCGCTCGTTCATGACTTGCTCTCTGCCACCTATCCACACGAGCTTTCCTTCTCAAGCTCCGCCCACCTTTTCATTTCCACATACATATCCGGTAACCTCAACATCCTATATGGGACATCCCTATTCGGTCGCCTCAACATATTCATCCTCCATACCTTATCAACACTTAACCCCACCAGTGTCTAGCGGTGGCCCTTGGCCCAATTTGCCTCCGTTTACCACAACCACACCATCATCTCATCCAACTACTGATTTAATTAAACAAATGATGGACAAAATGCAAAACCTGGAGGCTTCTGTTTCAGGAAGTCGTAGCGCCTTGACATACGAGCAAGTTTGTCGGGAGCCTATTCACCCTTCTGTCCCCCTTCATTCATATCCTCCTCAATGGGAGTTGCTGAAATTTACTCGTTTTAATAGTAAAGAGGATCCTCAACAACACTTGCGATCATTTAGACATGCTTGTTATTTGATTGCTCATGATGATGCCTTGTTACTCCGCACCTTTCCCATGTCCTTATCAGGACCCGCCTTGGAGTGGTACAGTGCTTTAACCCAGCACTCAATCTTCTCTTTTAACCAACTAGCCCAATCTTTCTTGGATCATTTCTCCATTAACATTGCCAAGAAAGTATCTATCACCGACCTTTATGCCATCCGACAATTTGAGGACGAATCTATCGCAGATTTCGTTGGACGATGGCGGGGCCTTATCAACCAACTTACGTATGCCTTGCCTCAAACCGAACTTATCGAACTGTTTACGCGGGCCTGCGCTAAGCACATCTCTCCTACCCTCCAAATTCAAACTTTCCGTACATTTGATGAGGCCTTTACCATGGCTCGGAAATTAGAAATTCGAGCCTTAGAAGAAGAGAAATTGCGGTTGCGCAACAAAAACCCCACTTTTCGAACCCAAGATTCCACCAACAAACCTAACACCACCAATCCTCACCCATCGACCAGCTTGAAATCAAAAGGGGCCGTGCACGCGGTGATGGTCAAATCCCAACCACCGTCTAATACCCCACCAAAAACCACCTATAAGTATAAAGCAGAACCCATCAACTACACTCCCTTGGGAGAAACATATGGTGTGATATTGGAAAAATTGCTCAAAGCGAGAGCCATTACCTTACCTCTGTTAAACCTCATTCGGGTTTGATTCCACTCGCGCCATACCTTCACAGTACAAAGAAAATGACTTACGTAACTTCCACCGCGTGAAGGGACACGAGTCATGAGAAGCTGCAAGATGTTGAAAAACATAGTGCGGGAAATGGTTGATGCGGGGATATAGCCCTCGATAATCCTAACGCCCTACTTAAGCAGAAATTTGAAAATATTCAACAAACCATTCCCGAATCATTCTTCTAACAGTAATCTAAATCAAGATATCTTAGCCGAGGAGAGTGTTCATGAGATCCATGCAGTCTTCGATTCCCAGCCAAAGACCTCTATCGAACAAATTCTCAATCAAGCCTCTTCACTAACGCAGGAAACCGAACCCCCTTCCTCGCCATCAAGACAAACTGAAATCCTTGCCGTTCCTTTACCCATCAAGGAATTAGCTGCCCAGAGTTCCCTTCTCACAAATGAGCCTTCTTATACCACATCCTTGCAAGACTGTGAGCGGATGTTATCTAATTTATCTATTTCCCAAACGTCTCCTTCTACCATTCTTGCTGTACAAGAGGAAGGCTCGCCACTTCTTTTCTCATCCTTAGACGAGCAACCTCTTGAACCGACATCACCACATTCTTTAAACATGACAGATCCCCTCAAACACACTCTCCTACCTATTAGTCCCTCATCACCTAAATCTTTTCAGCAACCGGTTGATCTCTTAACGCCCATTGATACAGTGCCTCATATACCCCTTGTAGCACACCCACAGTGGACCGGAATCACAACCCACCTTTCTTCCATACAAAAGTTCCTCTTCACACGTGAGGACTGTCATTCCACAGAAGATAGACAGGTCCTATGGGAACGTTTGAGTACGCCGTATTCTACTCAAATGCAAATGACCGATCCTGATGCCTCCACCATATACCCGAAGTGTTTACAGAAGCTTAAAATGCCCATGTTCTCACCTTCACCCCCCTCATCTCTACCAAATACCTCGTCCACTTCTATTAACTTAGCCAAATCTTCCCCTACGCTTGGGACCTCACCCATACCTAGTCTAACACACCCACCTAAGCGGCTTGATTTATCTAAAAATAAAGCCATCCATCCCATTAGGAGACAGACTCAATCTCCTCAACCTATGCCTCTATCACAACTAAAACCATCATCGTCACACCTACCTTCCATATTGGGACCCCATCCCTCTACCTTACATCAATATATCATACCTCCTGCGTTTTCTTTAAAGCGACCTACGCCTTCTGCACCCATACGAGAAATCAAGGGTATAGACAACACCGTCACCCGCGTATCTGTCCACCTATCGACCTAAACAAATTCCATCATCAAAAGATTTGTTTTCGGTCACTCCTATTTCTCCGTGGTTGTTTTACGATACCACATCATCGTGGCCTCATCATCAACATAGCTTCTACGTCGAAGAAACCACGGTTAGGAAAACCCATTATCAAAACTCCTTGGCTAAACACCCCCTATACAAACCAACCACACCACGTCATCACGAATCGACCAGTCAATAGCCTCATTTTCCTCGACTTTGACCCACTCAAAGGGTCTTACGCCAAAATCCTTGCCTATGTTGGTGGAGAATGCGACCATTTCCTACCCCCACTTAGACCTTATGATCCATCTAAACCTCGACCTATAGGTTACGATGAGTCTAAAATCTGCGCTTACACCGCACACCGGGACATGACGTAGAGGGATGCAAAGCGTTGAAAGCCATACTTCGTCAGTCACCTCTCTCGAGACGAGAAAAGTTAAGAAAGACAACTTACGAAGAGAGAGACCTTTAGCTTGATTCCCTCTCCTATACCCACTGTCCCCGCCTCACCAAGATCTATCATCATTACAGCCCCACCTCTCGAAAGACCATGACCTATCCCTACCATCTTCCTCCTCTCGTATTCACGAGATCAATATGATTAGTGTTCTTTACGAGGGCGAGAAAAACAATGGGAAAGCGAAAGAAAACACACTGCGGCATCTCTTCTCCGTCGACCATCCCGATTGCACCACCACCTAAAGTGGTTATTCGCGGACCCGCCTATCCAGTCTCTAATGGCATTGCCCACCGAACTATGATCAAACGGCTTCACCCGATCCCGTAAAAATGACATTGTATGATCTCATTCGGACTTGAATCTCATCGACAAGCTCTCGTTGAGATCCTTGAGGATAGAGGTTTTACCTAATGAAACATTGCACTGTTACCTCTATTCTAACACCCGATCACGTTGCTTCACTCACTAAACAACCTATCTCCCTGACCACTACTGTCTCTGTGCATGACAAGCCATTCTTTGTCGGTTTCTCAGAAGATGAAATTATCGACTTTGGTGCGAAGATCGACCTGCTCTTTTCATCTCGGCGTACGTTCGGGATATCGGAGTGTACGTCGTGTTATGATTGGCCAGGGGCGCTAGCCTAAACATCATCTCTTCAAAAGCCTTCCAACAAATGAATATCCCTTCTAGTTGCATGTGTGCCAACCCCATCATGTTGCGATCATTGATGATGCTTATTACTTCTACTTTAGGCACCGTGATCCTTAACATTCGTGTAGGACCACGTACTTTACCGAACTCTTCTATGTCCTTGAGGAGAGTTCGATACAATATGTTGTTAGGCCGCCCTTGGATCCGGGCTATGGGATGCGTTCCCTCCACCTTACATAGATGCATAAAATTTGAGTACGAGGGAAGTCCTACAGTAAAAGCTGATCCTCCCCCTTCAAAACTTGCGATATGTTGTATCGCCCTAATGATGTACTTGTACCGGTCAAGACACCCATTCATCAACCCTTGACCATCTACTTAGACGCACCTACACCTTGACCAATGAAACCGCCATTCTACAAATATTACTTCCTTTCCATGAGATAACATCCCAACCTCGAGGCCCCTTAGTAGATGTTTTCAACGCCTTACTGTTTGGGAGTACCGCCTATATAACGTTAGTTCTTTCCATACCCCGCAGGAGTACGGACAATTACATGCACATCCCACCTACGACCGTCGCGTGGGGGAGGTAATCTCTTACGGACCACCCCATTGCCGCACCAACCTAACGTATGGGGGTGTTGACGCATCCTCCATTACCCCTGAACCTCCTCTTGGTGTGGTTCCCTTCGATCGATTTTCAATACTTGACAAATCGTCGTTTCGCCCTCACCTTCTTGACTCGCTGTGCTTGGAAAGGCTTTGGTTTTGGTCTTTATGAACAAGGCCGACATACACTCATTCCCGTGACTACACGCAAACACAATGATCGCAGTGGTCTTGGTTTTCCTGAAACACCTACACAGGAGACACCTCGTGTCAGTTGTATCCTGGAAGAAGACGACGTCACCCCTACCAAACCATCATCACCCACTTTGCCATCATCACCCACAGAGTCGATAGACCCTGAATCTATCCCTCCTAACTTTTTTTTTTCATAAATGCTATCTTCATAGGTCCTCTCACTTATCAACGCGATAATGAGGATCCATCTTCTCTTCCCCTTCTGTATCCAGACATGATCGAAGAGGATTCGCCTTCGATTAATGTTGTTGAGTGCGGGATGAGCGACTCCATCCTCACTTACCTTGGGGCGGACGACTCCTATATTCAACGCGCCTTACCATCTGAAACTCAAACCATGTTGAATGAGTCGACTATAGAAATCAACATCCACACGGAGGAGGATCCTCACATTGTGAAGATCGGACAATCCCTTAACACATCAGAACAAGCCGCCTTTTACTACCTTTCTCCGTACCCATGACCAAGCTTTTCGCTTGGTCCTACGTTGACATGCGGGAATTGATCCTACCATTGCATCCATAACATCACCCTAAACCCGATTCCAAACCAGTCAAACAAAATCGAGAAAAATGCATCCACGCATTGCCCTCTTGGTCAAAGAAGAGCTTCAACGACTTCTTTCTGTTTCCTTCATCTTGCCTATTGACTATCCTCAATGGATTTCTAACATCGTACCTGTCACTAAAGCGACGGGGGACTTTGGATATGCACAGATTTCCGAGACCTTAACCTCGCTTGCCCCAAGGATGACTTCCCCCTCCCAAGTATTGATCAACTTGTTGATCTCACTGTGGGCCATGAAATGCTTTCTCTCATGGATGGCTTTTCGGGATCTGATCAAATTTTGGTAGTAGCCCGGCCGATCAACATAAAAGCTGCCTTCATAACTCCTTGGGAACCTTACATTATCGTGTCATGCCGTTTGGCCTTAAGAATCTTTGGTCTTTACCTATCAGCGGGCTATGACTTACATTTTTCATGACATTATGCACACTATCCTTGAGGATTATGTCGATGATCTTCTTGGCAAATCTAAACATCGCAGTGAACATCTCGATGTTTTAACCATTATTTTCGATGCTTTGTTACTGATATTATCCGTCTTGACCAAAGAAATGTGTCTTTGGTGTCCTTTCAGGAAAACTTCTCGGCTTTATTGTCTCTCTGCGTGGCATTGAGGTCGACCCATCTAAAGTCAAAGCTATTCTAGAAATGCCCCCACCTACCAATCTTAAACAATTGCGTAGTTTACAAGGTAAGCTCCAATCTATCCGACGTTTCATCTCCCAACTCTCGGATCGATGTCAACCTTTCCATCACCTCCTTAAAAAAGACATTGACTTTCGATGGAGTGAAGAGTGCCACCAAGCCTTTGAGGCTCTCAAAGCTTATCTCTTCTTGACCACCCCGTGCTTATCCCACCCCAGGACGATCGCCCTTTCTACCTTTATCTTTCCGCCACCGACCACTTTGTAGGGGCCATGCTTGCACATCATGACTCTGAGAATCGAGAACAAGCCGTTTATTATATAAGTCGTACTTTGGTGGATTATGAGACTAGGTATACACATGTAGAAAAATTGTGCCTAGCCCTATCATTCGTAGCCACCAAACTCCGACATTACCTTCTGAATCACAAAACTTTCGTCATCACCAACACAGACCCCATCCATTACATGTATGCCAAACCTCATCTAAACCAACGCATCGCCGGATGGCTCATGCTCTCTCGCCGACCTCGACCTTGAGTTTGTCACACGAGAAATCAATCAAAGGACAAACCATCTTGAGACCAACTTGCGGAAGCCCCTTTACGAGGGAACAATTTACCAATTTTACATTCCCTGACGAACTCATCGCCACTCTTTCACTCGGGGAGGAGTCGTATCAATGACCCTCTTCTTGATGGATCAAATGCCGGGCGCGGCGGAGGAGCCGGCGTTGTTCTCATTCCTCTCGGCGCTTTGAGCCTATGCCTCTCTCATTCGACTCGATTTCCCTTGCACTAATAATACGGCGGAATACGAGGCCCTTGTTTGCAGGTCTCGAGTTGCGTTACACTTAGGTATCAAATCTATCAATATTTTTGGTGACTCTCAATTGGTAGTCAATCAAGTTATGGGCATCTACCAATGCAAAAATGAGGAACTTCAAAAGTACAAACACTACGTGGATTCACTTCTAGCCTTATTTACTCGCTATTCTTATCAAACCATTCCCGCTCCACTAACAAATTTGCGGATACTATGGCTTGCTTAGCCTCGCAAATTCCAGCTTCATCAACTGACTCTGACATTTTCGTCTTGGTCCAACAACTCTTTGCCCCATCTTATTCAGCCTCGGTTGTTTGTATGATAAATAATGTGTCTGCTAATTCGCAGGATACTTGGTACCACCAATTCCATGACTACCTTACAACCTCTGTTCTCCCACCTAACCTTACTAGTAACAGCAAACGTGCTTTCTTAAAAGTGTTTCTCGTTATGTTGTCATGGGGGGACTCCTCTATAAACGTGGCTTTGATGGCATCCTCCTTCGCTGCCTAACCGGCGCGGAGGTCACCTATACCATCCAACAAGTCCACGATGGGATTTGTGGTGGACATTTTAGTGGCCTTGCCGTGGCTAAACGAATCCTTCGCCTAGGTTATTATTGGCCTACTCTTAACAATGACTGCTACGAATATGTTAAGCGTTGTGTTATGTGTCAACAACATGCCAACCTTCGACATACTCCTAGCCACCCGCTTCTGAGTCGCTTGAGATCTTTGGCCTTTCTCACTGATGGGGTTTAGACCTTATTGGTGAGATTCATCCATCCTCTCTTCGCAGCGTCACCGATGGATTATCACAATGACCGAATATTACACAAAATGGGTGGAGGCCATTCCACTCATTTCAATTAAAAAGAAAAAAATTGTAGAATTCATTAACCATCACATTATCATCGTTTTGGTATTCCTCATCGCCTAATAACGAGATAATGGTAAATCTTTTAAAAATAAGTTGTTACAAGACCTTTGTGACAACTTTGGTATCAAACTTAGTTTCTCATCACCCTTACTATCCACGAGGCAAATGGACAAGCTGAATCCTCTAATAAAACCCTAACCAAAATCCTCATGAAAGTTGTCAATGAATCCGGAAGAAATTGGCACGATCACATCCCCTTTGCCCTTTGGGCTTATCGTACTAGCATTCGTACCTCCACTAATGCCACACCTTTTTCTTTGGTATATGGTGCAGAAATTTGTCTGCCTCTCGAAGTACAAATACCCTCCCTTAGAATATCTCTTCAGGATATTCTCACCAACGATGATTTCCGCCAAGAGCGGTTAGCCCAATTGGAGCTTCTTGACGAGCGTCGTCTTACAGCTCTTGATCACCTCCAAATCTATCAAAAACGTATCAAGCGTGCTTATGATAAGCGACTTCATGAGCGTACCTTTAAGGTTGGTGATCTTGTCCTCAAAGAGAATCAACATGTAACCAAACTAGAAAAGAGCAAACGTGGAAAATTTGCTCCTAATTGGATTGGGCCTTATATAATCACTCACACTTATGGATCAGGCACTTATCGTTTAGCTTCGCTTAATGGTAAGCTGAGCTGAACCCCTTAATGCCTTGCATCTTCGACCATTCTACTGTTGAATTTAGTGTTATATCACTTCTTATCTACCTGCCGCTCGTCCCTTGAGCTCACTTACCACCACATACACTTTGTTTCCTACACCTCATAATAAAAATCAAGCTCACATAGTTTGATTCTCACTTCACCTCAGCAATGCCTTCCCTTTTTAGTCTAGTCCATGACTTCAAAGTATTAAAATAAGCCGTATTCTTATGGGATTTTCTTGAGTCAAACTTCCTACAAAAACTAGATGCTTCACGTCAAAAGGACATCTAGCTATCTACCTTATATATAGACTGCTCCCTCGAAGGACAGCTATATGCCAAACTATTGCTGCTATTATATATAGACTGCTCCCCCGAAGGACAGCTATGCACTAAAATCATATCTGCTACTATAAATAGACTGCTCCCTCGAAGGATAGCTATACACAGTCAGCCTTTATCAGAAGCTTCTCGCATTGATCAGCTTTGTGAAGACCTCAAGAATAGTACAATCAATATCCCTTGTAGACTTCCCGCATCGATCAGTCTATATTCAGTAAAATAAAAGCCTCATTCAAAAGAACTTTTGAGTCATGGACTTGTCTATTTAGGGTAGGTTCTCTTTCGTCAGAACACTCGCTTTGTAACAAGTTCTCTGTACCTCCGTTATATCATCCACCTCACCTCACCATTTGTTTCAACTCAAGGGACGTGACGTACACCCGATATATTGTGATCATACAACTCTTTTCACCTATTGACTTCTCGTCTATGCACGGTACCTAGGGCTTCAAGCTCGTTCTACGTTGTGTGGTTTGTTTAGCTCTTTTCACCTACGGAGCACTCTTTCCTCTTTGCCTCGCATCTAGGATTGTGTGTTGATCTTAATCAGGACATGGTTCCCTTCTACTTGGGTAGGCTAACTTTCGCTTCCCTTATACCTTTTACAACATCACCAATTCATTACCAACACCAACAACCTTACCTTACCAATATTAATATCAATATTTTTACCAACCAACCAATTGCCTAAACCGTACCAAATTGCCTAAATTCACCTCTCCCTGGTCCTAAGGGAGAACTACATCGGTCTGAGGCCCCTCCTTGCTTTGTGCAATGGGCTATGTAGGCAGCACTTAGGAGACATGGGGTCTCCCAAGGTTAGCTCGACCATCCCCTACCATAACCTATCATGTGTGGTAAATATAAATATTTTTGTGTATTTCTATTTAATCACATTCCTCTTTATCCTTTTTCAAAACACCAAAAATCACAACGTAAACATTCTTATTATTATCATAACTCAAATCAACATACATATTCAGTTTTATTTAGATGTTAAACAAATACATCTTCTCTATCATCGACACAGAGTCGGCATCCTTATTTATTCTTATACCTCTATAACATTTACTTAGACCCTCACACCTCATCCCGAACCAGGTGATGATCGTGATCGTCGACGCCTCTCGCCGGGCCTCTCCAGTCCTCAAAGGTACCACGGCTATTGGTACCGCCCACTGATCTGCCAATCTCTCCTGTAACATATGAATACGCCCTCTCGCATGGAGGAATCCAGCCTCTAGTCTCTCTGCTCGTGACTCCGCAACCGCTAACAATCCTCTTGTCTCATTCATCTGCGTTTGGAGCTGATGAACTAAACTCTGCAGACGATCTCTCTCCGCTGTAATCACAGCTATGTCAGGGCGATCACGTACACCTCGCAGCTCTGCTACCCACCATAACCTATAGGCCTCTGTCGTTCCTGCATCCATTACCCTGCGATCAGTTGCTATCTCCTCTGGCCCTTCTGGAGGTGTTGGCCGGGGAGGTGAGAATGCTGCCTCGGCGTCGATCCTCATATATGGTCTATAAGCCAGGGGTATATCCTGCACAAATCCAAATTGTCGCCGCACGCGATCTAGAGGAATCCTCTCATACTCACAGTGCGTGCCTGCGATCCACCTCAATCGCTCTACCCCTCAACTCCTCGGCTATGTTCTCTGTTACCATATAGTTCCCGTAAGGCCTCAGCCGAGATATCCATGATCGTCACCCTCTCCCATACACTGCTGTAATACTCAATGTCACCCGTCACGACACGGGATCTTGCCCTCTTGTTACATTGGACCCATCGTCCCGAATCCCGACCTGTACTCCGGTCTCTCACATTTGGATGGGTCGCCTATTGGTGGTCGCACACAAACAATGTGCTCATAGGCCCAACGAGTGTAATAAGTATGAACAATCCGGTGTCGATCTGTGATTTCACCTCTGATGCCCATAAACCCCTGTATAACTCGCCAAATATGCGGGTGCCCATGCGAAAGTCACGTTCCTTTCTATCATCTCCCAAATAACACACATCAATGCCTTTGGAAATCTTCCCCCATCGCCCTCGGTAATGCATAATACCCTACCGCTATCATTAATATCACTTGCTTAACCTTGTCTCCTCGGGTGTGTCTGCATACATTATCCCATATGTGAATGTCAAACCTCATTTGTGTCAAATCTCGTGCGTATGGACCAAATCTGCTTTGTTATCGCTCCCGCGCTTGTGCTAGGTAATGCGATATCTTGTTTTTTTCTGTAATAGGGAGTCTCGAAAACGGAACACATCTTCGATATTCTTGTCATCTCCCTGTTGGCAGATAGAAGGTATTCTTCTCTGGATTCCATCTTTCAATCAACGCCTGACATAGCATGGTTATGTGCGATTCGTGAATAATAGCGGATTCCACTTAACCCCAAACGATTTATCAATGTCCATTCAGCTGGTGTTACATCCGCTCGGATTCGTGACAACAGCGCTGGTACACTATCATTCATCCTCGGCCCTGCCTCTGCCTGCATACGTCACAACAACAAATAACCATTCAATCCATCGAATCCCTAAAGGTTTTTTTCTCACATTCTGGAAATTCCTCCAGTAACCGGTATCGGTTATAAATAACGTGCGGTTCGATGCCGATACGGTTATCCTAACATTATCGGTCCTTTATCGATTACATACACCTTGCCTAAACAACCACCTACGACAATAAATTGATCGTTTATTCCTCTCTGTATACACAGACATACCCGAAACCCCTGATTACCTACCCCATAACACTCACCTCACCTATAACCCTTGCTATCACGTTTTCTTTCTCATATCTACCCACTTAATCTCCCTCCTCCTATTCACAAAACATGCAAACACCAAATTACAACCAAATCGTTTACCTCTTGGGCTGCAGCAGCTTGCGGTGGAACTTGTCTTCCCTCTCGTCCATGCCTGCTGGATGCTTCTCCTCGTTCAGCCATGCTCACCACCCTCTTCAAATATAGCTTGGATTTCTGTCTTCTTGATCTCAGCCCACAATCACGTTACCTGTCTCTTTCCTCCTTATCACTCAAATCTCTCATGCAATTACTTGTCTCAGTCGTTAAAACAGCGTCGCATTCGCGTATTTAACATCTTGCATGCCTCTCAAAATAAGAACTTCAGTTGCCACCTACGCTTTTTATTTTTAGAAAAATCTCATTTTTGAATAACCGGTATCGGTTACCTAACCGATATCGGTCTATACTATACCGACATCGGTTAGCTAACCGACGTCGGTCACATTCCCACCTTTTTCAAAACATAGTCCTTTTCTTTATTTTTTATCTAATTTTTGGAGGCGCCCGCCTCTTTTTCCTGCATACCAACACCGATAGCTATAATCTTTTCATCAAATCCACATCTCATTACGATTTCATCCATATCATCTATCTACATTACCAAAACAAACAAATCATCAACAAACGATATCAAAAACCATTAATCTATATACCATTTGGATCCAACTTAACAGCTACATACATACATTTTCATAAAATCAGCGACAAAACATACAACATTTCATAATACAACATGTCAATTAAACTCATCATTTATATCTACATACATCCCATCAACAAAAGACATCAACATCATTAATATATAACACCATGTAAATCCAACTCATCATACATCAAATATCACAAACCATCGACAAAACATTTAACGCATTTTTAAACACAGCATGTGGATCAAAACATCATATCTATATATATATACAAGGTTTCAAATATACAATGTGCCCTGCATCGGGGCCTCTGTGATCTCATAATACAACAAAGCCGCGCGCGCGAGCCATGATAACCGTCAAAAACCTCAACACGGCTCGCAGGCCGGTCTCTCATATCAAAAACAGACTCGGCTCGCAGGCCGGTATCATCTGACCCGTACTCGGCTCGAGGCCGGTATAATAAATAAATGAATGAATAAATGAATAATATGTAGGCACGCAGGCCTCTATCAACACAACCGGTTCGCAGACCGGTGCCCATATCAATATACAAAAAGTGCAGGGACCCCTCAGCTCTCTCCACCTCCCTCTGCCTGTCTGCCTGCTGGTCCCTGTCCTGCCTCTCGCCTCCTGCCTGTGACGGACCCACCAGCTGTGGCTGCACCTCCCTGAGACCTCTGGCTCCGAGAGGTCTCTGCTCTATGTGCCGCATATGGTGATAATCAGCCCGGTACCATCGAGAATATCGATAGTCTCGGGCCTCGCTCAGCCTCCATATAATGCGATCCCGAGCACCGTAGGTCTTTGGGGGTGGTCCCTGACTCCTACTACCCGGTGCCCCCTGTGCTGTCTTTGGTGCATTTGGTGGTGGTGTGCTGCTGTGGTTGGGGTGGGTACTGTGCACATTGGTGGTGGTGGTGGTGTGTACTGTGCACATGTGCTGTGCAATTTGTATGTGTTAATGTTGTGGTGTGCACTTTGTGTGTGTGTGGTACTGTGTCTTTGTGGTGTGCACTGCACTGATGCACAGAGCTGGGCTATTGCCCTGTAAAACACCTATATACGTGCATGTGGCCATTGCCATTGCCTATAATATTGCTTTGACCCCTGAGCTGATCTCGCTCTGCTATCATCATTGCATTTGCCAAGTCTGGGCATGCGGTGCATCTTACCCCGCATTGCTCTCGACCAGCCCACCAAACCATATATGCTCCCGTACAGCCAGCATCATCTACAGTGTCATCTGCCGGCCTCTCAGCAACCCAATCTGGATCCACGGGCTGTGGTGCAGGCAGTGGGGCCTCTACATCATCCCTCCGGTACTGAGGGAAGCGAGGGGGCTCATCCTGTCGTAGCCCCATCTGCCTGTGTACCCTCTCTAGGGGTATCCTCTCATACTCTCCCGGCCTCTGTCCGCTATCCAGAATGTGTATTGGATCCACTGCAACTATCCTCGGGCTCCTCCACGGGGGTGATGACCTCTATATGGTCTCCATACAATATCTACCATTTATCAGGCCCTCAATAAATGCTGTAAGTAAGTAACGTCTCGCCCTGAAGCACCTTGCTCGTGGTGACCCACGACCCTGACCACCTCGAAAGCCGTATCTATATATGACTGTGGCCACAGGCTCTTTGGGTAATCCTCTTGGTCTAATGCATATGATGTGCTCATATGCCCTTGCAGTGAAGCAAAAATGTCGAACAAATCCCAAATCGCCTCATCCAGCGATAGCCCCACAGCTCTCTATATAACTGCACCAGGTATACTGGTGCCCAAGCATAACATGTGTGCTCCTCCACCATCTCATGTAGCACCCCCATCAGCGCCCGTGGAAAGCGGCCTCCCTCTGAGTCTGGGAGGGCGAAGCAGGTGATCCCGATCATCATCAACACGGCAAGCCGTGTCTCATGTCGGTGCGCATGGTACATATCCCCATACCCGATACTCGCGCTGTGATATGTCAATAGCGCGGCTGCATCCCCAAAAACCTGTAGGATGCTGTCCATGGCTGTCTCTGCATCCACCTGAAAGACTGCCTCTCCATCGATAGGTAATCGAAGGATGCGATACACATCCTCCAATGTGATGGTCATCTCTCCAGTCGGGAGATGGAACACATTGGTCGCCGGATCCCATCTCTCGATGAGGGCAACCATCAAACTATGATCTCTGTCGATCGCTCTGTATCAGCTGGACTCGCCGAGTCCCACCTCGCGCATGATAGCCCAGTGTGCTGCGGACACATGTGGTCGCATCCGGCTCAACAGTGGGGGCATCCTGTCCCGCATCGTCAGCTGCTGACGTGCCTGCAAAACCAACCCACTACATTAGCCCTACTCTTTATCACAACATCTACTTTACCCTCTATACCCCCTTTTATCCCCCCGACCACACCCCGACTCTCTAACACACCCCTCTACCCACCTATCTTCTACAATATCCCCCTCCCTCTTCACACCCAAACAAACAACCCACATCATACTACCACGAAACCGAAACGATACCCAAACAACCAAATCCAACAATCGACACAACTTAAATCATACCAAAACACCCCTACCCCATCCCAAAACCATACTCACAACACCTAAACCACAACCAACAATTCAACACCAAAACATAACCCAAACCAACCAAAATAACTACAAATCACTACGAACCGGTACCGGTCACCCATAACCGACCCCGGTCTCCTCTCCACCGACGCCGGTCAACTACCGACCGACACCGGTCACCACTGATCAACCCTGCCCCTAGATTTTCTGGACCGATGCCGGTCGCTTAGTGACCGACATCGGTCGCTGTAAAAATTACCGAGCCGAACCCGCGCGGCTACCCAATTCATTTTTTTCCTATTTCTCCCTACATACCCACCCAAACACCCTAAAAACCTACCCACCCAACCGCCTTGGCCTATTTAGCCTATCTACCCTTTCCTCTTTTCATATAACTTCCATTTATTCATTATTTTCTCCAAATCTAAGATTCCTACCCGAATCCCAAATACAACATAATACCATTAAATTCACATAATGAAGGGTTTCGAACCTACCGGTACGACGACACGTCGTCGTGGTGGGATAGGTGGTGGTGGTCCAGCTGGTCCAGCACCTCCTGCTCCTCCTGGCTGTGCCATGGCTCAAACTCTGCTTTGCTGGGTCCTCTACCAATCAACTGCTGCCTGCTACTCACTCGGGCCCACCAATCAACTCACTTCTCCACTCAACTAGTGCCACCTCAGCCAACAAATGCACCAATATCACTATTCCACCTCAGACACCCCAAATCGGTTTTCAAATTAGAAATGTGACAATGACAGGCCGTATTTTTCTTTTTATAGGTTTTTAACATAGAACCGACACCGGTCAAATCGTGCCCTAAGGAACCGGCATCGGTTACCTAACCGGTACCGGTCATAGCTAACCGATATCGGTTTTGTCTTTATTCACCCAACTTTCTGCCCCTATTTACTAATCGCCCTTTCTCCCAACATCGCCTATATCCACCTTTGCTGAACACCATTTGTTCACCTATCCGGCCCGACCCAAGGCCTCACCCTAACCATCCGGCCCGACCCAAGGCCTCAACCCAACAACTTGGCCCGACCCAAGGCCTCAACCTACCTATCCGGCCCGACCCAAGGCCTCACCCTAACCATTTGGCCCGACCCAAGGCCGCCACCCAACAACTTGGCCCGACCCAAGGCCTCAACCTACCTATCCGGCCCGACCCAAGGCCTCACCCTAACCATCCGGCCCGACCCAAGGCCTCAACCTACCTATCCGGCCCGACCCAAGGCCTCACCCTAACCATTTGGCCCGACCCAAGGCCTCGACCACCTATGCCATTTGGCCCGACCCGAGGCCTCAACCTACCTATCGGCCCGACCCAAGGCCTCACCCTAACCATGGCCCGACCCGAGGCCTCGCCACCCAACAACTTGCCCCACCCAGGCCTCGGCCTACCTATCCAGGCCGACCCGAGGCCTCACCTAACCATTTGGCCCGACCCAAGGCCGCCACCCCAACTTGGCCCGACCCAAGGCCTCCACCTACCTATGGCCCGACCCGAGGCCCCAACCTAACCATCCGGCCCGACCCGAGGCCCCACCCTAACCATTGGCCCGAGGCCGCCCGGCCTACCTCGGCCCGACCCAAGGCCTCACCCCTAACCATTTGGCCCGACCCAAGGGCCACCCAACAACTTGGCCGACCCAGGCCTCGGCCTACCTACCTCCGGCCCGACCCAGGCCTCTAACCATCCGGCCCGACCCAGGCCTCACCCATCCGGCCCGACCGAGGCCCTAATCGGCCCGACCCAAGGCCGTAACCCAACAACTTGGCCCGACCCACGGCCGTATCACTTCAATACCTTACCCAACATCAACAACATACACTTTTATCCACCCATCATGTAGCTTTTTGTTCCATCGAGCTCACCTGTTCGTGTTTTAGCATGATTAGGGTCCCTGACTTGATCTGTCGACCAACTTTGCCTAGACCTAGACCGTGACGTTTATCTCAACCAAACCAACCATTTGGTACTGCCGAACATGCCTAAACGTTCCTGTACCTTACCTGTTATATACCCTGGAGCTACTTCCTATGCCTTGGATACCAGGATTATATCACCCTTGTTTGGATAAACTATCGACCTTTGCCTATGCATTGCTGGTTTGCTCGTCAAATCATGTACCCTAGTCGCACTATTGCATTTCAACGTGCGTCTGCTTCCTTGGACTTACCCCACCTTCTCCCCATCATCTCTACACCATTTACCCTTTATCAACCCTATCCCTGATTTCAAGTTCTCTCAATCTGTGATAGATTTGAGGGGGATTACCTATACCCTTAACAGGAGAAACCACTTCATATTATTGTCCGTGTAACTTTACAAAACAAGCTACACGACAATAAGGGGCTAATGTAGACACCAAATTTGTGTCTTATGACCCCTTGTGACCCGCATCTCATTTCGTAACCTAACCTCATCACCTAAACCTTACACAATTATTTATTAATTACCTTGTAATTGATAAATCCACATCACCTTACCTGCCACCTCATTTTGCCACCTCATCATGACCTAGTCCTAACCCTAAACTAACCTAATTAAGACCTATAACTTGGTCCACACCTACACCCATGACTAATGACCCCTTTCTCGCACCCAAAACCGACCTTCTAGTCACTTGACCAAGCCCACAACTAATCTCTCGGGAGAAAAGTAGGGAAAGTGGGCTATTTTACTAAAAATAGCCTACTTTTTCCTTACCGAAATCGGTTCTACTCGACCGCCGTCGGTTACGTAACCGCCATCGGTTCCCTGTAAATGGGCTCCCCAAACCAAAAACAGAGGTGGAAGGATTTTTGAATCGAGAGAGAGCATCAGGAGCGATCAAGAGAATCCGGATCTTTACTTGGCTGAGCAGAGACAAGTGAAGAGACAAGAAGAGTTTGCAGCAAAGGAGATCAAGCCCAAGGCTATGCATTTGGATACCAGAGCCTGTGATACTCAGCTGATCATCGGGAGGAGATATCTCATCTTCTGTGTGTCAGGCCATCCTACCTCAGTTCTGCCTTTGTCATCAGAGTTCTTGGACCTGCATCTTCGTCAATAACTAGTAAGTTACATCTTGCATGTCCTTTTAATAATACTTCTTAGACTTTTGAATCACAGTCCTCACAAATCCATTCCTAGATCCACTACCCGGCAACATATTGCATCTAACTATCCTTCATTTACTTCTCATCACCTCATTACCTAATATCACCCATATACTAGCCTTACAAACAACACAGCTACCCTACAACAACAACCACCCCACAACACAACTAACCCACAGATCCTAGACCCTACCGATATCGGTTATCAGTAACCGGCATCGGTTATTGTGGTTCAAAACCAGAAATCAGCCTTTCCCCTACCTGTTTCAACAAAGCAACTTAATTGATATTTTACAGTCTTTGGTGTTAATTCATGAATCAAGATTAACTTTTCCATTCAAGAAGCATTAACATATGTGTCAAAAATCAATATCCAGCCACAAAGATCCATTATGTTAATTGTTGTAAAACATAGAAGTTGTTACATACACAATATTGTCACCATAAGTCATGCGCCCATAAATCAACAACATAACTCTATTACAAAAGTGATCATTATATCTAAGCCGTGTAAATCAACACACGCACATATATATATATATAGGGGTGTGGACTTTCCCTTCACCACCCATGCAACTTTTAAAAATAGGCTACATGTTAATAATAACCATGCGCCATTACATGATAAATACTAAAGCATACAATCGCTCTATTAATAGATTATCTAATAAAAAAACAATAGTCTAATCCTATTAATAGCCTCAAAACTATGCATGGTGCTTGATCTTTTATTTGTCAAAAATAGATTTTGCGTGCTTTCCAAGTCTTCTACAAAAATGTGCTCTGCACTCCATGTCCAAATTTAGTCCCATACTGTAAAACAACTAAGTACTGACTTTTTGTTTTCTTGGGTGTGCCCTATTCCGCTATATTTCCACATGCCTCTATGCACCTTATACCTGTGTGCCCAATCCTTTCATGCTTTTCATACTTAGGTTGTATTCTGAAAACCCAACAACATATCTCTTACAACTCCTTAGATGATGCATGATGATCGACACTGAATCCCTTTCTAGTCCCATGAGGATTGGGGAATCTACCTTTACTACTCTCACATATCACATGTTTTATTAGCACATTCTTCACTACTTCTTATTACTATCACTTTACGTTTCACTACTATATACATACTTTGACATACTAGTTATCTTTTTAACATGCTAATAGTGTACTTCATGTGCAAAATGTACATTGTAGTATACATACAAACATGGCTATTTGTCACTTCACATTTCCTATTGTTTTCTATTGTTTGCTTTTTTTACTGTGCTATGCCATATGTCTTGATTGATCATTGTATGCTTTTACCACTTTGACTCTGATTACTTTGTGACATTTTGAGTAATGTCCCATGTATGAAACCCACTTTTCACGGTCCATCTTGTTTTCACACTTGCTTGTTACATTGTCTTCTCTTACATGTTAGCTACTTTTACTACTAACACTCACTACTAGCCCATCTTGTTTCATGTGCCTTGGTTTCTACCATGCACATCATCTACCCTTGTAGGTATCCACTTCAGATATACATATCGTATTTGGTCCTCTCTTTTGGATGACCTTTTCCAAAAAACGTCGTATGCACCCCAAATGAGGGGGGAATCTATTAGGTGAACAAATCACCCATGTAGTAGTTTAGATCTACAGTATAGATCAATAGAGGCATACATTCATAGAATGGTCTAGAATCAAACTTGGACCTCACACACATAACATACACTAGTTCCCATACCTGGACATTAGAGATGGGCACTTATGTCCCCCTTAGGGCACTAATGTCTTGGGGAAGAAACAATCAATTTCATAGTACAACATGATCTCCATCAATCTTCAACAAAATTATCTAGTATCAAAAACTTGCCTTTAGTCATAGAATGCATTATATCACCTACAATCGGAACAATAAAAAAATTAGGGATGTACCATCTACAGTGGTTCTTATTTGGGAAGTGTCATGAAGGAGATAAAATCTATACCTCTCTCCCTAACACTCTTCTCTTCGCATGAGATCTCCCAAAAAACTCACTCTTGGCATGAGATTTCCCAAAAAAATTCTCTTGGTGTGAGATCTGCTCCATGAGAAAAAATTCTCTTGGTGTGAGATGCTATTGGCGTGAGATTGCCAAAAAATCTCACCATTGGCAAAAATAGTAGCATCTCCAAGTAAATCAGACAACTTTCTATCTCATACTCTCTTACATATCAGATGCATGCTTTCCTTTTACACTCTTTACTCACTTATACATGCATTACTCGATTTTTATATATAAAAACTTTGACTACCTTCTCACTCTTATTTTGTAGGCCTGTCCTTAATACGTAACAAGAAACAACTTACATCAACAAGTATAAGCTCACAACAACAAGTATAAGTCATGCATACACTTCACCTCTAGGGTCTACCTCCCCTTCCTAGTTTCCATGCTTCACTTGTCCACTCGACACACTATCGCCTACACTCTTCTCTACAAGATCATATGGTACACATCTTCTATCTAATTTATGCTATTGAGTATTCACTAAACAACATAAAGTGGGGGAAAATGTAGACACAAAATCTATGCACTTGGGTACATTTCTAGGTCTTATAACATACTAATATATACATGATTCCTAAGCAAGAAAACTAGTAATTGACAATGTCTTTTGGGTATTTTGTTTTGTCTCTTATGCTTTTATTGACCTTACACACCCTACAACCCTATCAATATTTGAATGATTTATCTTTTATGACCTCAGACACTAGCACCTAGGCACTCCTATCCCTCATGGGCACTCCTAACCCTTTCTCCCCTTTTCTCACTCTTTTGGGTCTCTTTTATTTCTTGGGAATATTTTATAATTTTGGGTTGGCCTTCCAGTTGTCAATTATGAAATTCAAACAAGGAAATCATATATATACATAGTTATAGCTCTCAAATAAGGGGCCAAGCACTAGCATTATCTACTATCACCTAATCTTGCATCCAAAGGCACAAGAGCATTATAAAGCATCAATCTAGCACACTCACTCAAGAGACAAGTGTTGTATCACTTATGCATACACAACACGGGAAGGGAAGTCTATCATATTCCATCTCAAACATTCTATACATTTTCTACATTCTAGATCTATCTTGTTATCATTGTTCAACTTTGGAAGGGCATCCTAGGGCATCATTAGACAAACTTATACACATAAATACATGGAGTCGAAATGTAGTGTAACTCTTGGTACTAAGTTCAATCTTTGGGTGACTTCTCGAGTCGATTCGACTCACATTATATATATATATATATATATATATATATATATATATATATATATATTTAGATTTGATGTGATTTGTGGGTATGTGTAATTAGATATCTCTCTTTTCAAGTTACTGAGATAAAATAGAAACATTGAATCAATATCATAGCAATAAAAAGAAACTAATAACAAATCTCCTCTTGCACAAAAGATATTATAACTCGAGCATCTAGGTGGACACTAGCGCTTGGGTGCTCTTGTCCTCTGTGTGCACTCTTTTCCCTGCATAGTTTTGGGTCTCACAACCTCTAGTGATCCTTGACGATGCTTCTTCTAGTATATTTCAGATATTCACCTGCCTAGATCATCTCTAGGTTTCTTGTAATCAACTAAGTCACTTTCTCCCTCTCACTTTCTTAGGGTTTCATATTATTGTTTGCTTGTTACTTGTCTATTTGATATATATTATCATTTATAAATCATTAGTTGCAATAGTTACTCTACAATTAAATTTAATTCCATTTATATTAAATCATTAACCATTAGAATTGGTCATGTTTTAGATGATGTTGAAAATATATTGTGTTATGTGAATGAATAGTGCATGGAAATTCAATATGAATTTGGTATGATCAAATTGCAATTCTTTGAGAAAGTCTATTGATGTGTGTTAAAGACAGAAGAGAAACTATCACACAAGAAATAAGGCATAGTGTGAGGAAGAGGAAATTCCATGTAATTGTGGACAAGAAAGTGGTAGAGGGAATTGTGTGCAAGAAGGTGAGGCAAACACATCACAATGCAATGATGGTGCGTAAAGAGGCAAAGGAAGTACCGATGTAGAGGATCTTATGGTCAAGGCCTTGGATATAGATTCATTTACATGTTTCAAGTGTGGTGAAGTTGATCATAGATCATTTGAGTATCCATATGTGCATAGTGATGTAAGTATATGCAATAATGCGATTGCACATATTACATAGGAAGATGAAGAAAGTGTTGAGTTTATCCATACCATATATGAATATGAAACTAGAGGATATCTCATGATAAATATGGTATTGATGAATCTTGTGGAGGAGAAAAACACAATTCAAGAAATATTTTTCTCATAACCTTATGCAAATTGGAGGAAAATTCTATAAGTTAATCATAGGTAATTGTAGTATAGATAACACTTGTTTTACAAGAGATGGGGGATAAGATTTGTTTGAAGAGGATTACACATTCAAATTCCTACAAAGTTTCTTATTTTTGAAAGGGCATCAAATTTTGGTAAATGAGAAATGTTTGGTAAATTTTCATATAAAATCATATAAGGATGAATTCATGTGTGATGTAATTCCCATGGATGTTTATCATATTTTTCTCGAAGGCCTTAGAATTTTGATCGCAAGGCATGACATAATGGTCATGGAAATACACAAACTTTTTAAAATGTGGAGTGACACACACTTTGATTCCTTTGAAGGATAAAAGTGAAGAAGTATAAAATAGTCCAAGGATTATCTTAATGTTAGGAAATAAATACCGTCAAAAGTAAAGGAGTGTAATTATTTTGTACTTGTAGAAAATCTTATGAAAAATTTTTGTGCAAAAGAAAAGACAAGGAATAAATTTTTTTGTAAGAAGTGAAGGACTTGATTGGTGAATTTCTAGATATTGTTTTAGATGATCTAGTATAAGAATTACCATTGATGATGAGCTTAAGTCATAAAATAAATTAGATTCGAAGATTAATTATACCAAAAAAGTGGTATAGAGCTTGACATTTCAAGAGAATGCAAAGGTGTGGGAATGAGTTCAAGATTTATTAATAAAAGGATTGATTCATGAAATTTTGAGTACATAATACCAATAATATTAAGCAACAAAGAAAAATAGATAATGGATAATGTAAAGTAATAGAAGAGCAATAAAAATATCATAATCAAGTGTAGATTCATGGTGCAAAGGATGGATGATGTGATGGATTGCTTGAGTGGCATAAACTATTTTTCAAAGATTAATTTGAAGAGTTAATATCACCACATTCACATAAGAGAAGGTGATGAGTGGAATATTGCATTCAAAACATAGGACACGTTATGTGAATGGATGGTTATGTTATTTATCTTAATAAAGATATCAAGTACATTCATGTTTTTGATGAATGAAATTTTAAATTCGCATTTGGTTAAGTTTTTAATATCTATTTAGATTGTATTTTAAATTTTAGTTTATCAAGGAAGGAACATTTGAAACTTTTATATAAGGTTTTTATGAGATTACAAGATGAAAAATTTCTCATAAACTTGAAGAAATATAGTTTCATGGAGGAAAAATGATATGCTTAGGTTTTGTGATTTCCCAAGAAGCTATGAAGATGGATATATAAAATATGCACAAAATGTTTGATTATCCATCACCTAAGAGTGATTTTAAAGCATGAAGTTTTGACAAATTGATAAGTTATTATAGATAGTTCATCAAGAATTTCAAGGGGATGTGTGTAATGATTACATATGTAATATACAATGATAAAAAATAATTTGTTTAGATAATGAAATTAAAATACATTATCTCGGTCCACCTCCATGGGTTACGAAAAGTTAATTTCGATGGGGATTCCAAAGGAAATTTAGGTCTATCGGGGTGGGGTATCTAGTTCTGTAATGAGAAAGGGGAATTTATTTTCACTAGTTCAATTTTCCCAAGACGAGACTTGTAATAATGCCAAAGCTCAAGCCCTTCTCTTTGGTGTGAAGCTAGCTGTGGAAAATGGAAGTTCTCACCTTTTCATTAAAGGTGATTCCTAGGTCTTAGTCAGGAAATTAAGAATGGAAAATATTCGCACTGGGATTTAGATGATCTTATTTCTAATATAATGTTTTGGTTAGATAAGTTGGAAGAGTGGCATATTTTCCATATTTTTAGAGAGGCCAATGTGGCTACTAATTTTTGCCAATACTAGTGGACCATATATCTTCTAATGATGTAAATAAATGGTAGGGTATGAGGACGATTATTAATGAGGAGTCCCTCCATAATCATTCTGAGGCACTCCCGGTAGCACTCATGTGAGCTTTCTTTTAGGTGTGGGGGTCATATTTTTTTCATTCCATATTAGCCTCCTCTCTTTGCTCGTAACGCTTTGCTAGTATATGTTTTTGGAGTTGTTTTCATGGCGGTTCCTTTAGTTCCATGCATCTTTCTGCAGGGGAAAGTAGAGAAATGGATTTCTATGGTTTTGTATCTCTTTCTCACCTCGAAAAGGTGTTTTGAATAGGCTCGGAGCTCCATCTCGTAATGTACTCAAGTGAATAATTGGGGAGAAGTATTTACAAGGGTGCAGCAGATCCAAAGTCAATCTTGAGATAGTTATAGCCTTTTTCACCAATTTTTTCATAATAGGTAGAAATAAGGAAGAGGCGATGTTGATTACCCACCATATCATCATCCTGAAGCACACGGTGGGGCTTGATGAAGTAGTTTCCAATATCATCATGGATTTTGTTGAGGGTGAGTATGGCTTGTACACGAGGGTTCATTTGGAAGAGCTAGAAAGAAGGAATGCAATCCATACGGATTTTGCGATTACTGATTCACAATATTTATAATTCAAAAGATTCGAGATCCAATGAATGTTAATATCCTCGACCTCAATGCCCTATCTTCCCCTATTAGATTGAATCCTCCCTTTTAGTCTAATCTTTTGGCAAATAGTAAATCAGCTTATGCTTTCCTGCTAAAAGCTACCACCGTGGGAGAAGCAGGGCACATGCTTGGTCTTCGCAAGAGGAAAGAAAATGTTCCAGTGGTGGATGAGATCAATGAGAAGAATCTAACTACTCTAATTGCCCATGTCAAAGTTGAAGTTTTAGATGTATTTGTTTAGTATGTCTATAGTAGTCTGTTACTTTCGGTATATAGTATAGTCTTTTTTGGAGTTTTTTTTTCAGGGTGGCAGTTTATAATGTCCTATGTTTTGCCACCCTATCATAAGATCAAAAAAATATTGTATGGGTGGGGTCCCCTCAACCCCTCGATTCATAGCTCTGGTAAAAAGCATTTTTCTTATTAAAAAAATACGATATCTAGTAGTTGAAGAAGAATATGACATAACATTTGTTAACATTACCATAATTTGGTAAAGTTATTCAAGTGGATTGTGATGGCTATGGCATAGAAATATGTGCAATATTAATTCAAGAAGGAATTCCTAGAGAATATTTAGGAAAGAAGATCAATGATGAGAAGATAAAGTCTTTAGTGTATGATCAAGAGTTCTATGCAATTATCCAAGCGTTAAAGAAGTGGAGTAATTATTTACTACCTAAGGAGTTTGTTCTATATATGATTCATCAAGTGCTACAATTGGTAAATAGTTAGGAGAATTAAAATTAGAGACATGAAGTGGGTTGAATTCCTATAGAGCTATTTTTTATGTGTAGACATGGAAACATAAGTTAAATAAATCTACAAATGATTTGAGAAAGAGAATTCTATTTTTGAATGAGTTAAGGGTTGAAGTTAAAGGATTTAATTCTATGGAGAAACATGTAGATGATGAATATTTTCAGCAAGGCATGGAAATAATGCATGAAACCAATGAATGGAGACAAGACATGGTTGTTGGATTAACATATACAAGATGAATTTTTGTTTAAAAAACCACTATTGTGTATACATAGAGTTTAGTGCATGAAACTTTGGTAAAGGACTAAAGGACTAAAAATGGATTTTGGCTTGAAAAATATATATTTGTAGTTGGTAGAGAACTAATTTTGATTGTGTATGAGTTTAGATGTGTGGAAACATGTTCATGAGTGTATATTTTATCGGATAGAAAAAGTAAGAAGTTAAAATTCAGGATTGTATCAATTGTTTCCTATTCTAGAGAGACCATGGGAAGATATCGTATGGAATTTATTTTAGGTTTTCCTAGAAAGAAAAAAATAAAATGATTGAGTGTATATAATTGACCTAGAGATCAAATCAATGGGCATAGTTTCCCTAAATATCCCAAGATCATTATAGTATGGTAGAAGAATCCGAGAGCTTTTCCGTCGCCTATTTGAACGTAAAAATGTACTTCATCGGAAGCAAGTTATCGTAATGTGAGAAGATTCTAGTCGAAAGGGCAAAAATAAGGGCAATTGGCTAATCAAGCTACAACATGTGGAAAAATAAAATTGATAAAAGTATAAAAAAATGGTTTTTTGACTTTGGTCTTCGACACTTGTTTTTGGATAGGTGGTCCCCACTATTTTGCTGGTTGGGGGGCCCTCATCCATGGTCGACACACTTTTTAATCGGAGGGGTGTCTTTACCGCCATTACTTCATTATGTTATTGCCACAATATTGCATATATTTTACCTCTTGGTGTATTTGCGGGATGTATGAGGGATATATTATAGGGCATTGTAATTATGTTATACATTATATGGGGAGTCAGTTGTATTATGAGACAACTTGCCGAGTTACATTTGGGCCAGCTCAACCAACCTGTCGGCTCATGACCCGTGCACGCTCGGGACCAACTCACCCTCACCCTCAATGACCGAGCTAACTCACCACAACATAGTCTCAACAACTCGTCGGTCATCCACTTGGCATCAAATCTCACCAACAATTGAGCTATACATAGCTCACCATTCAAATAAAGCACTAAATTTAGTTCAAATCTCCACGTCGGCCATAACATGGCACTCAAGTAAAATGTGGCCTTAGCCACCTTACTTGCCTAACCCACCAAATATAAACTATACCACCCTCCTCCATGCAGTGAATGTGGGATTTTTACCCACTTTGTCTTAAACAAGCGGTGTAGGTGGTTAGAGGGGCTCGACCCCCTAACTAACCTCTTACAAAAATAATGCCCACCGGTAGACCAAAGGCCTTAACCAAGCCTATATAAGGGCTCATTTTTATTTAAGTGGTTAACTCATATGACTCTGCATGAAGAATAAACAAGTAGTTTTGGATATCTACATTTTGAAGCACTTATGAGTAAAATCATGTCTCGAAGAAAACTAGGAAAATGCTCAAAATTTAGAGAAACTCCCGATGGTATATTTATTATTTCAATTTGGATTTTGTATGCCATTTTTATAAAGAATTTTGTGTAGCTTTTGATAGATAACTAGAAGGCGATCGACTTGAGAAGCCAAAAACAAACACAAAGAGAGGAACAATGATATTTTTCGAGATCATAGGTTCTTAGAGTATTCTGGGTAGGTTTATGGAAGGTTCATTATTTGATTTGTAAGTTTTTATATGTATTTGCAAATCTAAACATTAATGGATTAGTTTATATGAACACAGGGACATAGGAATTTTGAACCCGTAAAAATTCCGGTGTTGAGTTTTCTATTTTACATGATTTTAGTCTATTTGCATATTTTTAAATCAGATTTCAGTTTTGGATGCAAATTTAATCAGTTGACAATTTTACAAGAATTTTATTAAATCGAGAATATTGGAAAGTGGAATGGTTCAAATGGTTAACTGATGTGAATGATTAAATTTAGTTTTAATTTAGTTTTTAAACACATTTGAATTATATTTGAATCTAGAAAATAAAATATATTTTAATAAGTTGAAGCTGAAAAGAAGTTAAGAATTGATTTGTATTAAAAGAGATCCTTGTAAACAATAAAATTAGTAGAAGTTTTCTAGGGTGTTTCTGAGATCCTGTATGGTATCGAGTAGGCTGATTTGACAATTTTATTGCTTCAAATTGTGTATTTGGTTCAGTTGTGATTAGACAGGTACATGTGCACTATGGGAAAGTTGTCTAAACAAGAAAATATTGAAGAGCTTGAGGCATTCAACCGCTAGATCCAAGAAGACAATGTTCTCCTAAGATCCATGTATTATTCCTTGGAAGAGGAATATGAGAAATAAAAATGGAATTAAAATCTAACGCTAAGCTCTTAGTAAAGTTACAAACTGGTGGTGACATTAAGGGGAAAATAAGTCTATTGGTAAATCAGGACCTTCCTCTCCCACAAGTGTACAAGTTGATTCAAGCACTGTAAATATACTACCAGTTGATGAATCTTCCCATTGTAAATCAATTGAAAGTGATTTTTGTAAATTTGAACAACATACTAAGGGAATAGGTTCAAAATTACTTTTTAAAATGGGATTTAATGGAAAAATACTTGGAAAAGAAGGCCAAGGAATTGCTAACCCCATTCAGGTAGAGGATAGGCCTCATCATGCAAGTTTGGGATTTAGACTTTGGTGGTCAAAATGAGAAAGGTGAATGCTCTAGGACAACCGAGATTGTTAGGAGAAATATCCACCACATCCCTGAAAAGTAAAAATGGTAATGGGAAAAAATCTAAAAGCATTGATTTTAAAAAACATAAATATTCCCATGTTCCTTTTGATTATACATAAAATTTGTGGTACATTTATCCATGCAATTTTTGTGGATTATCTAACCACTGTGTAGCTAAATGTTGGAAAAGGAAATCATTATTGGGAAGAATTTTGAAAGACCATTTTCATACACAAGGTTGTAAAAATGGAAATTTGGGTAAGTTTCCTAAAAATTGGACAAAAGATATTGTACCCATTGTCACAGGAAAGGTCATGAGGTTAACATGTGTTGGTAGTTTCCTCTAAAGAACAATGGAAATTTATGGAAAAGGGAATCTTTGTGAAACCAATTGTTTCTAAATAACTCAAGCAAAAACCCATGAATATATTGAGGAAATCAAACCAACCAAAAAGGAAAATTTGATTAAGTTGGTTGGTAAGCAATTTCTTAGTTTCATGTTTACATAGCTTTTTAGCATGCACATTATTATTCAGAGAATTTTTGTGGAATTATGTGGAATGATGAAAGGAAAATTTCCCATATTTCATATTGTCTTTGAATAATGGTGTCACTTGTAGGGAAGAGATAAGGGACAAGTTTATCATACTTAGATTTTTTTGCTCATATTTGAGGTTGGAAAAATTCATTTTGACAACAGATTTTACATTTCCGTGTATATGTTGTTGATTTTACTATGCAAAATTATGGGCACCATTTGTATTGTAATTAATATACAAAACTTATTATGTCCACACATGGTATTTGCACATATATGAAGTCCCTTATTTTGGGAATTTATTTGTAACTATCCTATGTGGTTACAATTAGGGTGTACATTGATTGCACTAACAAATTGGTTTGTAGATTATGCCTAGCGATCTTTTGCAATCATTAGTAGGTTCACTAGTTTTGGAAGAAAACAATTTTCTTCTATCTTATTTGTAGTTCAAAATGTTGGGATATATATTTTATTGATGATTCACATGATTCAATTTTGAATTTTGTCTATTTTTGGCATATGATAGTCTAAACATTTTGGATCGTGTTTGTGATATTTGTAGTGATTGACAATTTCACAAGGACAATAGACACTAGCCTATTATTGACATGTAGATGTCTTTATATACTAATATATTTTGGTGGAATTTTTTACAATGATTGGACGTATCAAAGAGTATCAGTTTGATAGTTGCCTCCGTTGGTGATTTTTTTTCTATTTTTAGTGATCATTTTTCTGTTATGGAAGTTACTGATTATTAGGATTTGACAGTTCACAATTGTTTGCAAATATTAGCAAAATCATAGAGTATCATTTGAAATTTGCCTATGTTGATGAACAATTGTCTATTTTTACTAATCAATTTTTGTTATAATATAATCACTAATTTGCAGTGATATAACCCATAATTCTATTTTTATGGATCATGTATGTGTTTGTGATATGCAGGAAGATGATTAGCAAAATTTGTGTGTGAAAAACAACTTTTTACAAACAAAACTCCTTTTCAGAGGGGAGGTGTGATCCCCAGATAAAATCATTGGGAAGAGTTTCCCTAAATCTCCTAATATCATTACTGACAAAGACAATAAACGTTTCCAAGAGATTTCCGTCACCTATTTAAATGTAAAAAATGGACTCCATTGGAGCAAGTTATCATTTATAGAAGATTCCAATTGAAACAACAAAAATAGGGGTAATCGGCTAATCGGGATGTGATGTGGCAAAATAAATTTTAGAAATGGTAAAAATAATGGTTTTATGACTGCGTCTTTGACACTCATTTTAAAATGGGTGGGCCTCACTATTTCTACGCTGGGGGCCTTAACCAAGGTCGATTGTTTTTATCAAAGGGTTGTATTCGTCACATTTTTCATTATGTTATTGCCAAAATATTGTATATATTTACCTATCGGTGTATTTTAGGATGTATGTGGGATATTTTGCATGGAATTATAATCATGTTATTCATTCTATGGGGACCAAGTTAAATTGTGAGACAACTTGCCAAGTTACATTTGGGTCATCTCGACCAACCTACCCGCTCACTTCTCACACCGCTTGGACCCAATTCACCATCACCCCTCAATGACTAGCTTGCCACAACATTTAGCCCCAACAACTCCCCAACCATGCACTTGGTGGCACAACTCACCAATAATTGATCTATACATATCTCACCATTCAAAAAAAAGCACCAAAGTTAGCTCAAATCTCCACCTCGACCATAATGTGACACTCAATAAAATATGGCCGTAGTCACCTTACCCTCCCAAACCACCAAATATAAAATATACCACTCTCCTCCATGTGGTGAATATGGAATTTTTACCCACATTGGCTTAAACATGCAGTTTATGTGGTTAGAGGGGCTCAAACCCCTAACCAACCTCTTACAAAAATACATCCCACCTGGTAGACCAAATGCCTTAACCAATCCTATATTGTAATGGAATTACTTGAATAATTTTGATTATTAGCAGACACAAGATTGAAGATAAATAATATCAATATGCAAGTAGAATAACTTAGTCACTTCGAGGGGGTAACCTCTAAACCATAAAAAGACTCAAATGATCAAATGATGATCAACTACTACCTACTAACCCCAATTTATATTATTCCTATACTATGACCATCTCCAAGGTGATGCACCCATGATAATATAACATCTATAAAAGAGATGCATATGATAAGTGACAAGTGTCATCAATAATGACTTTAAAGTTATTTTGTCAATCTAGGGTGGTTTGCAACAAAGGCACAATCGGAATGAAGGATCAACACATGTTCTAATAATAAAGATAATAAACTAATGAATTGATCATGATTACAAAAATGAAATGCTTGAAATGAAATACCGGAATTGAAGTATTAACTGGAAAACTCACTAAGCATTCATAATGGAAATTGCATTGCATTCAAGAATATAATAAACTGTAAAACAAAAACTCATAAATAAAATAGAAAAGAAACAACTATGAATCCCCCTTTCATTGGGTAGGAGTGGCCCTTGCTCTTGCCCTTTGATCAAGATCTGAACTAAAACTCAAACAATTGAACTTCCTCTTGAATCTATGATCTTTATTGAATTGAAAATGTGCTTGTACAACTCAAAAATCGATCTCCTAAGTCTAGTTACATAATCTCTTTTATACAAGAGAAGTCATAGTCTCTCTGGGAGATCTAGTTATTCCAAATGACTATGTCTAAATCTAACTGACTATTTAACTAAACAATGTTATATGTTTCTAGAAATACATTAATGGGAGTAGTTCATGAAGTGTTTGAACTTGAAATATTCTTGACAACTGAAGAGAGGATTTGTGATTGACTCCTTGGAAGGAGTCAATCACCTCTAGAAGATTCTTCAAATCATTAACAGATTGAAGAGAACTGAACTGAAGATGCATCTCCAACTATTGGTCATATTTCCTCCTTGAAATATGTGACTTCAGAGATCCGAGTTGCGTGTGATTTTCTTCAAGTTCCAAAGAGGTTGGACTGGTGACCTAGATGATCTAGAGGTGTTGCTTCGAGACCATTTTTAAGTGGATGAGATTCCTACTAACACATCAAATAGATTCCTACACTCCTTCATGAATTAAGTCTTGCATTCCTGTGACAACTCAACATATATCTCTTTCTAGAAATGAAGTTAATGCTCATCAACAATATTATTCAAGCCATTTATGCAACATAATCAATAAGATAAAACATCACAAGTATACACAATAATTTCTTCATAACCATAGTAAAGTAGTAAATATCAAGAGTAATTATTGTTCATCGTGTATCATGATATCAAAATGGTATGATTTTTAACAGGGTTTAAACATGGCTTAAACATAACAAAATGGGGTTCATCACTCCCCGGACTAAGGATTTAGCAGGTCCTCTTACTACATATTAAGTTGCTCAACTATCCTAGAACAATTATATTCATTGGCAAATGTTTGCCAAGTTTCATTTGTAGATGTATCAAAAAAACCAAAATGATCAACAAAATTCTTCCTCCATGTCACATAGTTTCCTTTGATTGGTCATTGGTTGAATTCCAATGTGGTACTGGTGCAAGAATCAAAGGGGGCATGTATCTCATTCCAATCCACTGTTCTTTGAGGCCCAGAATGATCTTGCAAATATCCTTTTCTCATTTTAAGGACCACCAGAGGTTTGTTGGTGAAATGACCTCCTTCCTTTTGTATGGATCTACAAGCAACTGATATCAGACTTGGGAGGAAATAAAATTGACATTGAAGGTGGGTATCACATGTTCCCTGAAAATTTTGACACAATTTTGAAGAATATCTGTGTACCTATCTACTAGATGTAGACAATACACTTGTGAATAGAACCTATTGAAAAACCTGAGGGGAGATGGTAAATCATGCCTCATGAGGAGGCCAATGTTAGACTCAGCCTGCAAAAATATTTCTCTTGATCCCTCCACTCTCCCTGATGCCTGAGGGTTGAAATAAATGCTCTTAACTAGACCTCCCCTACATATAAATTGATTGGGATTTCAATCTGCTCTGGAAGAAAAAACTTATGGACATAAAACTCACATAGCATATTTTTCTCAATATCATTGGTGGCAGTATATGCCCCTACAAACTGATGGTCATCCTCAAACTCAATATCCAACATTTCCCTAGCTCTAGTTATCTGCCATTTGAAAAATTGTTCCTTTAAAAACATGGCATAAAAGTTGGAAGGGGTTCTGCAAGAGAGTACCTGATCATAAAGTCGACTAACTGTGACCACATTTTGTTTCAACAATTCATTTTCTTCCTTTAAATTTCTATTTTATTCCTCCACTTTTCTAAGCCTATAACACTCCTCCATCCATTTAACCATTCCTTTCAACACAATGATCTGAGGAAAGGTCTGTTCTTGTTATTGTCTTATTTCTTGTAACTGAGTAAATGATGTTTCAAATCTAAATTGGTAGCCTTTAGTAAGTGTATTTTATGTTCCTTGGCTTCCAAATCTTATTGTATTAGTAGAGTGGCTTCCTCTTAGTGGGATACAATTTCTTGCGCAGATCTTGAATCTTTTGTTCCTTGGAAGATAGTTCTGGGAGAAGCCAACATCCTTAGCTTCCAAAAGTGATTGTAGTTGGCCAATTTTCTCATGAGCTATCTGTAGCTCAAATTGTACCTTAGATAAGGAGAGAACTTGGGGTAAAAGAGTATCAAGGTCTAGTGGAGAACTAGGTTCTCCTTCTTCCATTGGTGCCTTACCCTTATCTTTGACTAATGCCTTTGCGGCAGAACAAATGAAGAAAGTGGCTCATGTGGAGACTTGAGAAAAATTTGAACCAAAGTTTGCATAATTTTGACTTCCTCTTGTGATAGTGGCTTTTCAACTTGGGTTTCATTAATAAAAAGGTAGATCGGGAGGTACAAAGGAATTTCCTAGGTCTACGAGAAGTAGATGACGTGAATTCCTCATCAATCTCATGTTTCAGGGAGCATTATTTTTTAATTTTAGCCACTTCTTTGTTTCATGCCTCTTTTTCAAAAACTGGTTTTTGTAAATTAAGTGTATTAGACCCTAAAATTTGAGATATTTAGTCCCCCAATGAAATTTCTCAGTAGCAACACAAATGGCCTCATAAATTAATAAATTGACCTTGATCGGGATTTGGCTTTCTTTATGACACAAATGAATGAGCATTTTGAAAACTGGACCTAGCACAATTTCATACTGGCCTTCACATGTGAAACACCCAATTAACCATTTGGCCACTCTAGCCCAAGGTTCCGGTATACTCATTATCTTAATCCCTTTTTCCTTTCCCTTACTATCAACTACTAACTATAATTTTTATTTCTTCCCTACTATAAATATTTTGATTAACTCATGATACATTGTCCTTTTAGTAATAACTAACCCATCATTAGGTATACTAGACAACTGATTGATTACAAAGTGGGAGAAAAAGTAATTTCCTTATCATTTATAGTGGAGTATCCCTCTTCCATATTCCGTGTAAATTCTTCCATCATTGGAATGTTGTACTCTTTGTATGCCAACAAAAAATCTAACCAACCCGCCTTATCAAAGACCTCCATTGACCTTGCATCCACCAAAAGATTGACATAACTTATGGGTTCATGTCACATTTGTACCCCATGCTAGATTTGAGAAAAATAAAAAAGCAGACAGCACATAATTGGAAAATGCAAAGTGATGAGGTGATAGCGCAAGAAACTAATGGCGTAGGATTGAGAATGACCAAGTTGGAAAGAAAATGTTGAACAAACTTATATAACCAAATTTGGAAAGTTGTGCTAAAATCCCAAGGTGATGAGGTGAGTATTGGGACGCGTGGGAACATGATGGCATTTAATGGGTGGTAAATTTGATGTGGATTTTGGGGCGTGTGAAGTGAATTGGAAAAGGTGGGAAATCAATAAACACGATGGCATAATTAAACTTGAATTTAAAACTTTATTATGCTAGAAGTAATTAATTGTGCATACCTGGACATTAAAGCCTATCAATCTCCACCACCATTTCAAATTTGAAGTTTGTCACATCTCCATCATCTTTCATAATGACATCATGCTCCATGTGTACATGGTATTCCCTTTTTATTTTGCTAATCAGATTCAGGAGAGAAGACCGCCATTTTTGGTTTTTGATCCTATGATTTATTATATATATTTTTTATTTTTATTTTATTTTTTATTTATTTATTTTATCACAAAGTATTGGCCACCATCATTGGTTTTCAACCAATACTTGAAGGAGATAATCGCCATCTATGGTTTTCAAACATCCCCTTTTATTTTGCAATGATGGTTGCTCATGTCTGAATTGTGATAAGTAAAGATAATTTTCCTACATAATTAAGATCTGAATCTTCTTAAATTGCTCTTTGAAACTCTTCTCAAGAGATGCTAGTTTGTGGTATAGTCTCAATCTATTCCCATTAACCAACATTACCTTCCTTTCACCATCAATTGGAACTAATTGAACTATCCCATTGTTAAACACTTCTAAAATTTGATACGGCCCCATCTCATTTAGGAAATAAGGGATAAAATATGTGGAATAATCCCTCACATAATCGCAACAGTAGAAACTAATATGTAGACAATATTACATATCTGAAACTAAAGTGTAGAAAAATAAAAGAACACAAAATAGAGACAATATTTAACATGGTTCACCCTATTTGGGATACATCCACCAAGAATCACTTGCTCAAATTTTATTATAAGCCACCTCTCTCTCAATACAATACCCATATGTTTTTGGAGCTATGCTAAAAAAATCTCCCTGAATTCACACTTGAATTCACACACATCTACAATACTATGTCTCACCTATCAAAAGTACATTAATAGAAATCGCTAAGAAAATTTACAATATTGTGGGTACCAAAACCATAGGTGAAAACCGTCCCATAAACTTATGGATCAAAATCCCATCCATATGAGAAGAGCACATTTTCCAAAATATTGGACACATTTTTCAAGGCCAAAAACAATTTCTGAGAGCTACACCCCGAACCCTCGCTTCGGTGAATTGTGCCCCCCATACCCCGCTTGGGGCCTAACCCTACCCCGAACTCCTAGTGAGACAACTATGGAAAGTGTACAATACTTTTAGTGTATAGTATTCAACACTTCCACACATAAAAACAAGCTCCACAACATAACAATCTCCCACTTGGAGACTAGTTTTCCTCTAAGAAAGCTTCTCAACCCTTCACTATCGTCCATGAAGACCAACCAAAGATGAACACAACTTCATTTTCTCCCTTGTGACCACCTTGGTCATCATTTATATAGGATTTTGACTGGTATGAATCTTCTCTAGCTTCAAATTCTCTTCCTCCAAAGTTGTCCTGATGAAATGATACCTAAGTTGTATATGCTTCATCCTAGAGTGGAAAGAAAATTTCTTAGCTATGACTTCTCAACACCTACTTGCTTCATTTGAGGCATCTATTTGATATGGAAGGAAATTCCAATTAGTACCTCTCAACACCGGTGGTGTACTTATCAACTTGTCCTTAATTACATCAAAAGCTTATTGGCATGCTTTAGTCCATTCAAACTCGGAATTCTTAGTCGAAGAGAAAATAATGGAGAAGATATTTTACTAAAAGCTGATATGAACCTATGGTAGTAACCAGCATGACCAAGAAAACTTCTTACCTCAGTCTGATTGGTGGGTGATGGAAATTTTTCAATGATACTCACCTTATCTGGATCAACCTTAATTCCTTCAATTGAAACATGATGGCCTAAAACTATACCTTGTTCCATCATGAATAAACACTTCTCATGATTTAGGGATAGCTGGTGTTTTTCATAGTGAGAAAGAAATTTATCTCAAGATTATTGACTGCTTCTTAGAACGTTTCCCCATAGATTGTAAATTCATCCATGTAGATTTCTACATAATCATGGGTTAGATCAAAAATATTTCTAGCATGGCTCTTTAAAAAGTGGAAAGGGCATTACATAATCCAAATGGTAGAACCTTGTAAGAAAATTTCCCCAAGGACGGGTAAATGTTTTTTGTCTTGATATTCAGGAGCCACTTTGGTATCGATTATATCCACTAAATCCATCAAGAAATGAAAAGTACCTTTTACTAAACAAATTATCTAAGACTTGATCAATAAAAGGCAATGGGAAATAATCTCTATGAGTGGATTTGTTCAATTCTCTATAGTCCACACACACTCTCCACTTTCCATTATTTTTGGGCACTATAACCAAAGGGGAAACCCACTGACTGTCTGAGATTGGGTAGATAAATCCTACATTCAAAATATTTTCAATCTCAGTTTTCACAATGTCTCTAAGAGTTGGGTTTATCCTTCTTTGAGGTTTCCTAACTGGTCTTGCTTCAGTGGTGTAGATGTGGTGGGTACATATACTAGGATGTATACCTTTCATATCACTTTGTACTCCCAAGAAAAGGCTTGGGGATGAGAGCAGAGAAGTTTGAACAATGTATTTTCCTCTTGATCAATCAACCAATTATTTATTGTCAATGTCTTTCTCAAAAGAACGGGCAGTTGTTTTGTGTCTGGATGAATTGAATTTACCATAGGATAATTTCTCAAAAGTGTGTTTAATGGACATATATGGTAGAAATCTGTGCAAATATGTTATGTTTTGGAAGATGTACTCTTTTAGATCTATGTTCCTTGAGAAAGGATAAATAATAGGCATGTTATCTTCATCCTTGAAATCATTCTTTATTTGATAAAGTTGTAGAAAAGAACTGGAACAAGAATCACTAAGTGTTTAAAGCACAAGACTTGAAGCCCTGAACCTAGCGTAGGACTCATGTGCATGACTCAAGCTATGCAAAACACCCATGTCATGGTATTCGATTCAATCTAATGAGTGTTCTTGAATTACTACCATGGAAAGAGAGGAGATGATATCTTCATAATCATCAGAGTCATCCTTAGACCATTGTTTTTGTCTATAGAAAATGGTTTGGCTATAGGGTATAATGACAATTTATTTGAATCTTGACCATTAGTGATGACCATGTTTCCTATCTTTACGGTCAATAATGGCAGAATCTTGTAGCTAGTCAAGGGCATTCCAGGATTATAGGGTAACTAATTTTCTTATTCTTTGTTTTGATTATCATGAAGTCTACTACATAGTCCCAAGATTCGATTGTAACGGTAACATCCTCTATTATTCCCTTGGGTTTATTCACTAACTGGTTTGCCATTTGTAAGACTATATGTGTGGACTGTGGTTCAGGGAGTGCCAATGTGGACAAAGTGTCTGTGGTCATGACATTTATGGAAGCTCCTAAATCAATAAGGACATTAGGAATTTGAAAATTCCTATGCAAAATGTTACAATGGGACTTCCAGGATCTCCATACTTAGGAGGAGGATTATTTCCTTCTAAAATGCTAGCAAGTTTCCCATCAACATGAATGGTCTTGGGTTGATTCTTCCTTCTACTGGAGTCTTGAAACAAATCTCTTTAATTGTTTTATTTAGTTCAGGGGATATCTTTAAGAGTTTGCAACAAGGAATGCCAATACTTATCTTCCTCAATCCTTGGATTAATTTTGACTCTAGCTTTTCAGGAGCTATAGTATTTTGTTTCTCAGAGATCCTAGATGGGAAAGGAATGTCAATGTTTGGTTGATGAGTTTATTCTATAACAGCTGCATTTTCTCTCGTTCTTCATTTTCTTCCATAATATCCTCAATAATAGAGAGGAAGGTTTTGATGTAACATATCCTGAATGCAACATTATGTTCTTGTAATCTAGTGAGTTCATTGTGGTGTTTTTCTTTGTTTCTACCATATATGTTGGATTGCCCTACCTTACATTCTTAGGATTGGCCACAGTTTGGATTGGAATCTCATCGCTAGGTAGATTGTTCAAGTTGGACAACATTACTAGGTCCAACCAACAAGGCTTGTTGACCTTGTGATATCCTTTGATTATAATATTGGTGTCCAGACCCTTGAGGTGCATTCCACTGTTGTTGGTATTGTTGTTGATATGGTGGAATGTTTGGTGGTGGAGCCCAAGGTTGTTGATAATAAGTTGGTGGGGCATACTATGGGCTCCACTCTATGGAACTTTTTGAACCCAAGGTGGAGGATATGGCTATGTTGCATTCCATTTATTTAGGGCCCATTGTGCTTTCTGTTTGAAGGCTTGGTTTTGGTTGGAATAAAAAAATTCCTCTTTGCCTTTGGCCATATAGTTAAGATCATATTCTTCTTGATTACTTTGCGTTAGGTGATTTTTTAACAAGGGAAACAATCCACACTGATTAGTATCATGCTTAAGTTCATAGAAAAGACATATTCCTTTCTTTCTAATGAACAATATTATAGTCCATGCTTTCCCCTACACCTTGGGTAGTAGATGAACAAGGGATCTGTGTTTCTATCCTTTTCTCTATCCATAGTAGTGTTGAGTTGAATTAAGAGATCAATTTTCAAGGTTTAAAATTTCTTCTCTTAATTTTGATAGATCCCCATTAGTCATTATGTCTTTTTACTTCCTTAAATTGGGGTGAGTTCTTGAGTAATTCCAACAGATATCGATTATGTCCATAAAATCAAACTTGTTCATGTCTCCCTTTCCCATAAAGTTGAATTCCTATTTTGTTTCTTCATCCAATCCCTTCAAACATAAAGTTTAAGGTAGGTTAATATGTAACCAATTCCACACCTTCATGCAATGTGGGAAAAGGAACCGATCTAGGTAATCTTCTACACTTTCATCTTCCTTTTGTTGAATTTGAAAGAGCTCTTTTTCCTATCCATCACTCTACAAGTAATCCTAATATTTTTCTAGGAAGGAATATGCTATTTATTCCCGATTATGAATGGAATTTGAGCCTAAACCCATAAAACACCACATCGTTTCATATTTTAGAGTGAATGGAAAGAGTTTAAGCTTTTGGTTATTAGAAGTGTAGTCATATGTTTGACATAAAAATTTAAACTCAAAGAGGAATTGATCAGAGGTCCTATGAAACTATTCCCTGGAAAGTTGGTAGAATTGAAGGGGAAATATTTTTCATAGGAGCATCTTCATTAGGATCCAATTCAATAGGGTAGGTAAACATCCTGCCAACTAGAGGATCTCCTTGTTTGCACCATTGGGGCTATGTACTTCGTTAGCCATTCTTTCTTGGTCACTAAGTTGTTCCATAGGTTAAATTTGTGTGGGATTTTGAAGGTTTAATCTAATTAATCTACCTCTATGGTCTCTAGGTAGAAACATGCAATCCTATCATACTGAGAATGATTCCCTAACTATCATACTAAACTTAATTATGTATGTTCCACATAATCAAATTAGAGGATTCTTGTTTTCACTACAAGGTATTCTAATTCTCTAAAAGGAAAAAGTAATGGAAAAATAATTTACGAATTGAAACTTACTAGATAACCAATAAGTACCTCTAGCTAGCACCTTCCTTTGATAACACCATGTTCCCAAAAATGACACCAAAAAGTGATGAGTGTCGTTAATGCTCATACTTTAATCAAGTTATTCACAATATAGGGCAAAGTTCAAGGCTATTTGCAACAAAGGGACAGGTTGGAGCGTAGGCTCAACACAAGTTATAATAATAAAGACGATAAATTAATGAACTAATTGTGATTACAAAAATGAAATGCTTGAAATGAAATAATGGAATTGAAAGATTGAATGGAAAACTCACTAAACATTCATAATGGAAATTGAATTGCATTGAATAATATAATAAAATATGAAACAAAAAATCATAAATAAAATAGAAAAGAAACAATTGTGAATCCCCTTTTGTTGGGTAGGAGTGGCCCTTGCTCTTGTCCTTCGATTAGGATATGAACTAAAACTCAAACAACTAAACTTCCTCCTGAATCTATGATCTTTATTGAATTGAAAGTCTACTTATACAATTGAAAAATTAATCTCCTAAGTCTAGTTACATCATCTCTTTTATAAAAGAGAATTCCTAGTCTCTCTAGGAGATCTAGTTATTCCAAATGACTAAGTCTAAATCTAACTAAGCTGTTTAACTAAACAATGTTATCTATTTATAGAAATACATTAATGGTGGGATCAGTTCATGAAGTGTTTGAAATTGAAATATTCTTAACAACTAAAGAGAAGATCCGTGATTGAATCCTTGGAAGGAGTCAATCACCTCTAGAAAAGATTATTCAAATCATTAACTGCTTGAAGAGAACTGAAATGAAGATACTTCTCTAATTGTTGGTCATATTTCCTCCTTGTGTGGCTCGAAAAGATTCACAATTAATGGCGATGATTCTTATTGAGAACTATGACTTCATAGATCTGAGTTGCGTGCGAGTTTCCCCAAGTTCCAAAGAGGTTAGACTGGTGACCTAGATGATCTAGAGGTGCTGCTTTGAGACTCTTGTTAAGCGGATGAGATTCCCATGCTAACACGTCAAGTAGAGTCTTGCACTCCCTCATGAATTAATTCTTGCACTCCCTATGACAACCTAAGATATATTTATTTCTAGAAATGAAGTTAATGCTCATCAACAATCTTATTCAAGCCATTTATGCAATAGAATCAACAAGATAAAACATCAAAAGTATACACAATAATTTCTTCATAATCATAGTAAAGTATTAAATATAAAGAGTAATCATTGTTCATCATGTATCATGATATCAAAATGGTATGAGTTTTAACAAGGTTTAAACATGGATTAAACATAAAAAATTCAATAAGATGTTATGATAGCCATAAGTCGACTATATACATCAAATGTAAGATATATGATTAAGGGCGTAGTATGCCCTTCCCTTCAAAGAAACATTGTCCCCAATGTTGAGAAGCTTTGGGTGTTGTTATAGGAACTTCATATCCTCCCATGTTGCATCTTCATTGTCCATATTCTTCCACTTGATTAGGTACTCAATAATAACATGTGTCCTCAATATTTTAGTGCATGTTTGAAGGATGCATTCAGGTTCCAAGATGACTCTCCCCTCCTCATCAAGCTCAGGTAAACTATTTGGGCTGATACTCTCTGTCAATTACTTTCTTTAGGAAAGAAACATGAAATATTGGATGTATTCTAGTTGTCTGTGGAAGTTCTAATTTGTATGCTACAATACCAATCTTCTGCAATACTTGATAGGGGCCATAATACTTAGGTGAAAGTTTGTTATCCTTTTGTTGTTGTTTCAAAGACATTTGCTTATATGGTTGTAAATGCACAAAAACCTAGTCACCGACTTCAAAATGTCTTTCCGTGCGATGTTGATCAACCTGCTGCTTCATGCGGTTTTGTGTATGGCCAAGTTCTCCTTGAGACTAGAGAGGACCTCTTGTTGATGTTGAATGTGTTCTTCTACTACTCTAACCCGTGGTTGTCCTCTCAATGATGATGTGATGGATGGTGGATGGTACCCATAGAGTGCCAAAAAAGGAGACATTTTGGATGAAGTATGGAAGGAAGTGTTATACCACCATTCTACAAGTGGAAGCCATTGGACCCATCTCACTTGTTTATCTGAGGTGAAGCAATGGAGATATCCCTCCAAACACTTATTTACAAACTTCTGTTTTCCCATCAAGACTAGGGATGATAAGAAGAGCTACGAGCTAGTTGAGTACCCAAACATGAGAATAAATCAGTCCAAAAATTACTAGTAAATATAGGGTCCGATCACTTACTATAATCTTTGGTGTCCCATGTAGCTTGAATCTGTGTCCATGAAGGTTGTTGTTATTGTGCTTGCAGCAAATGGGTGTGACAAGGCACAAAAATGAGCATATTTGGTGAGTCTATCCACCACAACCATGATGACATTTTTCCTTCAGATTTAGGCAATCTTGTGATGAAGTCCATGGAAACCTCTTCCCCCTTTGGCTAGGAATAGATAGAGGTTGTAGAAGACTGGGGACTGAACTGTTTCACCCTTATTTTGTTGACAAACCATGCATTCTGCCACAAATTTTTGGACATCCCCTTTGAGCCCTTCCTAGAAGAAATCTTGTTTGATTCGATGATAAGTCTTCAAGAATCTAGAGTCCCCCCTATTGGAGAAGTGTGAAGCTCAGATAGAACCCTATTTTTAAGGGTGGAGTTCTTACATAGGTATAATCTATCTTTATACCATAAAGCATCCCCTTTCCATACAAATTTTCAGACATGCTTGGATCATTCTGGAGATTATGAATGAGGTTTTGTGTAGTTGGGTCATTTCTCCATTTGGACCTTGCCTCCTCTACCCAATCTTCTGTAAGATGGATATGACACATAACAATGTTGCAGTTGATTCATCTTTCCTAGACAGAGCATCCACGACTACATTCTCCTTCCCTTTCTTGTAGATAATCTCAAAATCATATCCCAACATATTTGAGACCCATTTTTGTTGTTCTTTAGATGATAAACACTTGCTCAAGAAGTATTTCAAACTATCATGATCTGTCTTCACTTTAAAGTGTCTTCCTATGAGATATGGTCTCCATTGCTTTATTGCATGAAGTATGGCTAGCATTTCCTTCTCATAAGTTGGATTTGAAAAATTATTACCTTTGAATTGATGGCTCAAAAAGGTAATAGGATGACCTTCTTGCATGAGAACTGCCCCCATACCAAACCCTGATGCATCACATTCAATAATGAATGTTTTGGAAAAATCTGGAGTAGCCAAGACTGGAGTGGTGCACATGGCCTCCTTTAACTTCTCAAATGCTTTGGTAGCATCCTCATTCCAATGGAAAGAGTCCTTTAATAAATTTGTGAGAGGTGTTTTATACTTCCATAATGCCTTACAAATCTATGATAATAACTGTAAGCCCCAAAAATCCTCGGAGATTCTTTAGGGTTTTGGAACCTTCCACTCCATCATGGCTTTGATCTTATTAGGATCCACTTTAACACCTTCATGAGAGATAATGTGACCCAAATATTCAACCTCCTTGAATCCAAAATAAACTTAGAGGGCTTTGCATAAAGTTGATGTTGCTCAAGGGTTTCCAAAACCTTATTTACATGATGCAAATGTTCCTCCCATGTTTTGTTATAAATTAATATATCATCAAAGAACACTAAAACAAACTTCCATAGGAATGGCTTAAAAATAGAATTCATCAAAATTTGAAATGTAGAAGGTGCATTTGTGAGTCCAAAAGGCATTACCAAGAATTCATAATGGCCTTCATGTGTCCAGAAAGGTAGTTTTATGAACATCCTCATCCTTGATTCTGATTTGGTGGTATCCCGAACGAAGATCAAGCTTTGTAAAGTAAACAACACCATGTAACTCATCAAGAAAATCATCAATTACAGGAATAGGAAACTTATCTTTGACTTGTGTACTTATTAAGCTCCCTATAATTGGGACACATGTGCCACATGTCATCTTTCTTACGCACCATCACTACTGGAGAAGAATAAACACTCTGACTATGACATGGATGATTCTTCTTCCAACATCTCTTGTACAATCTTCTCGATCTCACTCTTTTGCACATATGGGTACCTATAAGGTCTGATGTTAGGTGGTTGGCTCCCTGGTACTAACTGAATAACATGATCATGATCTCTCTTTAGAGGTAAACCCTTTGGCATATTTTCAAACACAAAAAAGTGTGCATCTAACATTGCTTGCATATCGATGGTATAATGTCCTTAGACTGATGTGCCTCCAATGAAAATAGTTGTGCCACAAATCCCTCTGCACCCTTTTTTAGCATTTTGTGCATCTGATGAGAGCTCACTAGCTGTGGAGACTTTTCTCTTAAGCCTCTTAGCTCAAAATTCCTTCCTTTAGACTGAAAGCGCATGAACAATTCTTGGAAGTTCATCTCAATGGTTCCCAAGGTGGTAAGCCATTGAACTCCTAACACAATGTCTACTCCTCCCATAGAAATGGCATACATGGGGCTATTTAGTATGTAATCTCCCATGGTAAGCTTAATGTTATGGCATTTTCTAGAACAAGTAATAATACCTCCATCAACAATCATTACTTGACATTCAGAGCTAGATAAATAAACAGTTTAGGTGCATTGCTAACTTATGATTGATGAAGTTGTGAGTACTTCTGAGTCAATCAACACTGTGACCCTCTTTTTTAAGAATCCAACCACCTTGAGGGTTTGGGGGTGTTAATGCCTGAAATTTCATGGCATGAGATCATTGGTTGGGGATCTCTGATTCCTCCTCTAGCTCGACCATGACCTCTGACTCTTCATCTTCATCCTTCTCTTCATCTTCACTAGGCCCATCAATGTAGAACAACTTATTTTTCAACACATTTATGTCTGGTCCATATTTACTGTCACAGTTAAAACATAACCCTTTTTCTCTCTTTTCTTTAATTTGTTTGAGGTGTCAATCTAACTGGCCGAGGGAGTGTTGGAGGTAAGGTGTTGTGATCTCTGATATTAGTGAAATTTTTCTCCTACTTGAAACAAATTTTTCCTCTACCCTTCGTGCCATAATCATAGAATCAAAAACCTTATGAGGATTAAACATACACACCTCATGCTCAATGTGATCCTTAAGACCCCCAAGAAATAGGTCATTCAGATTCTCTTCAGTAATATTTTCCACCATGCAAAGAAAGGTTTTGGAATTGATGAATGTAATCCTTAATGGATCTATCTATGTCTTAACTTTTCTAATTGGATGAAGTAATTTTATGACACACTAGAACTATAGTGTAATTGTAACTCTTCGGTGAAGATTGTCCATGTAACATTGAGACCACTCTTTTTCCTTTGAGCACATAACCATCGATACAGACGATGAATTGGTCAGGTTCGAGATACAAAGATGCCATGGTCACCTTTTGTCTGATGGAATCTGATGTAGATCAAATAAATTATCCATCTAGTTAATCCAATTGAGTGGATCCTTTCCATCAAACTTATGCATCTCCACTTTTGGAAACATGTTACGGGCTGCAGAGTGTTTGTATTTGGATTGGGCATGCTCGAAGATCCACCTTGGCTCATTTTTCTATTACTTTGACCTGAAGATCCACCTTGGTTGATATAAGTATGATTACCCATTATATGTGTATTGAATTTTTGCATGAAATCCTCCAATCATTTTCCAATCCTTTCCACATCTTCTTTTATTGGCCACTCTAACTCGAGGTTTCACATCTCAAACTCAAGTTGGCTTACCTTATGGTCCATTGAAGTAAACCCTAACCTTGAGGAATCATGTAGTTACCCCTTCGACTCTAACTCCTCAACTATTATCTCATCCTTTTTGGGTTTTACCTGGAGTGATGGATTCTTTTTGCCTCTTGTGGAAGGCCCCGCCATGATGCCCCAAAATGGTAGGATTTAGGGATCAAGGTCAAAATTTAGGGTTTTGGATTTGATATGAATTTGGCCAAATATAAAAAAATCAAAGAACAAACTCAAAATAATTTTTTATCCTCTTTCCGAAAATGTAAAGAACTTGGAAAAATTCCACAATTTACATCCTAGGGAGACAAAATTTTATGAAAAACATAAATTTGCTAATAAAATTTTCAAAATAAAAGCAAAAAAATGCTTAAAATTTTAGGGAACCTTACTTTGAATGATTTCAACTCACCAAAAAAAAAAATTCGAAAAAATTTCTACCAATTTTGAGATATAGTGAAAAACAAAAATTAGGGTTTTTCACCCTAATTTTGGCCGAGTTAAAGCTCTGATACCACTTGTAATGGAATTACTTGAATAATTTTGATTATTAATAGTAATAGAACACCAAAGAACACAATATTGAAGATAAATGATCTCAATATGCAAGTATAATAGCTTAGCCACTTGAAGGGGCAACCTCCAAACCATACAATAAGACTCAAATGCTCAAAATGATGATCAACTACTACCTACTAACCCCTATTTATACTATTCCTATGTTATGGCCATCCCCAAGGCCGACCCACCCATGATAATATAACATACATATACATATGAAAGAGATACATAATGATAAGAAGATTATGATAACCATATATATACAAGCTCATTTGTATTTATATTAATCAAATGTAAGATATATGATTTTTGTATGAACTCGAGGATGTAGAAATTTGATAAACAATTCCGATGTTGAGTTTTCTATTTTGCATTCAAATTTTAATCTATTTGCAGAATTTTTAGATCAGATTTCAGTTTTGGATGTAAATTTAATCAGTTGACAATTTTAAGGGAATTTGATAAATTTGGGAATATTGAAAATTAGAATGGCTCAAATGGTTAACTGATGTGAATGATTAAATTCAATTTTAGTTCATTTTTTAAACACATTTGAAAAAGATATAAATAAAAAAACAAAACAGATTTTAATCAATTCAAGTTGATAAGAACTTAAGAACTAATAAGTATTAAAAGAGATCCTTGTAAACAATTAAATTAGTATAAGTTTTCTACGATGTTTATGGATCAGTAATGGTTGAAATATTTTCAAAGATGGCACATTTTGTGGTTTGTAATGATGTAACTAACATTTCTAACTTTTTTTTCAAGGATATTATAAGGATACATGGTTTTCTATGTAGCATTGAATCAGATAGGGATGTGAAGTTTGTACGAAATTTGTGGAGGATGTTGTAGAAGAAATTTAATACCAATTTACATTTCAATGAAACATACTATTCATAGAAATATTGACACAAAAAGCTAATCAATAAGAGTTTAGGTAATCTCTTGAGATGTTTGATTGAAGGTAAACCATGAACATATGATAATATTGTGGTAAAATCGAAGTGCTTATAACAATTTGGTTAACAAGAGAACATATGAAAGACACCATTTAAAATAGTAACGATTTAATTCAAAAGGAGTCTTAGAATTGTATGACAACATTAGTGAGAAAATAAAAAGGTCTAGATGTAAAATATTAAAAATCATATGAGATACATGCTTGAACAAGTGTACATATATCTAGAGAAGAGTATAATACAATATAATAGTACATAAACATGAAGAGAAGAGAAGTATAGTATCAAATTGGAGTCATGATATTAGAATATTTTTGGAAGGAGATATTTCCAAAGGGAATATACAATAAGTTAAAATTAAGAATACTAAACCATGCATAGTGTTGATGATATTTGCAAAAATGCATATGAGATCAAGCTACATAAAGGAGTGGAATTTCAACTATTTTTAGTGTGGAAAATTTGTAAAAATAGAATGAAGCACAAAATGGAGAAGGAAACTTGGATTCAAATTTAGTTTGAGAGATTTATTTAAGAGAAAATTTCTATAAAAAGAGCATGAAGAGATGGAAAGAGTAATTAGCACACATGTCATACGAGAGGACACAATATAAGGAATATTTGTTCAAGTGGAAGGGCTAATCAATTAAATATATGACTGGATAAGTGCATTCAAAGATGAAAAACACATAATACCATTAAGAGATCCATAAGTAATATATTAGTATTTTATGTGTAACCTTAGGTGTAAGAGAGCCATAAGTAGGAGATTATTATTTTATTTATAACCCTAGGTGTATGATGTAGGAGCATCCAAATTTATTTGCAATCCTACATAACTAAAAATAATTTAAGTTATAAAATAAGATAAGTTTAACAATGTTTAATAGTTTTGGTTGTGCTTAGACTTTTTGTATGTTTTACACAAGTCCTATCTTGTGACATAATATTTTGTAACATTTTATGTTGGCTTCAAGTGTATAAGTGTCATGTTGTTGTTTTGTGCCTACTTACTAGTGTGTCAATATTTTTAATTTTTTGCATATTCTATTAACATGTGACAATATTTGTGATAGTTTTTTTTTTTTGTGTCTTGTTGAATATTCACAGAGCTCATCAAGTTTGCATAATCTTACATATTCATGAATATAATCTATAAGATGGTTTAATCTAATATTTTAGTGGCACACATAGAAGAGTGCACACAACAACAAATGTTGAATGAGCTCATTTTCATGCAAAAAGGATCACTTATTTCTTGTTTAGTGTCACAAAATTTAGTTTTAGAGGATTACATATAGAAATTATGTCCCACTAATAGTGTCTTTTCAAGGCCCTCATAACAACAAAATTTTCTTATGTTTTTATTTATTCCCCCTCATAGGTCATTTTTAATGAGAAACATTCTTTGTGAAGTTGTATAAATATAATTTAAATACATTTGATTTCTCACTTAGTCACTACTTGAAAAATTGACACAAATATAGGGAAACACTCGATCTTCATCTCTAAATCTCAAGAAAAGATTCCCTAAATTTTCCTATTTCAAGAGAAATAATTAGGAGTAGTTTATAAGCAAGACTAAAGTGCCTCTAAATTTATCCAAAATATTTCCAAACCAAGTCAAACTAAGAATTATCAAGCATCAAGTGTTAAACTTATAGTTGTATTCATATGGTTCAATCCTCACAATTGCACTTCCAATAGGTGGATAACTACGTGGGTTTGATGCCTTTTCAAAGTAGTGCTATGTAGGTGGCACAAGGTTGTCAAAACCCAAATCACTTACCCATTTTTATAGGTCTTCAAAGAAGATATATGGTTTCAAGGAAAGATAGTTGATTATAAACACGTGTGTGCATCCAATGTGACATTGAGTGAACAAGATTAGAGAAGACAAGAAGAAAATGAGCAAGTTGAAAATAAAAGTGTAGAATCTACTTGGATGTAAACGTCTAACTCAAGAAAGTTATGTATTGTGACACTGTCCTCTCGAGGTTTTATTGTCAGAGTTAGTTTCCAATGACACTTCCAGAGACTATGCAAGGATAAAATATTTATAGAATGTTCTCCCATCTACACACCCAAATCATTCTAGAAACTTATACAAGTTAAGTGTTGTCATTCTATTATCATTTATAGGTTTATTATGTTCCCTAATTAATTTCACTTCTCAATATCATCTACTTCACTTTTAGATTTGAATGTAAATTCTTATTTTTAATATGATTGTGTATTGTTTCTAGATTCAATATTGACTATAGTTTTGTTACCCCACACATTTATAATAAAATTCATTTAGGGTGTAATCATTCGTGAAACCTATATTGATTCAACATGACCTTCCAAACCCTTGTTTTACTTAAGGTTTTCTCTTTGGTCAAATTATGTAGGAGTATCGGGTTCACAAGCTATCATGTATTAAAAAAAATAGTTAGAGTAGATTGTGTTGAATTTTGTGTTTAGGGTGTATAACGCAAACTTTGTTAGATTTGTTAAAGTATACTAAGAACTTATATTGTGTAACTATATAATTCTATTGCAAAAATGAGTAAGTTTATGTGAAAATGTGTAAGTCTATTGAGACCTCACAAATATACACTGAAGATGCAAGACTAAGGGAAGTTGAAAACCACTACAACTTTGTTTAGATGTTGTGAAATGCTATCTAAAGTTGCATAATAATATGTGTCTATTTTGAAGCCTCAATATACTAGCTAAAGCCAAAGAATACTACAAGTTTGTTCTAAATCCGCAAAGTACCATATGAAGTTACAAATCATTTTAAGATGTTGTTTGAATCCAAGTAAATTACTATGAAGCTGAGATGATGACATGAATATCACATAACATCCAATTGGTTATGCTTCGAGTCTTATCTTTGGGTCCATCGGGCTAGTATTTTTATTATTATGTAATTTTAGGAATCTAATGTACAACATTGGGTGGCTTGCATGCCTATGTAAATAAACCCCAATTCCTTAGGATTTCATCTTTTTAAGTAGATCAATTTAGTTCCAAGAAATATATTAGAGAGTGATGAAATCTTAAGGATCAAAAAATAGTAGAGAAAAGTGTTGGGTATGGTTTTTTGACAAGTAAATGATCTAACTACATCATTGGAGATTGGTCACTATGTGTGTTATTCCTTTGATTAATTAAATAAATATTGTTGTGTTTTTCTATTGATTTCAAATATGTGTTCATATATATTTTTGTATGCTTTTCTTCATTTAATTCTAGATATTTTGTGGTCTAAAGCATTGAAGAAAATAATATTTATGGGGATACACTTATTTATGCCACCTTAAATATTAAATACGTCTATTTATTATAAAACATAAATTTATATATGAAAATAAAATAGCTCTTATATTTAACAAAATAACTATTAACCAAATAGTTTGAATTAAAAAGGAATATCCATTCACGATTATTACCCAACCAACCAAAATTCAACTATTCATTGAAGGATTCCAATGTAAAAACTAACAACACAAAGAATATAGTTGAATATGTTCATGTATTCATATTATGATATTGATAGAGGTGTGAAGAATTAAGAATAATGTACTATATATTGGGTTTTGTGAAGCCTGGTTCCTATGAAACCAAATGGTTTTAAGTTTTCTTATCTTAATATATTAGATGATGTATTTGTGATGTGGGTTTTCTACCTTAACACATTTTTCCACTCAAAATTTGTGTTGTGTTATATTTATTTCCTACATATTTTTGTTTATACTTGTAATTATGTATTTTAATTACTTGTCAAAATGATTAGATAAACACAATTTACATTCAATCCTACTAATCCATGACATGGTATAAACATTTTTATGTTATGTAATTACTTTTGCAAGATAAAAATTTGTGCAAAAATTACTTACAAAAGGTTACAATGTAGTTTCTAAGAGTTTAAAATATTTAAGGAGACTTTTTAAGTGTTGTGATCCCTTAATAACTCCTTGGTTGATTATCCCTATTCAAATACCTATAATTTTTAAATTAAAAAGGTTAAAACATCTGCAAGTGGTTCCCATAGGCCTTGGTGGTATTAGAAAAAAATTGTATCAAAATTTTTGTTTGCGAAAAGAAGTGAAATTTTTCATCAAAGTGTCTTAGTGAAGAGTGGTTCAAGAGCTCTCCTTTTCCCTAACTTTCCTAGGTGACTTGCCTCATTACCATTTTGGGTCGAGAGATATTTTCCCTTGTGACTCATAAGTTGTTCTCTGTGAGATTAACTCATCTCTATTCTAAAATCAAGGATCACTCAAATCTTCTCACATGGTATTTGGTCCTAACATGGACCCTACAAACCTCACTCTCTACATCTCTCTTTGATTTATAAGCTCATATATTGACTATAGTGTGGAAAATAAGAACTCAACTTGAGATGCTATCAACTTGGATCAAGTACCCTTTAACAAGATAACTAAATCTCCCACCTTGAATTGATACTAAGAAACTCGGTTAGGACCTTGCATTAACTACATATTGGCATGTACTTGAGAAAAAACATTGACTATAAATCACCGATCCCATTGTAAGAAACTTTGACATGGGTAAAATTTCTCGACTCCACTATCCGACATCGTAACATAGGATCCATTTAATATTAAACATGGTGGCATTAATCATGACTCCACTAAGCTCATAAGTAAATCTTGGCGAGATCTTAGAATTGGGTTTGTGTCTTGGATTTCTAATAGTGATCCCAAATGGCTCACCATACTCCCCTATTAGACATTGTCTCCTATAGCTCATGATGCTACAAAGTTCCTTCACATAGTGGAAGAAAAATAGTAAAACTTAGCTCGACATAACCAAAACACAAAATGGTGTTCTCTCCTCTCAACTTGGAAACCCCAACTCTCGATGCACTTAAACTTGACTTGTATCTAACTCACCATATCACTTACTTAGTGAACATAGCAAGATGAGTTGGTTTTATTTTTAAACTCGCTTGAGTATTTCCTTAAATACATGTTTTTCCATATATAAACTTTTTAAAGAAAGTAACACAATAGGTAGGCTATATATTTTCTCAAACCTTCAATTAAGAGGTTAAGGGTTCAAACTTTCTAACCTAATTTTGGGTATTTTTTTTTTTTTCCAAAATAGATTTTTTTTGAGATAGAAGATATTTTTCTACAAAAAAATAAATAAATCAAAAAGTGGAAAATATTTTTTGAGGTTAAAAATTATTTTTAAGTCTTAGAAAAGATTATGTAGAGCCCCCACCCCCCAAATGGCTTCTTTAAACTATAGTATGGATAAATCCATAATGCTTAATTATATAAATTACATCTAGAAAATTAGGCCGAAAGTGGAATTCATGGCTAGAAAACTATTGGCTCTTGTAAATGGAATTGAGAAATCTCCTTCAAGTAGGAAAGTAACCTCTAAAAATACTAATGATTATCATTAAAGGGCTTACGATGCCATGTCTATTGTCTAACTTGAATTATTATAGATGAATTTTTACTTCATATAGGAAATTAGGAATCCCCAATAAACTTTGGAAATAGTTAAATCCATACATGAAGGAACTAGACTATTAAGAATCATTAAACTCACCCTAAAACTCGATGACCAATCCTATGCGGGGAGATGAAAAAGTCATAAATTATCTTGGTAAAATTAAAAACATAAAATCATAGTTGGATAGTTGTAACTACAACCTCATCCAAGATCAATTTCTATACTTTATTATCTAGATGTGCATTACTATGTTTTAGTAATCTCATATTTATTCTATACTCTAAATATCAAAATGAAATTGATGTTCCTAATTTAGCTACGTTATCTACTCTCTTCATCGAAGAGCGGGACATGACCATCTTTGACTCCAAAGAGAATGCTACTCAGTCCCTTCTCTCTCAAAATTAGGAAAACTTTGTTCCCAAAAATAATGGAACTTAGAGCTTTGAATCAAAATTTAAATACTCTTCTAACTATAACAAGAATAGTGGGATTAAAAATAACTTTTACAAAATTTAAAAAGTTAAATTTAATGGGAACTACAATAAATGTGTCAAATTTTTCCACAACGAGGAATATTTTCCTATCAAAACAAGAAAGGTTCAACTAAAAACTTTTAAAATAACACTAGGAATTTTTTTTTAAAATATAATCACAATCAAAATCAAATTTCAAATGAAAATATTGTGCTTTACACTACACTTTCTAATTTAAATTTCATTGAATGGATCCTAGATTTTGGTGCCTTGAGATACATGATTTACATGTGTGATATTCTAACAAGTTTTAAGAATACTTTGTAGAGAAAGAAAGGGTCAAATAACAAAGGGATTTTTTTAACAATCATAATCAAAATCAAATCTCAAACAAAGCTATTGTTATTTACATTGCACTTTTTGCTTCAAATGAAAATGAATGGATCCCGAGATAGTAGTTCCTTGAGATACATGAATTATATGTGTAAGATTACAAAAATTCAAGGAAATTTTATAAATTATCTTGCTAAAATAGAAAATATAAAATCACATTTGGATGGTTGCAACTTGTTGGGTTTCAGAATGGAACATGGGTTGAAACCACAGTTAGGGGACAACAAGTCCCTCCTCTTTAATGGGAGAGATTCCCTTATTGAAAGTAGGAAAAAAAATGTACATATATACAACTCTCAACATTTTGACCCGATATTATGGGATGTTTTCATACCTAAAATATTATTAACTAGAAGGAATAGAAGAATGGAGATATGGGAGAAGGAAGAAAACAACAATGCTTTTGGGAAATATAGATAGCAGAGTATCTCCCTACTTACATTAAACCAAGAAAATAAAGAAAGGATCAATTACTTCACCACCTGCACAAATCTGTAGACACAAAGTTCTAAAGATTCACACAAACCAAAACACAAAGTTTCTATTGAATGCAAAATAAAAGATCCATTGAATCGAGTAAGGAGAGAGAAAGATATAATAGGAAAATAAGAAAGAAAGAACTTATGTATTGAATTACTTCAGAATTTACAACATTCCAGAAAAACCAGAATTCCTTTTTCTCGTGGCCAAAGCCATATATTTATAACAATTTATTTACATCCATACTTTGTCCCCAAGAAAAGAATATCCGAAAGGGATAATGTTTGTTGCAGATCCACTTTTGGAAAGTGACATGAAACAAACACTCATGAAAACAGGAGGTTCAAAAGGTGAATATCTCATCAGTTTGAGCATGATTATTTTAGTAGGGGACATCTCATGATTTTCTCCTTCACATGGTCCTACCATTTTCACCTTTTAACCACTTTCATAGCACTCAAGTGCTTATTGATAAGTTTTATCCCATTTTATCACGTATGCCCGATAAAATCTGTTTTCTAATGATTAAACTTTACACCTCTTTAAACTTATCAATTCAGCTCCAAAACCAATCCAAAACACATCTCATGAAGAAACGACAAGGAATTAGAGAGGAAAGAAAGGAGAATGATCCATTTTTGTGTTTTGCAGAGCTCTGGTTTGTTAATGGCGATAAAAACTAGAAGAGGGCATTTGGTTATCTTTTCCCCCTTTTACCTTCAAATTTGGACCCTACACGTGGCGAGATCCAAGCAAGGATGGCCCTGGGGGAGAAATTTGCATTTCCTGACATCTGGGAGAAAAAGTATGTTTTCTCGATTTTCTCCACTCCCGCAACTCCACCAAAGGCCGACACATGGCATCATCCGAGTGAATGAGGAAATGCAGTCAAAGCTCGTCATTTGAACTCTTTTAACAAAAAGGCTCAAATTCTCACCAAGCCACAATAACCAGATTGTACCAAGACAAGAACACAGATGCTAATCAAACACCCCAATCAATAAGATGAAATTAATTCACCAAAATAACTTTACATAAACCTTTGTAAGCAAATGAGCAGCAATATCATATATTATTATGGAACTCAATGCAATATAATGAGAATGTGCCTTGCTTAAATAGGAAAGGAATAACAATCTAAGAACCAGTCAAGGTCATAGATCAAGCCATAAATCAAGGAAATAAATAGTCATCAAAGTACTAGTCAAGACCATAGATTTAGGAGAGAACTAGACATGAAGGATCTAGTTAATACCATAAATCAAGGAAAGAACTATACCTAACAACTAGATAATATCTCCTAGTATCTAAATAAGATAAAAGAAATATCCACACACATAAGTGGGTGAGGATGAAATACATGAGCTAAATAAATTACCTAGGTGAACATGAGATAAGGTAAATACCTACTATAACACCCCCCTCAAGTGAAGCTAGGGGCCAAAATAAAAGTGGCATGTCCACAGTATGAGTCCCGAAAACTAGGCCTGATGAGGTACTCATGTACAATAATTGGGAAAAAGGGACACCGCAAGGTACCCAAAACTAGTAACAACAAAGTAAAAGAGATAAAAACCCACTCCAAGGCATGCCAAGAAGTTTAGCTCAAAAAACTCATATAATCTTTGAAGAAGTTTGGTGTGCACTGTGGATTGAATCCATTGCTTGATCACAAAACTAAAAAACAACTGACACTGGGCTCCACCAAAATAGCTCCATACAAGGATACTATCAACAGAGTGATGTCAAAAGTGTTTAAAAACACCAAACATAATTTGATCAATTGCTGCAAATAGGTGTGCCATGATCCAAGAACAATAACCAAAGCAACAAGGCAAGGACACAAAATCCAAAGTGTCACGATCCAAGAAAAGCCAAGGTAATAAGGCAAGGACACAAAACCCGAAGAAGCAAGATCAACACCACACCCTCCCATACTGTTGAATGGGTGGAGTGACGCTACAAATTCTATATGAGTTGTCAAAACAACTACTCGAACACTGACAAAATAACACTTTGGAATGCACCATAATAGATCTCCCACAAGAGATATCACAACATGTCAAAAGTGTCAAAAATACATATACAAAATCTCTCAACAAACAAGAGAGATACACTATACCAAGCTAAAGAAAAATGCTCAAAAAAAAGGAGCATCACAATGCGAAGGTATAGAAAGTGGAGCAAGAGGTCGAATGGTGGAGGAGCCACGCCTGTAGAGTCCTCTCAATGAATGCCTATATCACCTCCACGAGTGATCAAATATCCACCCCAAATCAACATGGATGGATGAAGAAGATCCTGCATATGACTTGGTGCAAATTTGATCTTAGGGTTTTCACACCTTTAACATCAATGGAAGCCTCTGTTTTTGCATAAAACCACATGCAAAGAAAAAAAAAATTGACCAAATCCCAAATAGATGAATATATGTAAATAATTTATTTGCAAAATAAAACTTATAGACGGATGTCAACAACAATCTCTTGCTCTAATACCATAAAAGGAACGATAACCAAGATCATACCAAGCCAAGAACACAGATGCTAATCAAACACCACAATCAATAAGATGAAAGTAATTCACCAGAATAACTTTACATAAACCTTTGCAAACAAATGAGAAGCAATATCATATATTATTATGGAACTCAATGCAATATAATGAGAATGGGCCTTGCTTAAATAGGCAAGGAATAACAATCTAAGAACCATTCAAGGTCGTAGATCAAGCCATAAATCAAGGAAATAACTAGTCATCAAAGTACTAGTCAAGACCATAGATTTAGGAGAGAACTAGACATCAAGGATCTAGTCAATACCATAGATCTAGGAAAGAAATAGTCAATACCATAGATCAAGGAAAGAACTATAACTAACAACTACATAATATCTCCTAATATCTAAATAAGATAAAAGAAATATCCACACATATAAGTGGGTGAGGATAAATACAATACAGTAAATAAAGTACCTATGTGAACATGAGCTAAGCTAAATACCTACTCTAACAAGATAAAAACTAAGAGGGAATTTGGTTACCTTTTCCCCTTTTACGTTCAAATTTGGACCCTATATGTGGCGAGATCCAAGCAAGGATAGCCCCGTGGGAGGAATTTTGCATTTCCTAACATCTAGGAGAAAAGCGCGTTTTCTCGATTTTCTCCACCCCGCAGCTCCGCCAAAGGCTGGACACGTGGAATCATCTGAGTGGCTGAGGAAATGCAGGTCAAAAACTGTCATTTGAACTCTTTTAACAAAAAGGCTCAAATTCTCAAAAAGGTCCATCGGCCCACTTTGACTTTTCAACGTGGACACGTGGCACCATGTGATTGAGTTACGAGGATGCGCTTCTGCTTTAGACTTTATCTATTTTGAGAAAGGGAAAAATTCCAACTTTCCCCCTGAAGTTCTACGTCCCGCCATTGAATTTTCAACATAGGCCACGTGGCCCTCTCTGATTGGTTGCAGGCCTTAACTTAGAAATTTTCCTTTTGCTCCAGCGAGGCCGGGCCATTTTAGAACTCTTTGCCTTTTGTGGAAACAAGGCTAAAATTCCCAAAGTTTCCCATCGGTCCACCGAAGCACCTATGAACTGAGAAATAACCATGTGTCCCTCTTCTAATTGGTGACACGTGGAGCCACCTGATTGGTTGTGGGGATGTGCCTTGCTTTTTATCTATTTTGGAAAAGGGAAAAATTCCAACTTTCCCCCGAAGTCCATGTCCCCACCATTGAATTTTCAACATGAACATGTGTCCTCTCTGATTGGTTGCGGGCCTCAACTTAGAAATTTTCCTTTCGCTATAATTCCTTAGAAAATAAAATGAATCCGTGGTAAACAAATCCAAATTTCCAAATGCTCATGCTCTAGCCAATCAGGGACCGGTGGGGATGCAGGAAAATCTAGCATTTTTCCCAAAATCACCAAAAGTAATAAGTTCACAAAGAAACCCATCGGCCACATCCAATGGGAAACAAACACATAGCCTCACCTTCCCGAGAAAGAATTTGATGGGGAAAAGAACGTAGAAAGTTGCAGGAAACAAGAAAATGCCATTTCTGCTCCCGATGAAGGATTTCTTTCTCTGTCAAAAGGTTAGAAACAAAAGATGCAAGGTCCCACGCATTCCAACTCATCAAAGGAGAACCAAAATCATTTCCCACCTACTAAAAATAGATAAAACATTTTAACGGAAGAGCTCTCTTTTAAGGAAAATGATTAAAAACTCGTGGGAAATGAAAACAAGAGTCATGAGGAGTTTAAAACATGAATTTCTTCCATGGCAGGGCTCCAATTTTCATGAATTTAGATTCGAAAGGGTGGGGAAAATTGAGAGGACAATAGCTGGCTCCTTCTGGGGATGATTTGGCAGAGGAAAGAGGAAAAATCAAGAACCTTAGAGAATTTTGGGTAATCAGATTGGATCAGTGTCTTAGCCATTGGGCAACAAAGTCAAAAAGAAGCAAAACCAACACAGAAGAGAACGCATGAAAAAAGGGAAACAACCAAAACAAAAACAAGGAAAGAAAAATGCTATACAAAATGTACAGAGGGACCACCAAAACTGCTAGGTTTTGAACAACTTCAAAAATTTCCCACTATAAGGAAGTGGGAGAGGAGATCCATCCATGTAGTCCAGGTAAAAAGAATTCTCACTAGCAAAATGTCTGATTTTGAAAGGACCGAGCCAAAGGGAATCAAATTTACCATGGCTACCTCGAGGTTCATGTCTTTTGTCCCAAAGAAGAACACTATCTCCCACTTGAAAAGTTCTAGGTTTATCCTTTTTGTCAAATAGAGCTTTTACCTTGAGTTGATGAGCTGATATCCTATCAACCACTTGCAATCTATCTTCATTCAACTTCTGGAGGTACATAATTCTTTTGTCTAATGAATTGGTAAAGCTGGCATCTTCAATGGCTTTCATCAAATGCAAGGTGGTAGTTCCAATGTCACTTGTAACTGAGATTCAACTCCATATACCACTTGAAAAGGATACATTCTAATGGCTCTCTTAGGTGTAATCATGTCTACCCATAAAGCATCATATAGTTTCTTATGCCAATTTCTCCGAGAATCAATAAACAAACTTCCGAACAATGGTGACCAAGTTCTTGTTAGTTGATTTTGCTTGCCCATTTCCTTGGGGATAGTAATCTAAAGAGTGAGCAAGGGAAATGCCATAGCCATAACAGAAATCCATCATCTCAGTGGAAGAAAAGTTAGAAGCATTGTCAGTGAAAATCTTGTTTGGTATCCCAAACCTTACCAAGATGTGCTCCTTGATGAAGTTGCATACTACTTTAGAAGTAGTAATTTTAACTGGAATGGCTTCCACCCACTTGGTGAAATAATTAGTGGCAGTCAAAACATGGGTATGCCCTACACTTGAAGGTGGATTGAGTGTCCCAATGAATTCCAAACCCCATTGTTGAAAAGGTTCCTCAATCACTACTGGTTTGAGAGGTAAAGCAACCAATTTGGGTCTTCCAACAAAGGTTTGACATGCTTCACACTTGCCTACCCACTTTGATGCATCTTTGAACAAGGTAGGCCAATAATATCTAACATGGAGGATTTTGTGGGGTGTGACAATACGTTAAAGAGAAATGACCTCCATGGGCTGATCATGAAAATTTGAGAACAACTTCCTCTTTGTTCTTTGTCAACACATTTCAAAAACCTTCCATCTATGCCTCATTTGAACAATGCATTTTCCCACAAGACATATTGTGTAGACCTTAATTTTATGGCTCTCTTTTCTTGGCACTCAAATGGGAGTGACATTATCCATAAATAATAAAGTGTGCAATTTCAAAGTATGCCATTCATGGTTGAGCTGAGGAAAATAACAACAGGATATCAACTTTCTCCTTAAACAATTTGACATCAACTCCTTGGAAAAGAATAATAAGTTCACATAAGCCCTTTCCTTGAACTAGCTTGGTGGGTTTGATGTCAAGATCATACTCCCGAACTTTGGCTACCCAATTACCTCTCTTGGTTCCAAATTATTGTTGTGTAAGAATGGATTTAATAGTTGCATATGTATCGTGCACAAGCATAATAGAATTAGAGTTGAGGATGTAAAAAAAAAAATTCACAGCTTTTGACTACTGCAAAAGCTTGTTTCTCCATCATGGTGTACTTCATCTCATGGGATTTCAAATATAACTCATGAATGCTATGGGGAGTTCATGACTTTCATCATTCTCTCATGGGTTAACACAGTGGCTAGAGTACTTTCAAATGAGCATAACAATAGACAATGAAGTCTTTACTATAATCAAGGCATGCCAAGATTGGAGTCTTTGCTATAGCTCTCTTGATGTCTTCAAATGTAACCTTTCCTTCAAAGGACCAACCAAAAGTTTTCTTCCCTTTCATCATGTGGGCTATGTTCAAAGTAAGTTCAGCAAAATCAGGTATGAATCTTCTTAAGAAGTTGATCTTGCCAAAGAAAGAGTGCACACCCTTCTTGCTTATGGGGAGAGGGATCTACTGAATTACCTGGACTCTTTCTAGATCAATCTTGATTCCCTCCTTGGAGACAATGTGTCCCAATAATTTTTCCTCGGTGACACAAAAGACATATTTCTTGGGATTTAAGGAGATGCCATGCTCTCTACACTTTTGGAGAATAGTTTCAAGGTGTTGGAAATGATCAGCTTTGGTTTTTTAAAACACAATCGAGATCATCCAAATATATAACTATGCATTTTCCTTGAGACGCACCAAAGGCCGGTCCATTTCCTCTAAAAGGTGGCACTAGCATTGATGAGGCCAAAAGGCATTCTCCTGTAAGAAAAGGTGCCCCAAGGAGTGGTAAAGGCAGTCTTATGTTGATCTGCAACACTTACTTCTACTTGATTATATCCTGAGAACCCATCAAGCATGGACAACATTTCTGAAACCTATAATAGCCTGCAACACTTGATCCATTACGGGGAGAGGATAATTATCCTTCAAAGAGGCTTGATTCAAGTTCCTAAAATCAACAAAAATCTGGATCTCACCATTCTTCTTCCTGACAGGCACAATATTAGCAATCCACGTTGAATGGTGAATGGGGAAAATGATCTTAGCCTTCAATAACTTTTGGATCTCTTGAAAAATTGTATCAGCAATTTTAGGGTTATACTGCCTCTACTTTTTCGAAAGGGCTTGATCCCAGGCTTTAGAGGAATGAAATGTTGCATCTCTTTTGGTTGAAAATCTTTAAGATCATCATAAGAATATGCAAGAACATCAGCATACCTTTTCAACAGATTTTCTACTTTCTTCCTCTCCTCTTGTGTGCAGCACTTTCCAATGTTTACCAACATAGGTTTGTTAAGACTCCCTATGTTTATCTTTTCATAGTTAGTAGACTGTTGAGATCCTTTGGAAGCTTTGGACTTGATGTACCCATCATGTTTATCAAATAACTCTTCCAAACTTACTAGTCCTTTAGGTATCTTATTACCTTTTAGTTTTATGCATCCATCATGATCCATTTCTTCTTTTCTATCTCCTTCATTTGGAGGCACACACTCTCTAGGCATATTCCCACCTCCTTCAAAGTACATCTGGTCAAAATTATCTCTGCATTCAAGGAAGGAAAGCAAGTGTTAATCATCATTAAAGAACTTCCAATTGTTCGCATTCCAGCACACTGGCCTATGAATCATCTCAATGGTGAATTTATCTTGGGAGAAATCTAGATGAGGGATCAATAGAGACCCCGAGACATCCAAGGAATCATCCCTGGTGTTCCTTTCCCTTGGCATGGATTCAATTGAAAAGGCATCAAGGAACTCAATGGAATCCCAAACCAGGTTCATGTAATGCTTCAACCTTCTATTCTTCACTTGATAGAGATCTCTGACCTATTTTACAATCAGCTCTACATCTCCACGAGCAAGGAGATTCTTGATCCCCATCTCTTTTGCCATGCTTAAATTGAGGATGAGAGCTTCATACTCAGTTGTATTATTTGTGTTTTCAAATTGGATCTTGAAAGAGAAAGGGTGAATTTTCCCTTCAGGAGAAATAAGCACCACACCAGCTCTAGAACCAGCTGAGGAGCAACTTCCATCAAATTCCAAGGTCCAAATTCCATTAGGATCAAGAAACACCTCCTTAGGATGGTTAGCCTCATCTTGTGACATGATCATGTAGTTACCATGACCAATGTCTACATAAAGTATTTGTGCCTTTGGGTCATCTATTTTTTGCACAATATATTTAGTTTGTTTCTCAAGTAGTAGCTTCTTCATTTTCCCATTCACTAGAATAAGAGCATGTGACCAATCCATCATGATTTCTCCTCCCACATTTTTGCAAAAATTTCTACTCAACAACATGCCATAGGAAGGGGGAATATCAGCTACCAAAATGGTGGCTAAAACTCTCTTCTCTAGAAAAGTAGCAAAGGCTACTTGTGCATCCTTGATCCTCCCAACCAATGGTACTTCTCTACTTTCCATTGAGTAACATGAGCCAAAAGCACAAGTAAGGATAAGCCTAGGGCATGAGCTACCTTAGCAGGCATCACATTGTCTGAAGCACCAGAATCAATAACACAATTGCTGAGTTTGTGGCCAGCTATGAGGAGGGTGACATAAAATGGTTCGATCTTCCCATCAGATGAAGTGACTACTACCACAAGGCTGGGTTGAGGTGAAGGAGATGGAGTGGGCAAGAGACCTTTGGAACTAGGGGATGAAGGCTTGGATTTGGAGTTCACAAAGTCTACCATCTTAGCAAAGGCCTTGGGATGGGTTTGGTAGAATTCAACCTCTGAGATCTGGATCTTAGTTTTCTTAAGATGGTCAATAATGTCAAAAGAACCAGAGGTAGATGGAGCATCATTGATAGGAGTAGATGAAACTTTTGACTTATCAACTCTATCATTTAAAGGAAAGAAGCTTTAGGAGTAGAAATAGAGGAGGAAGGAACAATAGAACTTACCTTGGATGTGGAAGAAGTTGGAATAGGAGCTCCTCTCTTTGCAATCACTGGAATGACCGTAGGAGGCTCCTTAGATCTTTTAGCAAGCTGCACCACTTTCTCCTTCTTGTTGGATTTCTCACGAGTCATGACAACATATGATTCATTGTTCATCTTTGTGACTCTTTCTTCATAATCATCCTCTTCATCTATACCTTCAGTGGTGAGAAAATGGACATGAGATCCATTCAACTCTTCTAATTCTTCATCAACTTCCTCTTCATGTTCTTCACATATTCCATCCTCTTCCTCATCATCAAGCTCTAACACTTCACATGTTGCATTGACTGGAACTTTAACAGGTGGACCTTCAATTGCCAGTCTGGTCTGGGTAGAGGGAAACTGATTTTGGGTTGAAAATTCTTCCTAGGAACATCCTGATAAGGAGCATGCTAGGTGAACTACTTCTTGAGGGAAATAAGATCATTAGCAAGTTTTTGTACCAACTGATCTGCACTAGCTCTAAGAGAAGATGTGGAAGAAGGAGATGCTTTGGATTTGGATGAATCTCTCCTTATCTTGTTAGACATGATCAGATCATCTTCAACACTAACAACAAATCTCTGATCAACATCCAAGGTGGTAAGATTGGCTCTCCTAAGTGCATAGCTCACTTCAGGAAATTAGGCATTAAGGAAGAAACATCTCTGAATATGATCCACATGGCATGTGTTTAGTGGGATCTTGTTAACCATCCTATTGAATTTGGCCACAAATTCCCTCATGGGCTCATGTGACTCTTTCTTGATTTGAGAAATTTGGGCCAAGAGGGCATGCACATCCTCAAACATGTTTGAAATGCTACTCAAACTGGGTTGTCATGGTGTCCTAATCGGTGATGGATCCAATAGGGAGATGATAAAACTATTCAGCAACATTATCTTGTAATGTCTCCACAAAAATTCTAACAGAGACATCCTCATGTTTAACCCCGAGAACACCACAAGAAACAATGAAGGCCACAATATGTTCATCTATATGAACCTTCCCATCACCTCTGAATTTAGGTAAATTATTTCTATTGCCTCTAGGAAATTCATGTAATGGTTGGGGAAGAGCAAGAGGCCCAACCCTTTGGAACCCAAAGAAAATGATCTCGCCATCCATGGAAATATTGTTTGGAGAGGAACTGAAACACCAGCGAGAGTCAAATCATGCAAAATAGGACTAATTTTATCTTGAGGGATGCCACTCCTAGAAGTTTTGTCTCTAGCAGGAGGAGTGCTTACAGATCTTATTCCTCTTCTTTTTCTTGATGAAGAAGGGAGGGAGAAACCTTGATGATCCAAAATTTGGAAATGAGGGTCTTCTTCACAAGGGTTCTTCCCCGAATGTATCTTGAGTCGCTAGATCAAAGATGATCAAGAAGTTGTTATTAAAACTTGGAATACATTTGCAATGAATTCCCTAGTGGAGTCGCCAAAAATTATTGGGTTTCAGAATGGAATATGGGTTGAAACCACAGTTAGGGGACAAGAAGTCCCTCCTCTTTAATGGGAGAGGTTCCCTTATTAAAAGAAGGAAAAAAAATGTACAAATATACAACTCTCAATGTTTTGACCCTGATATTTTGGGATATTTTCATACCTAAAAGATTATAAACCAGAAGGAATAGAAGAATGGAGAGATGGGAGAAGGAAGAAAACAACAATGCTTTTGGGAAATATAGATAGCAAAGTATCTCCCTACTTACATTGAACCAAGAAAATAAAGAAAAGGATCAATTACTTCACCACCGCACAAATCTACAGACACAAAGTTCTAAAGATTCACACAGACCGAACACAAAGTTTCTATTGAATGAAAAATAAAAGATCATTGAATCGAAAGCAAGGAGAGAGAAAGATATAACAGAGGAAAATAAGAAAGAAAGAATTTTGTATCAATTACTTCAAAATTTACAACATTCCTAGAAAAACTAGAATCCCTCCTTTTTCCCATGGCCAAGCCATATATTTATAACAATTTGTTTACATCCATACTTTTTCCCTAAGAAAAGAATATCTAAAAGGGATAATGTTTGGTACAAATCCGTTTTTGGAAAGTGACATGAAATAAACACTCATGAAAACAAGAGGCTTAAAAAGGTGAATATCTCATCAGTTTGAGAATGATTATTTTAGCTGGGGACATTTCTTAATTTTATCCTTCACGTGGTCCTTCCATTTTCACCTTTCAACCACTTTCATAGCACTCAAGTGCTTATTGATAAGTTTTATCCCATTTTATCGCGTATGCCCGATAAAATCTATTTTTGATGATTAAATTTTACACCTCTTTAAACTTATCAATTCGGCCCAAAACCAATCCAAAACACATCTCATGAAGAAATGACAAGGAATCATAGAGGAAAGAAAGGAGGATGATCCATTTTTTATGTTTTAAAGAGCTCTCAAGTTAGTTAATAGCAATAAAACCAAGAGGGCATTAGGTTACCTTTTTCCCCTTTTACCTTCAAATTTAGACCCTACACATGGTGAGATCTAAGAAAGGATGACCATGGGGAGGAATTTCACATTTCTTGACATCCGGGGAAAAAGCAAGTTTTCTCGATTTGCTCCCTCCCGCAGCTCCGCCAAAGGCCCGACACATGGCATCATCTAAGTGGTCGAGGAAATACGGGTCAAAACTGTCATTTGAACTCTTTTAACAAAAAGGCTCAAATTGTTTCACCTTTTATTAGATTGTTGATGAAAAGATAGGGTAACGAGCGTAGGAGGAATACCTGCTCAAATGTTGGTTGATGGGTTATTGTGCGCATATGACTTTGAATCCATAGATGACCGTGAGAGCTTCCTTTTGGCTAGAGGAACTACCCGTAATGAAAGCAAGACCATTAGAAAGAATTAAACAATATGGCAAAGTGAACCGCCTAAGCGTGAGCTAGATCCTGGGAAGCATGGTACTTCCTAGATGGTTCACAATCCAATGTTTTAAACAAATTAATGTTGTAAACAAAGTAAATCCTATTGTTATTTTGAAATGATTTAGGTATCTCACTTAAAAACACAATAAGAAATAGATCTAATCTAACAAGCTAAGCTAGAATAGAATCCAAGGTCAAGGGATAGGTTCTGGGTCTCTGCAGGTCTGATAAAGGTCTCGGGTAGGTCACAGGTGAGTGAGGGTGAGGTAAAATTAGGTGGGTAGGTCTTTGTTTAAGACTCATGCAGTAGGGAAACACAGTAGACCGGAAATGTCACGATCGGATGGTGAGTGACTGCACAAAGGACCGTTGGTAGGTATAATACGTGTAGGCAAACACAGAGACCGCGCGCCACCGCGTTAGTATACTCGTGAGATCGGAAATGTCACAAAATGGGGTTTTGGTTTCCTTTGTGATTGCACAAAGGATTTGGTTGGTCGATGAGGTATGGGTGACCGGAATAGGCTTTTGCGAGGTTTTAATGAGTCTACGGAGGTGAAAATGTTGGAGAAGGTCAATAGGGAGCAAAATAAACAATGGATGATAAAATAATGATGAAATGAAATAAGCCAACGAAGTATGATGTTATACTTACTTGGATTTCATTCCTAGTGGTCTGTGTGTGAAGGATGGAGGTGTTGATGATGGGTTTGAAGGCTAAAAGTGATCACCAACTGAAGAAAATCTTCTGCATGGGCTGCATGCACACTCCTCTTTGCTTGGATAGATCAGAACGTGGTTGGGCTAGCTGTGTAGGAGAAGATGCTCAATCTCCTTCCTTGGATGTGAGTTCTTGCTGGAATTGGCTCTTTGAAGATGTGTTATCTCTCTGAGATTTGTTCTTTCTCATCAACTTTCTTGCTTCTAACTTCCAAGTTCCAAGTTCCAACCTTGAGAATAAGGTTGTTTTGGGTTAAAAGGGGTAACCGATGGTGGTCCGGCTTAACCGGCGATGGTTAGGGGTAACCGACATCGGTCAAGGCGGGATTTTCTAGGTTTACTAAACTTAGGAGATCCTCCTGATTTCCTCGGATCTCATGTCGTTATCCCATGGATTAGACTCAAAACCTCTTGTGAGCATGTGGGAATGTGGTTAGAGGGAATGTAGGCATTGATTTTTAGGGTTTGGGTAAGTCTTAGTTAGTTATGGTAACTTGCTAAGAATAGGTCTTAGGTTGAGTTAGCTTGGTGAGGTGTCTAAGTGAACTGTATGTGTAGATATTATTTAAATAAGATATTTAAATAATAAATATAGTGAGGATAAAGCATTAATTTAATTAAATTAATATTAGTGGGGTGAAGGGGGTCATGGCTAGGTAAATGTAATAAAGGGGGCTTATATGTCGAGGGACGAAGGGGGAGTGTGACCTAATTTTAGTGTCTACATTTTTCCCCTTTTTTGTTACATAGCTTGTATTGGTAAGTGATGCTAACAAAAATAAGATGTGGTTGCCCCATGTGAGGGTGAAGGTGATCCCCTCAAACCAGAACTGACGAGGCAAAGAAGGTGAAGTGGTGAGTGGTTTGATAAAAGGTAAATGTGAGGAAAAGGCAAGTGGGTGAAGGGAAAAGGGTGAAAGGTCTACTCAAATCTAGGTAATGGGTCAGGGTCAAAGGTAGCAATAATCAAATGCACGCACACGTATAAACTGTAACACGCTACCGGGTTGAAGAGCAAGCAAACTCTACATCGTCTAAGGTCGATAGGTTTATCCAAACAAGGTGAAGTGAATCCAGTATCCAAGGTATAGGATAAGGTCAGGAAACACAACGTAGGTTAGGTGTAGGAACGTTTAGGTATGTTCTAGTACACCAAAGGTAGGGTCAGGATAAACTAGTCACAACAATAGGCTAGGTAAGGTCACAAGGTCAAACAACATGGGTAATGGTGTCGCAAGGTATAATGAGCACATTGGTTCAAAGGTCACAAATAGTTTTCCAGGTCCAGGTAGATAGGTCACAACACGGGTAAGGCCGAGGTAGGGGTAAAATAATGAGGCTTCAACAATGGATGAGGTGAGGTTGAAGAAGGTGGAGGGCCAGAGGTGAAGGTAAAGTGGTCCAGGTAGGTGTAGGGGAGGCAAAAGAAAGAGGAGGTAAGGAAAATGAGGTCAATGTGAGGAAAATGAGTATGCAGGGTAACCGACAGTGGTCTGGGTGAACCGATGATGGTCTATGGGAACCGACATCGGTGAATGAGGGCATACGACCGATGTTGGTCAAGGGGAAACCGATGTCATCGAGTCGAGGTAGGGTATAAAAAGTGGAAAACCCATGTTTTGAAAATTCATTTGTGCATTGTGAAAAGTAGAAAAGGAAAAGAAGAGAGAAAAGAGGAAGAGGACAAAAGAGAACATCAGAGAGCTTGGTTGGCGAGCCACATAGGTGAGGTTGATTGGGTGAGAGGTGGGGCCGCGAGATTAGATCGAGCGAGGTGATTGGTTGGGAGAGTGAGAGGTCATTCGAGGATGGGTAGAGGATGAGAGAGGGATCGGGAGGAGTAAAGCACGGAGGCCGGAGGTTCCACCATGATGGTGGCAAGTGGGATGTGGTAAGTTCCAAACCTTTTGATTCATTGTTTGGTGAATTTGATGTAAAATATAGAAAGTATGAAAAATGGGGGTTTGGGGGAAGAATTTCAAAATGGGAAAAAGAGAGGGAAAAGGGAATGGGGAAGGGTAGGGTGTAGAGAAAGAGGGTAATAGAGGGATATTTAGGGGTGTAAGGAGTGAGTTGGGTGGGTAGAATGAGTAGGGAGAGAAAAAGTAGGGTTGGGAAGTCGTGGTGGTGGCACAATAGTGACCGACGTCGGTCGACTTGTGGCCGACATCGGTGGGTAGTGACCGGTATCGGTCACAAGAACAATGACCGATGTCGGTCAAGGGGAGACGTGGTTGGTCAAGGGGAAAACGGGGTTGGTCATGTGAGAGGGAAAAGGGTTAAGGGAGACAGGAAGGGTTGAGGGTGGCTTGGTGAGGGGTAAGATAGTTTAGGTGGATGGGTTTGGGTAGGGGGTTAGGGTTAGGTAGATAGGTAAGGTAGATATGGGTAGGTAAATGGGTGAGGGTTAGGTAGATAGGTTCGGATGGGTTTGGGTAGGTTTGGGTGAGGGTTAGGGTAGATAGGTAGGGTAGATGGGTTTGGGTAGGTTGGATTAGCGACAAGGCCAATGGGATGGGGGTGGGGAAAGAGATTAGGTTGGGATGTGGGGTGAAATAGGGTAAGTTGGGAAGGTGTACTAATACATTGTTCTTGTGGGATGCAGGCCCGAGATGAGCTACAGATGAGGGCCCGGGTGCCACCCTTATTATTGATAGTATGGGTGAGCACGACGTAGAGGAGTGGCAACATGTTGCAGAGGTGGGGTTGATAGGGTGAGGCGCTACGGCATGTAGTCGGGAGGTGAGTCTGATGGTTTCCCTCATCGATAGATGGGACTCGGTGACCAACACCTTCCATATGCCGATGGGTGAGATGACGATCACCCTGGAGGATGTCTACAGGATCTTTGGTTGCCCATATTGGGGGCCCAAGTTTATTCTATCTCTTAGAGGTGTCTGAGGAGCTACTAGCACCCATTTTTGGTGAGGGTGTAGTAGACCTGACACGTTCCATAGCACTAGCATGAGCTATGGAGCGATGTATAGAGCTCATCCAGAGGAGATGAGGTTAGTGGTACTTTTGATGGAGGTAGTGTGCTGCTTCGCACTACCGGATGCAGAGGGTGGGAGATTCCCGAGGTCACTGATGGGAGTCCTTCATGACATGGTGATACATCGACATAGTTTGCATGGGCACCTGCATTGCTGACGTAGGTATATAGAGAGCTATGGGCCTATGGGTGACTATGGAGGTTCAACATCTGTTGTGTCGTACTACTACATTGTTGGGCTTATGAGCACATTGTTTGTGTTCGACCAGTGGGGATGCCCTGGGTAGATGCATTCCCACGAGAGTTTTGAGAGTTGGGTACAGGCGGTGGGTACCGGCCATGGAGAGGCCCGAGGTGCTAGAGCTACTCATGATGTAGCTTACTACAGGAGGTTGTTGGAGGGTTTCTCATGGTGGACATCATTTGGAGGCCATATGTGGGCTTCCCCTCATATAGACAGATGGCCACGGAGCTAGATGGGCTACAACTTTATCTGTGGATAGAGGGGAGGAGAGCGGGAGAGCATGAGCGGATACCCGTAGAGTGGGTTAGGTGCAGTTTGGGTTAGTCCAGGATGTACCACCACCCTTCCCACAGTACAGAGAGATGACGTGGAGAGACCTATGTCTCCACCATGACCCACAGTGCCAACTGGACAGGAGGAGCAGCCAAGTAGATACATAGATTGATGATCTTTGGGGGGCTGCAGATGGATACAGTAGTGGTGGGGCAAAGACAACCTGAGAGCCATACCACCGAGGCCAGGGCAGCCTAGACTTAGCCACCATCATAGTTTAGAGATGCCCTACAAGGGTAGGTGGCTACTTTGGTGATGTAGCTTGGGATCATGCAGGGCAGCTCATAGGTTCAGAGGCACATGTTGCCATCTTATAGGCCTAGATAGTGATGTTATAGGCTCAGGAAAGGTAGGGATAGGTACCTACGCACAGGTGGAGGTAGGGGAGATGGAGATGGAGAGGAGGTAGGAAGAGATGGAGAGAGAGCAGATAGCTGCCCTACATAGTGTACTAGATTTACAGAGGCCAAGTTGGCCACACAAGCAGAGGGGTAGGTTATAGTCCTATAGGCTACACCTAACAAGAAAGCATGCACAAATTACTACCCTACAAGCCTAGATATAGGCACATGCACAAATTCCAGGGCTGACTCAGGCTCTAGTACCAAGCACAGGGCTCAGTGTAGGTTCAGGGATAGGGTCCCCTTATACAGGTACCCACGCAGGTAGCGAGACCCATGGCACCTCTACAAATAGTGACAATGGCCAAATTTAGGATGCCCTAGAGAGGCATGATATTATCAAGATCATTTGTTAGCTTACCGGGCTAGATGTGCCCTCCTATGTCGAGTACAGAGCACAACAAGCCTCCAGTGAGAGGACTAGATCCCACACTCATAGTGTGGAGAGTACAGGGGCCGAAAAGCCTGAGCCCAGGGATAGGGTCGTGGTGAGGCCACTAGTGTGCAGAGGCCAGCCCTAGGTGAGGGGCCATCAACAGGAGGTGAGGCAGGTGCCGGGCACTAGACAGGTGTGGCAGAGGGGTCGGGAGAGACACAGTCACAGGGAGCATTCCCGACATCAGATGGGGAGATGATTGACTTACTATGGACCGGCCTACATGTTGCCGAGTCATTTTTGTATGGATTATATATGAGACCGGCCTATGTGCCAAAGTCATTTTTTATGGATTATATATGAGAGCCACGTGCCAAAGAGATTTTGTATTTAGTATGATTTTTTTGTACATGATACCGGCCTGCGAGCCAAGATATTTTGTATTGATTATGATTTTTATTTTTTGTACATGATACCGGCCTACGAAATGGCTGGTGATGTATGAGAGACACATGTATTTTTGAGATGAGTGTACATTATTGTGATACACATGTATTTATATGATGAGATGTATGAGGTTCAGATGATTATGTGTTGTGATGTGTATTTTATTTTACTTTCGTTATGATATGAATGGATTAGGTGAGTTAGGCATGATGGAGTCAGGTCGGTTTAGGCATGGATCGAGTCAAGTCAGTTTAGGCATGGATCGAGTCAAAGTTGGTTTAGGCATGGATCGAGTCAGTCAGTTTAGGCATGGATCGAGTCAAAGTTGGTTTTAGGCATGGATCGAGTCAAGTTGGTTTAGGCATGGATCGAGTCAAGATTGGTTTTAGGCATGGATCGAGTCAGGTTGGTTTAGGCATGGATCGAGTCAAAGTTGGTTTTAGGCATGATTCATTATGGTTTGCAATGAATGATACTATGGGTCATATGTGAAATGTTGTATAATCTATGCATAGTGATGATAGAGAGATGGTAGGTGTAATAAATGTATGCTATGGTAAACAACTTGTTATGTATGTGGCTTAATTTCTAATTTTGTTAGAAAAGGGGAACTAAGTGAAATGTGGGGTAAATGGTGAGTTAGGCATGGTTAATGAATTGTTTAGGGTAGAGAGTGGCCGAGCTAACCTCCAGGGCCCCATGCCCTCGGAGTGCTACCTACATAGTCCTAGTGAAAAGGGACCTCAGCCGATGTAGTTCTCCCATGAGCTAGGGAAGAAGATGAAAATGAGTTGGTAGGTTTGTGGGCATGTAGTGGGTTTAGGTTTAATAGGTGTGGGTAGATTATAGGTGAGGGTGATTATGGTGAAAGGGGAGGATGACCCCCAAAGGTAAGCGTCGAGGACCAAGTCCTGTATAAGGTAATCAAAATGTAAACAAAGATGGTTAAAAGATAAGAGGGGGCAATAAAGCCACCTGATTGGGTAGAATCATACCGAGTAGATCATACCTTGAAAAGGGGTGATGAACACAAGATCCGAAAGGCATTGCACGATTAACTGTTCTATAGTGAAAGTAGTCACAGGATCACCAAATGTCAAAATTCCAAGATGTCCCTTGAGGCAATTTAGGAAATGAGAGTGGAAATGGTAAGGTGGGTGAAAGGTAGTTAATGGTATATGTTTTGAGTGACAAGTCTTTTGGGCAAGAGGTCCAAGGTCACAATGGGCAAGTCCATGACTAAAAAAAGTGTTTTTTTTTGATAGACTGATCGATGGGAAGTCTATATGGGATAAATAACATGGTACTCCTTGAGGTCTTCGTGAAGTTGATCGATGTGGGAAGCTTCGTTTTCTCTCATTTTTTTTTTTTTAAAGCTTCACATAGCTGTCCTTCGAGGGAGCAGTCTATTTATAGTAGCAATTTGGTCGAGAGGAAGATGTCCTTTTGAGGGAGTCATCTTTTTATTAGAAGTTTGACTCAAGGAGTTTGGTCCCATTAGAGGTCTTTGAAATCATGGACAAGACCAAGGTGAAGGATAGGACTCTTGTTCAAAAGGTGAGGTGGAACGACCATGGGATCTCATCTAAAGGTAGATGAAAAGTATCCATGAGAATCATGCTATGTGTAGTGTCATGGTACACATATTCAAGAGAAGATAACAAGTGACGGGTACTCACATGATTCTTGTTTAATCATTAGGGAGGTGGATGGAGTGGATAGCGCTCAAGGGATGAGCATGGAGAGAGACAAAGGGTGAGGTAGGACAATGAGTCAACAATAGAATGGTCAAAGATGTAATGTGTTAAGGGGCTTAGGTTGGGTTTACCCTCAAGTGAGGACAAATGATAGGCACCCGATCCATAGGTATGAGTTACGATGTATGGTCCAAGCCAATTAGGAGTGAATTTTCCCATTTATTTTTTTCTACTTTGGTTATGTGTTGATTTTCTTTCAAGACAAGGTCACCGACTTGGAAGGTTCATTCATGAACACGTTTGTCATAAGCACGTTTGATACGTTGTTGGTAAACTTGAAGGTGATCTAGAGTGTTAAGACGACATTCGTCTAATAACTCTAGTTGTGCTAAGTGGTCCTGACTGAAATTCATCATTAGTAAGCATGTCATGGAGAGAAATGGAGTGAGGGGATCTAGACTTTGAGAGGTAGAACAGCCTCTGTACCATAGACCAGTGAAAAGGGTGTAGCCACAGTGGAAGTGTGAATACTAGTGTGGTATGCCCATAGAGAAAAAGGAATGTGTATGCCAATCCTTCCCAGTATCATCAACCACTTTCATGAGAATTTTATTGAGGGTTTTGTTAGTGGATTGGCTTGGCCATTGGTTTGTGGGTAATAAGGTGAGGAGAAACTAAGTTGAATGCCAAAGGCATCACAAATTTTTGCAAGTGTTTTGTTTTTGAATTGTTTTCCATTATCAGTGATGAGGCGATGAGGGACACCAAAGTGACAAATGATGTGATGGTTAATGAACTCACATATTTTCTCGGCTTTCGTGGAGATGAGTGGTATGGCTTCCACCCATTTTGTGTAGTATTCGGTAGCGGTTATGATCCATTGATGACATTGGGAAGAATGAGGATTGATTTCTCCGACAAGATCCAAACCCCATTGAGAGAAGGGCCAAAGGTCACGAGTGACCTGTAAGGCATGACTGGGTGTATGATGAAGGTTGGAATGTTGTTGACATTTCACACAACATTTGACATAGTCGCAACAATCATGGTTAAGGTGGCCAAGTAATAGCCTAGGTGAAGAATACACTTAGCAACAACAAGGCCACTAAAGTGACCTCCACATATGCCATCATGAACCTCCTTAATGGTATAAGGAATTTCAGAACTTGTGAGGCATCGTAAGAGAATACCATCAAAGCCATGCTTATAGAGGAGTCCCCCAGGATAATGAAATGGGAGACCTTTTAAGGAAGGTGCGTTGTCCATTACATGGGTGAGATCAGGAGGTAAGATGGAGAGGGAAAGGTAGTCGGAGTATTGTTTATACCAAAGGTCACTCGGGTCAGGGGTGTCATTTCCGATTGAGTAAACATCATGAGGTAAATAAGAAGGTGAATGGAGGCATTAGATGGTGACAAATATTTTGGAATCGATAGGGAAGGTATTTGGGAAGCTAAGTAGGCCATGGTATCTACAAATTTGTTGGTTGAACGTGGGATGGTTTGAAGGGTGTAACGATCAAAGGTGGTCAAAAGTATGTCTACATGATGTTTATACTTTTGAAGTATCTCATTATGACATTGGTACATACCATTGACTTGGTTTATGACCAATTGTGAATCACCAAAGATGTGGATTGATTTGACATCTAGGCATAGGCGGTCCTGGAGACCTAGTACGAGTGCTTCATACTCAAAGCAATATTATTGGTGCATTCAAAGTCTAGTTTGAAAGACAAAGGCATGGGTTCTCCATCTAGAGGAATGAGGATAACACCAGCCCACCCCCACACTGACACTTGGAACCATCAAAGAATAGTGTCATTTGGTAAGGGGGTTCGTCCAAGGAAAGGGTAGTAATGGATTCATCAGAAAGTCAAAATTAGAGGGTTGGTCCCCAAAATAGGTGCGTCAACCAATTGGTCGGTGATAGCCTGGCCCTTAATGGACTTTTGGTGAATGAATTCGAGGTCAAGATCAGCTAAAATCATAAGCCATCACGTGGACATGCTGATTTTGATAAGGTTTGGCATACATGAAGTGTAAAGGGTGGTGTTGGTCACAACATAGGTTTTGTGGTTGAGTAGGTAATGGCAGAGTTTGGTGGTAATGAAAACTAAGGCTAAGAAAAGCTTTTCTGGATGGTTGTATCGGGTTTCATAGTCCAAAAGAGTATGGCTTATGTAATAAACCACCTACTCCCTATGTTGTTCATCGTGATGAGTGAGCATGGCTCCCAAGGAATGATCGGTAGCTGATATGTATAGGTAAAAAGGTTGATCATCTTTAGGTGGAATGAGTACGGGTGGTTGGAGAAGGTATTGTTTTAGGGCCTCAAAATATTTTATGATAGTCATCATCCCATTTAAAGGAGACATCCTTCCTAAGAAGATGATGAAATGGTTGACACCGATCAGATAATTGTGAAATGAAATGGTGAATGGACTGTAATTTACCTTGCAAGCTATGGAGTTGTTTGAGGTTAGTGGGTGGAGGCATTTCTAGAATGGCCTTGACTTTAGTAGGTCAACTTCTATACCATGGAGGGAAACAATAAATCCTAGGAGTTTTCCTGAGAGAACCATGAAGATGCACTTTTTAGGTTGAAGGCGGACATAATATTTAATGAGGTGGTCAAAGATGGTTTTGAGGACAGTGAGGTGCTCGCACGACATTTAGATTTGGCCAAGAGATCATCCACGTAATCTTCCAATATGTGATGCATGATATCATGGAAGATGTAAGTCATAACACGCTGATATGTAGCACCAGCGTTTTTAAGGCCAAAAGGCATGACTCGATAGCAAAAGGTTCCCCAAGGGGTAATGAATGCGGTCTTGTGCTGATCTTCTAGGGCAAGAAAAATTTGGTTATAACCCGAGAAACCATCCATGAGTGAGAGCATCTCATGACCAGCGGTAAGGTCAACCAGTTGATCAATACCGGCAAGGGAAAGTCATCTTTCGGGCAGGTGAGGTTGAGGTCATGGAAGTCCATGCAAATGGAGTCCCCTGTTGCTTTAGTAATAGGGACAATGTTAGAAATCCAATGAGGATAATCAATGGGTAAGATGAAGGAAATGGAAAGAAGGCATTGAAGTTCTTCTTTGATGAGAAGAGCAAATGCGAGGGTGCATTTTCCTCAACTTTTTTTTGATAGGTTTGGCATCGGGAATGGTTATGATATTGTGGACCACTATGGTGGGGTCAATACCGGGCATGTCTGCGTAAGACCAAGTGAAAGTGTGGTTATGATCTCAGAGAAAAGAAGTGATGGCTTCTTGTTTAGCAACATCTAAAGATTTTCGATCTTTAGGATGTGTGGGTCATCCTGAGTATGAATGTTGATCTCGATAGTCGATTCATTCAACATGGTTTGCATCTCAGAGGGTAACGACCGATGAATATATGAGTCTTCTACACCAAGGTAGGTGAGTATGGATTCATCATCCTGACATTGAACGATGTTAATGGTAGGTGTGTCATTGTCGATCATCTCAGGATACAAGAATGGGAGAGTGGAAGGGGCCTCACCTTCGTGTTGATAAGTCAAAGGCCCCAAGGAAATGGTGTTTATGAAAAAAAAAGTTAGGAGGGATAGATTCAGGATCCATCGACTCCATCGTTAGTGAGGGTGGTGATGAAGGTGGAGAAGGGCTAGGGTCTCAATGAGTTCAATGTGGGCTTTTTGGTAGAGGTTCGGGGAAGCTGATACCACTACGGTCATTATGTTTGTGGGTGGTACATGGAATAATGGTATGGTGGCCTTGCTCGTAAAAGCCAAAACCAAAACCCTTCCACCACAAAGGTGTGAAGGAAGGTGTGGTGAAATGATGATTGGTAAGTGATTGGAAGTCAATGGAAAATGGGTGGGGTTGTGATGGTGGTTCAGGTGTGTAGGTGGTAGTATCAAGTCCCCCATAGGTGAGACTAGTACGAAGATGAGGAGGACCATAAAGGAGGCATTCTCCTATATGGTGATCATAGCGAGGGTGTTGGTGAAGGCTTCCATACTCGTGTGGAGTAAGGAATGTGTTGACACTATATAGGCGGTACTAAAGAGTGAGGTGAACCCCACAAAAACACCTTCCAAGGATCAAGTGGTTGGTATGTAGGTACCTGGAATGGATGATGATGTCGAGGTCGATGAGAAGGTGGAGTTAATAGATTGGGAAGCTAATGGGTCACCCGTGGAGGTTATTTAATTCAAATCTCATATATGGAGGAGGTATGAACCCTAAAGCAAACCCGGTGAAATGTATTTTTATTTTTAGTAGGAAAGTGTACCAAATTAAAGTATTGGTCATGGAGGTAGATGGTTTGGATAGGTATGAGCACATCATTGGGTCGGTAAAGCATGTTGCATGTTTTAAAAGGTGATGGGTCACCTACGGAATGGTATAAGTGTGTCCTTCGTGTTCAAACTTTACACAATGATGCAAGTGGAAGGAACACAACCCATGACATGGATCCAAGGTCTACCAAGCAACAAGTTATATTGGAATTCCTCCATAAAACATAAAACAATTTCGAATCCTTTTACCTCACACATAAATGTGAGGATGATTTGTTTCCCCAGATTCCTTTAGTGTGAGGTGATAGCATCATTGAATGAACGCAACATGACCGGATGTTTATGCATGTAATTTAGTATGCGCATTTGAGAAAATGCATGGGATGAAATGATGTTAATGCTGTTAGCACCTCCATCAATCATCACATGGCGTACATGATGTATATCATCAATGTGGACAGATAGATGAAGAGAGTGTTCTTCAGGTCCGGGTCATCATTTTGTTAGTATGGCGCGATCTCTATCCTCCGAGAAGTTGAGGGAGGCCACTTGGTGAACAAGGTGAGGTGAGGATGAAGGTGGTAATTTGGTGAGAGAGGCTACATGATGGGGTGTGATAATGGAGGCTATGGGTGTAGGGTCATTGGGTAAAACCTCGATAGATTGAAGAACCTTCATGAGGGCTTGATGATGGGATTCTGAGGTTTGGATGAGGTCATATAAGGACATTTTGAGTGGAGATTGGTGTAATTGTTTGAGCATGGTGCGATGTGTGATACCATTAGAAATGGGGATGGAGGGCCATAAATAGAATTATCTTAGGTATGGTGGTGCATATGGTATGTTGGGTATAGGATTCCATAGTGGAGTAACTACCTAATTTCTTTACCCTTTAGTGGTACACCCGTAGTGACGTGTACCATGTTGATTTGAGGGAAGTTGTCAAATGGAGAAGGTGTAGGGTAAGTGGTATAATGACATGAAGGTAAAAACCTATGTGAGGAGAAAATCCCGTGAGGTGGAGTTAATGGATTGGGCAAGCAATGGGTCACATTTGGGTGGTGGTGTGGCAAAGGTCTCTCGAATGCGAACCATGTTAATTTAAAGGTTTTGTGTGTGGTTGGAGAAGAGCTAGTGAGGGTGGAGGTTGTGGTTGTTGAGTGGGCAATGTGGGAATGGGTGTTGGTGAAAAGATCCTCATCAAGAAGGTCATCATCATCAAAGTTGGATGTAAAGTAGAGGGGACACAAATGACATGGATAAGGATGTTTTTGAAGGCCTTGCAGCTTCTCCACATCATAACAGCACACGATGGTATGCACAAATTTTGGTATCATCAAACCCCTTTGGCTTGGGTTTGAGGGGGTAAGGTGATGGTGGTAATGTGAAAATGAAGTCTCGAGGAGGTTGGTTAAAATTTTGGCATAGGACCACATTTGATCAAATGGGAAGTGAATGGGTTAATGGGTGTGGTCCATCAATGGTTGTTACCCATATGTCATTTGGAAGAGATAGGAAGAGGTTGAGCTATGGGTCATCATTTTGGTGTGGTTGATCTACCTCTAAGAGGTTTAAGGTAGGCCACATAGTAGTGGACAAGGTGAGGTGGGGATGGAGGTGGTAATTTGGTGAGAGAGGTACATGGGGTTTGTTTTTGGGCTGCACGGGGTAAAGGTGATCATTGGGTGTACGAGGCTAGAAGGAAAATAGATGGAGGAAGAGATGGGATTACCCATGGGGATAATCATAAGGTCATATAAGGACATTTTGAGGGGATGATTGGGGTGTAATTGTTTGAGCATGGTGTGATGTGTGATGCCATTAGGAAATGGGGTATGTGGGGCCATGGATAGTATCTTAGGTATGGGTGTAGATGGTATGTTGGGTATAGGATTGGTTGGTGGGTCATTTGCCTTTTCTTTACCCTTGGGCATAATGTAGAGTGATGTGTACCATGTTGATTTGAGGAAGTTGTCAAATGGTTTATGTAGGGTAAGTGGTATAACGACATAAAGGAAAAAACCTTTAGAGGAGATAAAGCCTGTAGAGAAGTCGGTTGGGCAACATGACATTTGGGAGGTGGTGTGGCAAGTTCTCGATAAGAACCATGTTAATTTAAATTTTTTATATTTGGTTTGGGAGTCTATGAGGGTGGAGGTTGTGGTTTTGAGTGGGAGAGTGGGAATGGGTTTATCTTAGGATCCTCATCAAGAAGGTCATCGGGTGTCAAAGGCAAGGTTTAGATAAACACCCCTAAAGGTAAATATGATAAATGTTTTCAAGGCCTTGTCATTTCTCCACATCATGCCTTAGAGACATGATGGTATGCACAAATTTGGTATCATCAAACCCCTTTGGCTTGGGTTTGAGGGGTTTAGTCGAGTAGAGTGGCGGTAATGTGATAAGAAAAGTCTCGAGGAGGTTGGTTAAAATTTTGGCATAAGACCTAAAGTGGATCACAATGGGAAGTGAATGTGGGTTTGGGTGTAGGTGTGGTTGGTTGTTATTGGGAATTGTTTTGGAAGTGTAGGAATAGGTAATGAAGCTATGGGTTTAGGTGCATGGGGTGTGGTTTGATGTATGATTTTTGTTTGGGTAGGGGTATAGTAGATGATTTTGGGTAGGAGGGTGTGGGGTTGTTTTGACTACTATTGTTTGGGGTAGTGGGGTTTTGTGTTTTAGGTTTCACCTTCTGGGTAAAGGTGATGTGGTGTAATAATCTAGAAGAAAAGTATCAGGAAGAGGGCGAGTTACCCATGGGGATAATGGGTGCTATGAAGGTAGATGACATGGTCATGGGGGTGTGAGGGAAAATGACTAAAGTGTAGTGGGTAGTGAAGCAATGGTTGAAGGTATCAGAGGTATTGGTGGTAAAGAGACTGCAGAGTGTGGGTATGAGTCATGTTGTGTGCCTGGGTAGGTTAGAGATTTGTGAGGAAGGAATGGGTTGTTGTGTTATTGGTTTATGGATGGGTGAAGGGTGCTTGACCATGTTGGGAAGCTAAGGTCTTAAGGTAGATGGGACAAGTGTGGGTGTGATTGTGCGTAGTCGGGGTATGAGGTCAATGAGTTTGTTTCTTTGGTTTGGGTGTCGGGGTAGGTGTGGTATTGACGTTGGAGGATGTAGCTAAATCTAGTTTAATAGGTGGATGAGTAAGGTTGGTGGTCGGGGTGACCCCTAAAGTGGTAATAGGTTTAGTGGAGGTAAATGTTGTGGGTATGGGTTTGGGTTTAGGCATAGGTTGGGTTATGGGTAAGGGTGTGGTGTGAGTGCTAACAGGTATCATGGAAGGGGTTGCAACAGTAGTGGTTGTATGTGGTTTGATGGGTGGAAATGTGTTTGGGTAGATAGTGGAGGTGTCATCGAGGGATCTCTGCATCTGTGTTGAGATAGGGAGTAAGAGGTACCCCCATAATAAATCCCTATCCACATAATCCAAGTGATCAGCCAAATGAGAATGACATGTTTGTGGGTGGAGTTGGTGAGGACCTAATGGGAATTCCCATAAAATGCATCTTAGAGATGGGGAATGCTTGGCTTACTTCCGTGGGTAAGAGAGCTGAAAGTAGGTATGTTGGATGTTGGGTAGCTGATGGAGAATGCTCACCAAGAGGCAAAGGTATCTCCACTGGGTCTATGATGGGTGGAAGAGATGATGGGAGTTCTCTATATGAGTGAAGGAAGGTGCTCCTTATGAGGGGATAGGTGCTCCTTATGGGTGGAGGTAATGGGTGCTCCTCTATGGGTGGAGGAGGTAATGGGAGCTCCTCTATGGGTGGAGGAGGTAATGGGAGCTCCTCTATGGGTTGAGGAGGTATGGTAGGTAAAGGTTCTCTAAGTGGAGAAGCTAGGGGTGAGATGGTCTCAAATGTTAGAAGACTCCTCTGTAGGTGATGTAGGAGATGAAAGGTGTTCTTCTATTGGTGAAGGAACAATGGCGGTTGGTTCCGATGTGGAAGGAGGATTTTGGGCTAGGATTTCCTCTATGGAAGGGATGTGAGGTAATTGAGAGGTGATACCTCATTAAAGATTGCATGAACCTCACGGGTATGGGTATCGTGAGTGGATGTCTCACCGGTTTGATTGGATGAAGGGGCATGATTGGGAAATGGTTTTTTAAAGATTTGTAGATTTTGGTTAGGGGTGGTGTTGGGATTATCCACAAAGTCAACTCACCTTTCTCAAGCATTTCTTGGACAATATTCTTAAAAGTGATGCAGTTGCCATCACTATGACCCTTCACTCGGTGATAGTTATAGAAATCTTGTTCCTTATACCACGTGGGCATGGGGGCAAGCGAGTGGTCAAAACCAGTGTGTGGTTTTATGGGTGGAAGGGTGATGGCGCCAGCTTTGATAAGATTTTCTAAGACAAAAGAGTAAGGTTCCCAATTGGGGTATATTTTTGTTGCTCTTGTCTGAATCGAAAATCCTGGATGGGTGATAGATTAGATGAGGGTGTAGCTTGATTGGACGGATGAGTTGGGCCGGCCTTGAGTACCACTGCATTAGCGGTACCTTTAGCCTTTGAATAATTGGTTGGTGGTTTGGAAGAAGAAGAGGTTTCATTTGACTTGAATGTGAATTCTTATTTCGTAATTGGATTTTCTTCTCTTCGATGGCTTGAATCTCTAACTTTCGTGCCATAGTGAATGCCTCATCAAATGTTGGAAAGTTTGGACCTACAAGGTCAGGGAGATATGTCTAGCGCAAGCTCATGTGAAGAGCTCGATGAGTTTAGTTTGTGGCAGTTGAAAGGTAAGTTGATTGATCAAGTTGCCAATGAGTGACAAAATCTGCGATAGATTCATCCTCGTACTGACATGTGGAATATAGATCGGTCATGGTAACTTTCTTGGCAATATTGATAGAAAAATGATCCAAAAAAAAGTTTGGGCTACCTGATTGAATGAAAATATGGAGTGTTTGGGTAACCCACTATACCAATCTAATGTTGGTCCAGTGAGGGACATGGGAAAAGTTCTCAAAAGTAAGGCATCATCATGAGCAATCAGATAACACCCATGTTTGAATGAGCGCAAATGTTGTTGTGGGTCTTCCTTACTATTGAAGTGGTTGAATTTTGGCATTTCCCAATGCATAGGGTATGAATGGATAGGAATGGATGGGTGAATAGGCTCGTTGCAAATCTCATCATAGGTGAGAGTGTTGCGGGAGCCAGAAACCGATGCCTCCAATGTTTGCATCTTATCCATCATCAATTTAATTAGGTCATTGGTGGGTTGTGATGATTGGATGCCTCCTATAACATGAGGAGGTTGGTTTTGGGTATATAATGGGGGTGGCATTCCAGTGTATGGGGCTGCCATGTAAGGTGGTGGAGAAGAAGGTAATGAAATAGGGGTACATACCTGGAATGGATAATAGACAAAACAGAAGTGGTTGTTGGTAGTATGTATATGGGGGTGGAAGGGTCGTGGTAACCCTAGTGGCAATAGGGGCTAATGATTGTGGAATGGAAAGAACTATGTTCTGAAATGGGGTAGGGGTCACCGACATTGGAGGTGGGAATGTAGCTATAGGTATGTGTGAGACATGAGGGGTGGATGAGGTTGTGTTTGGGGTAATCATTGAGGGTATGGTGGATGTAATGGGTGCCACAGAGATAATGATGCACGGCATTCATAGTAGGTATAGAACCTAACTGCAAAACGACTGGGGGTAAGGTGGATGTGGGTAGCACAGAGCCAGATGGGGCTGATGTGGAAGTGGGTGTGAGATTCGAGGGGGATAGATATGGGCATGTCGTATATCAACTAGACCGAGGCATCTCGAGTGGATGAGTGGGAGAGGTAAAACTGCAAGGCAGCAGGGTTCTGGTCAAGGATTCATGCAAACTCCTCATCTCTGGTAGCGATATTAGTAGGTTGGATAGGATCCATGGCTGGTGATAAAATAGAAGGTGGTGAAGGACTAGGTGGGAGTGGTTGGCAACTGGCGTGGAACACGAGGGCATTCGCTTGTCTTCGGGTCAGTACCATGTGAACCAGTATTGATCAGGTAGGGCTGTTTCCTATAAATGATACAGAGAACAAGAACAGGTGAATCTAGTGATAAATAAAAATGGATGAAGTAACAAATGGTGGGTGGAATGTGAAACAAGATAACCGATGTCGGTTAGGAAAAACCAACATCGGTCAGGGGTAACCACTGCCGGTCACTGTAGAAAATAGATAAGTGAGTAAACAATGAGGTAGAGGCAAAATTTGACAAGAATGCCAAATCTAGGGATGTGTAAAATGTCAATGGAAAAATGACAGTGACAGAGACTATGGAAAGTGGAAAAAGTGAAGTGAGAATGTCCTTTTGAGTAGGTTAGCAAAAGGACCTGGAACCGATGTTCGGTTGGGTTTAACCGATGGCGATCAGAGGTAACCGATGATGGTTATTGTGAAATTGAAACAATGATGAGAAAAAGTGGTTGTGAATTAGAATTTGATGTGGAATCAAACCTAGAATTCTAGGAATGATGGTGATATGGCCCAGGCACACTCAGGTGAAGCTGGAATACACCAACTATGATGAGGAGCATGCAAGGATGAACAAAAAAAGTGATGAATGTGATCTTTCACCTCAAAACGCAAGCCAAGCAAAAACACTAAGAAAATGCGATCCTAAGAGTGCCCTTTTCTATTATGTTTGTTTAGCTTATGCTATTTAGGGACTGACACATGAATTGTGAAATAGATTTTTGGTGAGGATGGCTTCCTACAAAGAAGGAGATCTAAAGGGTGAGGTTTTAGGTATGTTATGGTGGGGGCGGGCTTCACTCTGAAGTATGACTCGATAGAGAGCAATGAGTGGGTGCCCACTGTGTCGTGATTGTGTGATCACCTACAACTTCTTCTAGGTAAGATGTTGTTTAAGAATGTATGTATTTGAATTTTTGTGTGGTTTGGTAAGACTCAGAGAAAGAGAAAAGGATAGAAGTGCTTTTCTATGATTCGTTTGTCAACCATCAGCTGGTCATGACCTCCAACATATAGGTTTCCCTCATTTAATGTGAGCTAATGTAGAAAATTAGAATGAAATGCAATGATTTTAAAACCCAAATCAAAAATGTGAAATTGGATGACACAATAAGATGAAGAGGAAGAGGGATGCTCTTTCACTATAATGCAAAAACATGAAGGAATGATTCCTTTTAAATACACCAAAAGAAAAGTTTCCTTTAGAGAAAATAGAAAGAAGAAGTGGATTACCAGGGAAGAAAATTAGTGTGTACACTCTTAGAAGGGAAACAAACACACAATTTTTCCTAGGAATGAATGAAATGCAAGGAACCCGGATGGGTCCCACTGGGCATGCCAAAATGTTTCACCTTTTTCTTAGATTGTTGACGAAATAGATAGGGTAACGGGTGTAGGAGGAATACCTGTTCAAATGTCGGTTGATGGGTTGTTACGCGTGTATGACTTCCGAATCCACAAACTAACCATGAGAGCTTCCTTTTGGCTAGGAGGAACTACTGTAATGAAAGCAAGACCACTAGAAAGAATTAAACAATATGGCAAAGTGAACGCGCCTTAAGTGAGCTAGATCCGAGAAGCATGGTACTTCCTAGATGGTTGTTAGTCCACTATTTTAAACAAATTAATGTTGTAAACAAAGTAAATCCTATTGTTATTTTGAAATGATTTAGGTATCTCACTTAAAAACACAATAAGAAAATAGATCTAATCTAACAGCTAAGCTAGAATAGGATCCAAAGGTCAAATGGTTGGTTCTGGGGTCTCTGCAGGTCTGATAAAGGTCTCGGGTAGGTCACAGGTGAGTGAGGGTGAGGTAAAATTAGGTGGGTAGGTCTCTGTTTAAGGCTATGTAGGCAAACACAGAGACCGCATCGGTCAGGGTGACCGACCGCGGTTAGGTATAACCGGTGCCGGTTATTGTGAGATCTAGGAAATGTCACAGAATGGGGTTTTGGTCTCCTTTGTGATTGCACAAAGGATTTGGTTGGTCGGAGATGAGGTATTGGGTGACTGGAATAGGTTTTTGAGGTTTTAATGAGTCTATGGAGGTGAAAATGTTGGAGAAGGTCAATAGGGAGCAAAATAAACAATGGATGATAAAATAATGATGAAATGAAATAAGCCAATGAAGTATGACATTATACTTACTTGGATTTCATTCCTAGTGGTCGTGTGTGAAGGATGGAGGTGCTGATGATGGGTTTGAAGGCTGCAAGTGATCACCAACTGAAGAAAATCTTCTACATGGGCTACATGCACACTCCTCTTTGCTTAGATAGATTAAACGTGGTTGGGATGGCTGTGTAGAGAAGATGCTCAATCTCCTTCCTTGGATGTGATTTCTTGTTGGAATTGGCTCTCTGAAGATGTGTTATCTCTCTGAGATTTGTTCTTTGCTCATCAACTTTCTTGCTTCCAACTTCCAAGTTCCAAGTTCCAACCTTGAGAATAAGGTTGTTTTTGGGTTAAAAGGGGTAACCGATGGCGGTCCGGCTTAACCGGCGATGGTTAGGGGTAACCGACATCGGTCAAGGTGGGATTTTCTAGGTTTACTAAACTTAGGGAGATCCTCCTGATTTCTCGGATCTTGTGTCATTATCCCACGGATTAGACTCAAGCCTCTTGTGAGCATGGGAATGTGGTTAGAGGGAATGTAGGCATTGATTTTTAGGGTTTGGGTAAGTCTTAGTTAGTTATGGTAACTTGCTAAGAATAGGTCTTAGGTTGAGTTAGCTTGGTGAGGTGTCTAAGTGAACTATATGTGTAGATATTATTTAAATAAGATATTTAAATAATAAATATAGTGAGGATAAAGCATTAATTTAATTTAATTAATATTAGTGGGGTGAAGAGGGTCATGGCTAGGTAAATGTAATAAAGGGGGGCTTATATGTCAAGGGACGAAGGGGGAGTGTGACCTAATTTTAGTGTCTACACAAATTCTTTAAAATCTTCGCTGACCCGCTTTGACTTTTCAACGTGGACACATGGTACCATGTGATTGGTTGTGGAGATGCACTTCTGCTTTAGACTTTATCTATTTTGAGAAAGGGAAAGAATTCCAACTTTCCCCCAAAGGTCCGCATCCCCGCCATTGACTTTTCAACATAGGCCATGTGGCCCTCTCTGATTGGTTACGGGCCTTAACTTAGAAATTTTCCTTTCGCTCGGGTGGGGCCCAGGGCCATTTTAGAACTCTTCACCTTTTGTGGAAACAAGGCTAAAATTCCCAAAGTTTCCCGCTAGTCCACGCCAAGTGCTATGAACTGAGAAACAACCACGTGTCCCATTGGTGACACATGGAGCCACCTGATTGGTTGCGGGGATGTGCCTCACTTTTTATCTATTTTGGAAAAGGGAAAAATTCCAACTTTCCCCCGAAGTCCATGTCCCCGCCATTGAATTTTCAACATGAACATGTGTCCTTCTCTGATTGGTTGCGGGCCTCAACTTAGAAATTTTCCTTTCACCATAATGCCTTAGAAAATAAAATGGATCCACCGACCTAAACCTCTGCTAAACTCGCTCCCGGCCCAATCGGGGTGGCGGGGATGCGGGGAAAATCGGCATTTTTCCCAAAATCACCAAAAGTAATAAGTTCACAAAGAAACCCACCTAGCCACATCCAATGGGAAACAAACACGTAGCCTTGCCTTCTCGAGCAAGAATTTGACGGGGAAAAGAACATAGAAAGTTGCAGGAAATGGGAAAACACCATTTTTGCTCCCGATGAAGGATTTATTTCTCTACAAAAGGTTAGAAACAAAAGATGCAAGGTCCCACATTCCAACTCATCAAAGGAGAACCAAAATCATTTCCCACCTATTAAAAATAGGTAAAATGTTTTAACGGCAACAAACTGAGGAAAATGATTAAAAACTCATGGGAAATGAAAACAAGAGTCATGAGGAATTTAAAACATGAATTTCTTCCATGACAAGGCTCTAATTTTCACGAATTTAGATTCAAAAGGGTGGGGAAAATTGAGAGGACAACACAACTGTGCAACCTGATCCAAGATCAAATTCTATACTTTATCATCTAGATGAACATTCATGAAAAATTTAGGAATATCATATTTATTCTTAACCCTTATCAAAATAAAACTGAAATTCCTATTTAGCTACCTTATCTTCTCTCTTTATCCAAGAAGATGAGGTCATGAATAAATTCGACTCTAAAGAGAATGTTACCTAGGCCCTTATCTCTCGAAACTAGAAAAAAATTGTTCCAAAACATAATGGAACTCAAAACTTAAAATTAAAATCCTATTCTAACTACAACACCAATAGTGGGAGTAAAAATAACTTTAACAAAAAATACCAAGTTAAATTTAATGGAAATGTAATAAATGTGGAAAATTTGGCCACAAAGAAAATATTTGTATCATACCGAGAACAAATAAAAAAATTAAAAATAACAAAGGGGAAAAGTTTAACAATCATAATCAAATCTCAAATGAAACTATTGTACTCTACATCGCACTTTCTACTTCAAAATATAATGAATGGGTCCTAAATAATGGTACATCAAGACATGTGAATTACATGTGTGATATTCTAGCAGATTTCAAAGAATGGTTTGAAATAATCTATCTAGGAGATAACTTGTTTGTAAAAGCAAAAATCAATGGAAATTTCAATGGCTTTATTTGCAATGTTTTGTTTGGTCCTAAACTCAAAATAATATTTTATCTTGTTCTCAACTTACACATAATATTTTCATAAGAACTCTTCTTAAATATAAATGGTTCAATAAGGATCAATATGATTCCATTATTTTTTAAGGCATTCAAAAGAATGACTCGTTTATCTTTAATATATATTTTAATGAGAAATTTCTTTCCTCCCAAATAAGAAATGAAACTCAATTTTGGCATGAAATACTTGATCACCTTAACTTAAGGAGCCATATTGATATGTCTAGATACATAACCTCAGTAGTAGGAATAAAACCAAATTTAATCATGAATCTTGCAAAGGATTCTTATGTGGTAAGAAATATACTTTTCCTTTTAACAAACACCATGAAGAAAATTCATCTCATGCTTTATAAATTGTTTATAGTTATATAAGGGGACCTGTATGGACCCAAAATTGCATGGTGCTATATTGTTGGAATGGTAAAATCCATAATGATTTCCAAATTAAATGATGAATCCAGTCCAATTTCCCGCTTTTCACTTATTTATGTGACTTAGTTTACTTTGCTTCTTAGTTTCCTATCCTTGCATGCTTTCGTAAATGATATTTGGCCCTTTTTCCTTAGCTTTTCCCCTTAAGTTACACAACTACCATGGAGATTGCATAACCACTCTTACGGTTATGTAATGAACAATTTTCCTTAGTTGGAACTCACGCAACCACGTTGTGGCGGTTATGTAACCGTTGGTTTACGCAGATCGATGATTTTGTGCACATAAATATGAGACTTTAAAAGTGTGTTTTATATGCATGTGTTGCCTCTTCCCAAGTTGATTTCTCACATGTTTCTTGACCAAATCAGATTCCTTTGAGCTTGTTATATGTGTATGGATTTCTTCTTTTCACTTACTATTATTAATAAGTTAACTACCCTTCCTATAGTGATTTGGCACTTCTTGGTTTCCAAGTGTGTTGTACCATTCCTATGCCAAATTTCTATAAAAACAATCTTTTTCCCAAAGCATTGGTTGGAGTCTCTTGATTTGGAATCACACCATTACTCTATTGGAATCTTGCCAAAAATAACACAAGCAAAATTAGAGCCTTCGCCTTATTACTCTCTTTCCTAAATTGTTACCAAACTTCTTGCAACTAGCTAGCTCAAGACTTCTACATACCAACCAACACATCTCCCTAGATAACATGGGAAAAGAAGCTGAGTGGATCAACAAGAGCACAACCAGAGGTGGATACGTCTCATCAGCTTATACAATTCCAAGTCAGTGTAATTGAATGCCTTTGAAGCTTTCTTTGTTTTAGTTTAGATCTCAACTTGTAATCAATTCACACATTTGTTTTAATAAAGGTAGAATTCACAGTTTGTTTCATTTAAATGTAACTTCCATTGAAAATTTCTTCTCAACTCATCCCTGTGGATTTTTTTGAGAACGATTTGGAGGAAGTTCTTGTACAAAGAGTATTTTATTTCTTCACTGTAAAAAAACCTGTAGATTTCTTGTATTCATTTAGTTATATTGTATGTGCATACGAGCAAGGCTTCTCTTGAGAGATTCCTCCCTACCTATCCCTATGGATTTGTAAGGGAAGTGAGTTTGAAGAAGCTTTTATGTCTATGCATTTTTTTATTTCTTCATGTTCAAAAAGCTTTCTGTAGAGTTTAATATTTTATTGGGCAAGTTTCACGGAAGAAATTGCTTCTGGTAAGCTTTTAAATATTCCCATGATTATGAGGTAGAACCAGAGGAAATTAGATCCACATTTAAAATTAGAAAAATCCTCTATTTTAATTAAATTAGATTTAATTTATCTACAACAGAGGAATAACCACATCTAGTTACTTCACTGTTTAGTCTATTTATTTTTAGAATAGAAGTAGCTCTCATTTAATTAGAAATAATTTCATTGTTTGTGTAGTTCTATTTATTTAATTCCATAAACCAGAAAATCCTCAAAAATATAGATTAAAGTAATTAGATTTATTTATTTGTCTTATTTCATTTCATCTAAAAGTCTCTGGAAAATAAAAAATAGGTAAATTAGATTGATTTTGGTGCTTTAATTAATTAGTTTCATTTCTTTAAATTAATTAGTTGCACATAGATTTAATTAAATTAAAGGAGAGTAATCAACTTTGTTTAATTTAAATTTGTTTGCATTCTTTGGTTAAATTAGGAACATAGATTTAATTAGACAAGAATTAACACAAACTCCCTACGTTTCCTTAGTGGCTTAGGTTACCCAAAAATTATCCATAGCCCCTTTTATATTCTTTGCATGATTTGTTTATTTCCATAGATTATTTGTCCCATATCCACATGACCATCTAAGGCCCAAGACAACCTAGATAAAGAGTGTGTGATCCAACAAGAATGCAATTGAACATTATTGCACATTTGATCAATATTGATCATGGTCTTAGATAGATCATCTTCCATACCACCTAGTTCCATTATCCAAAGAATTTATTACTTTGAATGATGAGGTAGATAACACCAATGATTTATGGGAAAACCAACCTGGTAGAGACTATATTTGTCCTTCCCCATCTCTCGTCCCATATTCATGATTATATCTAGAGAGTAATACACAAGAGATGAAGGATGATTCCCACGTGTACCACAACCGATTCTAGATTTATTTGGTCTAAGAGAAATTGATTGCAACCTTCATGTGGCCATTATTCTTGATCGGTCCATTTAACCTGAGTAGGTTAGACATGCATTCATTTCCCTTAACGAAAATACCCATTGTGCCCGTTGAATAAATTTGTTTGCCTTGAATTTTCCTAGAAATTTTTCATCTTCCCCACCTATTCCATAGTCATCTATCCATTCCATCTCATTTGTCCCAACATGACCTCGGAGGTTGCATGCAGTTAGGAGTCACGTGTTGATTCTCAAGCGTAAAAAATTGGTGAACCCAACATGACAAATTAGTTACTTTTTGTATCCACTAAATTTCCTTTCTTTCATATATACTTCTCCTCTCCCATTATTTTGTGGATGTTTATACACCCCCCGAATATGTCAGGTCAAGAATATGAAGAAAATTTGGGTCTTGAAGCCTATTACTATCAAATGGGTATGAAACAATTGACCTCACTCTCAAGGTGGCTAATAACCACTCACAAAAGTTTCCATTACCTCACACTCCTCCTCAAGGTTCCAATGGCAACTCATTAGTTAGGATTGAGGAGATAGATCAACCCAATGATAGTCCACAACTAGAGTTCTCCATCTCTAACAATATGACATTCATAAGTGAACAAGGGTCTTATCCACATATTTTATCTATACCATAGATCAACATGTAGTTTGATTCCTTCTTTTCCTATCTTTCACCAAATGATGAGCTCCAAAGACGATTCACCCAAACGGTGATCGTCTTGATGTTATAGATCAATCCTTGGATAGGATGCAAGGGTATATCGATAATTCTTTCATAAAATTTTGCTACCCCTCTCCCTACAACATAAAACACATCTAAAGAGGGGTACTCTAAAAATATCCATTTATAGAAAGGTATCATGTACCTTTACAACCTAACAAATCCCAATATGTGCCTAATCCAAATACACCACCTTCACCTAGTGATGTGATCTCATGTTAGTGGGTAGGATCAAGGAATTAGAGATTTCCTAAGCCATGTAGCCTACAAAATTCATGGGGCCAAACAACGCTTCCCCTTTATATGAAAAAGTAAGGCTACATGCCTTTTGCGAATGCCTATCAACAACCACCATCTTAGACTTACCCAGTGCTCCTAACCCCGAAGACCTTACAAGATTGGGTGCACTAGGTATGGACCCTCACTCTTCATATAGTACCTTAAGCTAGGACCAGGTGAAAGTGCATTCGTAAATGTTTCCCCATCAGAAATGTGGCATTCTTTGGTTTTGTGCCTACAAGTCCATGCCCTAAGATCTACATCCCTCTTTATGTGCACATGTAAACTAAATCCCATCATATTGATATGTATTCCTTTCTTGGTTCATATGCATAGCCACAAACTGGTTCCTTACGCCTAGCCCAATGCCTACACTACACAATATCGGGATCTCGGTTCCATCTCCACCTCCCCTCAAGGATTGCCAATGGTTGAATCATATGCATTGGGAACATATTCTGAATACTTAAAAGATCCTATAGATTTCAATATATGAGGTTTCATGCTCCCACCGGCATTTCCATACCTTCCCAAATTCAATGGGGAGATCCAAATGCCCATATAAATTCATATGCCACTACCATCGAGAGAGATGCTCCCTTGGGATGTAGTTGTTGCAGAAGATATTCCAGTGGAATCTTGAAGGTATTTATCTTGATTGGTACTACCACATCCCAAAATCCTCCATCCATTCATTTAAGTAACTCATCTTAGAGTTCATAAAGTCTTTCGACATGAAAAAATTGCTAAGAATAGGAATCAGAGAGTTCCTTCACATTAAACAAGAGCATAATGAATTTGTTGCCCACTTCATTAAGAGGTGGCAGAAATTCCTCTACTCCTCTTCCATCACTCCAAACATGGATCAAACAAATATTTTTGATTTATTCCTTCATTCTCTTAACTAAGAAACCAAGGAGAAATTCCAAGAGTTCCCTCTTAGAGCTATGAAGAAGTCTTAGAGGGCACGCTAGACATTGACCAAGCAACATTCAAAAATGGATGAAAGAAGTATGGTCCAAATGGGAAATTGGTCACTCCCTCTCAAGGTAATTCAAATTACCCAAACGGTTTGAACAATAACAATCAAGGACCCAAGGTCCTCAATCAAAACCATGGTGGTACAATGGATGGTGTAATTGATCAACCTAAAAGATGAACATTATTAGCAATAACAACAATAACAATAATGCAAACACGAACAACTAAAGGAGTAACAAATTCACTCCTATTAATGTAGTTGACTTTAGTCACCCTCCCCTTCCTTCTCAACAAGTTCGAGGCCTAGGGCCCGGAGTTTCTATTCTTGAGCCAATATCCTGAGCCGGTTTCCAAATTAGTATCACAATTAAGGTCAAAGGCCTCCAAATTATAACTATAACAACCAAAACTAGAACAATAACAAGAACTATGGAATGTAGCAGAATCATAACCAAAGACCTCGTGACTACGATCCTTACATGTACTTTGGTTTCCATAGGGTTATATGAAATAATGCATGAAATTGTAAGGGATGTAATAAGTTCATACAATGTCTTCTAGAAGACAAGAGGCAACTCTTCATTGATATGTTCTTGGATAATCCCATAACACTCACATGGAGCCTATTGCTCTTTAGAGTGTTACTCTTGATATTTATAAAGACCCCTTCCCAAGAGGCCCTGAAAATAGGAAAATTAACCCTCATGGCACCAACAAGGGGACTCCCATAGGGAACAATGATCATGAGGCCTCTACATCCACTGATCTGCGAGTAATTCTCCTTTGGACAATTGAAATCAAGCTAAGATTGTAGGTATAGTTGAGTTAGAAACTGAAATAAAAATTCATGTTGCCACTCGTACTCATGACTATGCATCACAACCTCTCCATGTTTACCCCTCAATGCAAGATATCACGCAAGTAGTGCCTAAGCCAATAGGGCCTATGACTTGATCACATATTTAACCAAGACTTTCTCTCACATATCCTTCTTGTATTTTCTAAAGAATTCACTAGTGCACCAATATTCTTTATTAGAAGCATTGGGTCTTGGTCACTTAGTTCATGTGACACCTCCACCTAAAGCCTAGATAAACCATATATACTTCTATGTTCATCCTCTTGCCAACATGAGAGAGATATTATATTTTTGTTTGATATTAGTAATATATCTAGTGACATTGAGGTAGCAAGGAGAGGTAATCCTACGTTATATTTGCAAGTTTGGATTTATAATAATCATGTTAGAAAGATATGATAGATGTTGGGGCTGCTATTAATATAGCCCCCTTCTCATTTTTACAAAATTTAGGCTATGGGGAAATGAACTATTCCTCAACTTGAAGCACACTAAGAGGCTATGACAGCTTTAAGGCAACATCCATTGAAACCATATTGCTTCCAATCACCCTTGGACCCAAGACCATTTGACCAAATTTTAAATCATAGATCGAGAAACCAACTATAATATGATTCTTGGAAGACCTTGGATTCACAGGATGAAGGCCATCCCTTCCACGTTATTCCAAGAAGTTAGGTTCTTGCATCTAGGGAAGGTATTTATGGCTCAAGGTGACCCAAATTCGTTCAATATCCATTTATCCAACCTTAAGAAGAAACCCAAGGTTCACACTGAATTTGAACTCCTGGCTAACTTGATTAAACATGCCTAATTATTCTAAGGGATCAATTCCCACATCCAAGCTTATGCCAATGAATGAGTTAGAACCACCCAAGGCAATCAAAGGGGTGGATGTTAATGAAAACAACGTTTAATATTAAAAACTATGTCAACAAAAACTATAATGAATTCATTAAGCTTTTGGATAATTATTTATTGATTGTTCTCCCATTTGATTTCTTTGGCATAGTTCATACTATTGGAACTTTGCACCTCTTCTAGCTTATGGCATTAGAGAGGTTAAGGAAGAATATTCAAATAATGATCAAATATCTATCTTCCCAGACAATTGTTGGACCCTCAACTATGACGGTGTGAAGTACCACTATGGTGTTGGGGTAGGGGTGATTCTCACTTTCCCTAAAAGGGAGGAACATTACTTTCACCTTCAAGTTGAACTTTGAGTGTACAAATAATGGAGTTGAGTATGAATCTCTTCTTCTTGGTCTTATTGTGGCCAAGAGGATGGGTGTGAACAATGTTAGAGTCTTGGGTGACTCACAACTCATTGCCAATCAAGTCTCATAAGTCTATGAGACTAGAGAAAAGCACCTTCAACTCTACAAGTCTATCATTCTTGAGCTTTGTAAGGGTTTTGACTTTATCTCCATAGAAGCCATTCCAAGAGAACAAAACCAATTGGATGATTCTATGACCACTTCCTCCTCTCATTTTTGTCTAAGTGAGGACTTAAAGGAAATTGAATTCACCGTTTCAGTCGAGCCGAGCCTTTGGTTCAAAATATGCCAACTAATGCAATTCTAGAATACGTTGGATTTTGTGAAAATGAAGAGGCAATCTTAGGATACCTCAATGCTTACATAGACCTTCATCCCATGCACCACAAGAAGGGATTTTCCCTTATACCTCACCCTTCCTCCTACTTTGGAGATTGAATGATGAATTCTTCTTCATCTAAATATTTTGAGATCTATGAAGTCGAGGAGGAGTTGGAGTTGCCTCTAGCCCCACCTATGTTTGAAGAAGGTAGCACTTCTTTGATTAAAGGAATGATAGACATTAATATAGGGATGGAAAAGGAACCCAAAATCTTGAAACTTGGTTCTTCATTATCACCAAAAGAGATAGAAACACACATGAAGGTGCTTAAAGATCATTCTAAAGCCTTTTCCTTTAGATATAAGGAGATGACTGGTGTCACTCCTAATGTCGTGGTGCATAATCTAGTCATGAAACCTAATGTTAAACCCATAAATTAGAAATTGAGACCCATGAAGCCAAAGGTGGATTTAATGGTTAAAGAGGAGGTAATGAAACTCCTTCAAGTAGGGTTTATCAAACTAGTAGATTATTCTATGTGGTTTTCAAACATCTTCCCAGTTCTCAAAAATATTGGGAAGATATGTATTTGTATTGATTTCAAGGATATTAACAAGGCTTGTCCCAAAGATTATTTTCCACTACCTTCAATTGATATCATCATTGATGCAACAACTTGGTATGAGTTGTCTCTTAAGGGAAGACTTTCGGTTACAACAAGATAAGTATTTCGAGGAGGACCAAACCAAAACTACTTTCACTACTCCTTGGGGAACCTTCTATTACACTTTCATTTCATTCAGTTTGAAAAATGCCGAGCCACCTACCAATGTGGCCATGACATACATTTTCCATGATCTTATTCATAAGATCGTGGAGACTTATGTTGATGTTTTTGGGAATATATAAGAAACCGGTGATCACCTCAAAGTGCTTCGCATTATTATTATATGCTTAATTGAATACGGTGTAATGCTAAATCCAAAAAAGTACATTTTCATAGTAATGTGAGGTAAGTTATTAGGCTATATCATTTTGTCCCAAGGCATTGATGTTGATCCAACAAAAATTTGGGCAGTTTTTGAAATGTCCCTACCCAAAATGAGTTAGGAATCAAATCTTTCTTAGGAAATCTTGGGGTAATTTGCAGGTTTATCCCTGACTTAATGTACACCATTTACCCCATTAACAACTTACTTAAGAAAGAGTGTAACAAATATTGGACTACCGAGTGTCATGAAGTGTTTGAGTAAGTGAAACACTTCCTCATGTCACCACCTACACTCATGTCACTAAAATTTGACCATCCTTTGATTTAATATTCTCGAGACACTAACATCTTGATAATATGCATGTTGGCATAAGAGGATGATGATGGTCGTGAAAAGGCCATATATTTCATTATTTATACTCTTTCTCAACTACAAGATGTGATAAATGCAAGCAAAGAAGGAGTGTTTGGCTATAGTTTTCACAACAAAGAGGTTAAGGAACTACATGCTTAACCAAGAAACACGAGTAATAGTCAAATCCAAATAGTTGCAAACATTCTTAACTCATGTTGCCTTATCTAAGAAGGTTGGTCATTTCATTACATTGATGGGTGAGTTCGAACTCACCTTTGTCAACCAAAATTCCGTTAAGGGACAAATCATCACCGATTGGTTGGAAGACAATCCAATAGATTGTGGGGAATTAGTAGATCTAGATTTCCCTAATGAATGTGTGTTCCTTATAGAATAAAATCCTCCCATCACTTTGTGTCCATGGTACACTAATATTGTCAATCACATTGTGGACCGATCGTACCCTGAGGGAGAAACCTTGCAACAAAGGCGGCGGCTACATGTCATAGCCATGAAGTACGTAATTATAGAAGAAGTTATCTATTACAGAGCCTTCGACAACATGCTCTTGAGATGTGTTGATGAATAAGACTCAAAAAAAAATCTCTTTGAAGCCCACAGTGGAGTCTGTGGTGGTCACTTTGGAAGGCATGTAACCACTCATAAGATTAATTACAAGGGCTACTTCTGGCCCACGATAGAACATGACGTTGTAGAATACGTGTGCAAGTGCCAAAATTTTCAATATCTTTCACACACGATACATATTCCCGTGTTTCACACGGAATGTTTCAGCTTTTGGGAATAGAGTTGCTTCTATCCTTTCATTCCTTTGAGAAACAGATAAGGGTTAGGGCTAGGAGGAATACCTGTTGAATGTCGAGAGGGTGTGCGCATACCGTAGAGAGAGAGATCAGATCGACTGCGAAGAACTCCTTTTTGTCTTGGAAGGACTACCTGCAAGTAAGAATACAAGACCACCAGATTTTAATTAGACAATAAATGAGGGAACTGCCTTGGGCCCAGGAAATATAAAACTTCCTTTCGAAGGTGGTCAGTTCCCCTGCTAATATGAATTAACACAAATTCTAACAAATAAGCTATTGTCCAATTACAATTTGTTTACCTTGTTAGAACAATAGAGAAAGGGCTGGTCTTGGTTTAGAATCACGGTGACCGACGCCGGTCAGTGTCACTGTCACCGGTGTTGATGATAACCGATATCGGTAGGGTGAAGGTTGGCTATAAGATGGTTATATGATAGTTATGGTGTTTATAAGGCTGGTAGAATGACTGGGGATAGGTAATGAGGTGATGGAGAAGACTCAGAGGGTATGGGGGCTATTCTTGGAGCAAAATAGGGGTAAAGGAATGTAAGTTAGGTGGAGAGTGTTACCGGGTAGTGGATCTGGGGGTAGACTTGTAATTACTGTGATTCAGAAATCCAAGAAATATTATTAAAAGAGCATATAAGACTTACTAATTCCTGATGAAAATGCAGGTTCTGGGACTGCGATGGCGAAGACAGGGCTCAAGTGGGATGATCTGACAATCCAAGATGAGCTATCTCCTCTCCTGATGCTTGGATGAGTGTCACTGGGCTCTGGTTATTCAGTTGCAGTCTTGGGCTTGATGTCCTTCTCTGCCAACTCCTCTCTTTCCTTCACTTGTCTTTGTTCAGCCAAGTAAATTCCGGATCCTTCCAATGACTTCTGATGCGGATCAACCAAAATCCAACCCTCTTGTTTTTGGTTGGGAGAGGTCATTTACAGGGAACCGATGGCGGTTACGTAACCGATGGCGGTCGAGTAGGAACCGGTATCGGTCAGGTCAAAGTGGGCTATTTTTAGTAAAATAGCCAACTTTCCCTCCTTTTCTCCCAAGGGATTAGTTGCGGGCTTGGTCAAGTCATTATGAGGTTGGTTTTAGGTGTGGGTGAGGAGTAATTAGTTATGGGTGTGGATGTAGACCAAGTTATAGGTCTTAATTAGGTTAGTTTAGGGTTAAGACTAGGTCATGATGAGGTGGCGAAATGAGGTGGCAGGTATGGTGATGTGGATTTATTAATTATAAGGTAATTAATAAATAATTGTGTAAGGTTTAGGTGATGAGGTTAGGTTACGAAAATGAGATGCGGGGCACAAGGGGGTCGTAAGACACAAATTTGGTGTCTACATTAGCCCCTTATTGTCGTGTAGCTTGTCTTGTAAAGCTGCACGGACAATAATATGAAGTGGTTACCCCTGTTAAGGGTATAGGTAATCCCCCTCAAATCTATCACAGATTGAGGCAGCGTGAAATCAGGGATAGAGTTGATAAAGGGTAAATGGTGTTGAAATAATGGTGAGATGGTGGGGTAGGTCCAAAGAAGCAGACGCACGTTGAAATGAAGTAGTGCGACCAGGGTACATGATTTGAAGAGCAAACAAGCAATTCATAGGAAAAGGTCGATAGTTTATCCAAACAAGGGTGATATAATCCTGGTATCCAAGGCATAGGAAGTAGCTCCAGGGGATATAACGGGTAAGGTACAGGAACGTTTAGGCATGTTCGGCAGTACCAAATGGTTGGTTTGGTTGAGATAAACGTCACGGTCTAGGTCTAGGCAAAGTTGGTCAACTGATCAAGTCAAGTACCCTAATCATGCTAAAACATGAACAGGTGAGCTCGATTGAACAAAAAGCTACATGTTGGGTGGATAAAATTGTAATTTGTTGGTTTTGGGTGAGGTATTTGAGTGGTGCGGCCTTGGGTCGGGCCGATTGATGAGTGAGGGCCATGGGTCGGGCCTGATTGGTTGTTTGCGGCCTTGGGTCGGGCCAAATGGTTGGTGGCGGCCTTGGGTCGGGCCGGATAGTTGGTTGCGGCCTGCGGTCGGGCCGGATTTGTTGGTTGGGGCCTTGGGTCGGGCCAAATGGTTGGTTGCGGCCTTGGGTTGGGCCAAATGGTTGGTTGCGGCCGTGGGTCGGGCCAAGTGGTTGGTTGCGGCCGTGGGTCGGGCCAAGTGGTTGAGTTGCGACCTTGGGTCGGGCCAATAAAGTCAAAAACGGCTAAATAGCAATGGAGTGTATAGGCGATGTGGTGAAAAAGGGAGATTGGTGAATAAGGGTAGAAGTTGGGTGAAGTTAGGTATTAAACCGATATCGGCTAGATAGGACCGGTATCGGTTAGGTGACCGATACCGGTTCCTTAGGGCACAATATAACCGGTATCGGTTATAGGTCAAAAACCTATAAAAAGAAAAATACGGCCTGTCATTGTCACATTGTCAATTTGAAAACCCATTTGAGTTGTCTGAGGTGTATTGTTGAGATTGGTGCATTTGTCGGCTGAGGTGGCACTATTTGAGTGGAGAAGTGAGTGGTTGGTAGGCCCGAGCGAGTAGGAGGCAACATTTGATTGGTGGGGGACCCAGCAGAGGAGTTGTAGAGCCATGGCACAGCCAGGAGGAGCAGGAGGTGTTGGACCAGCTGGACCACCACCACCTATCCCACCACGACGACGTGTCGTCGTACCGGTAGGTTCGAAACCTTTCATTGTGTGATTTTGATGTTGTTAAGCTAGATTTGGGGTTTGGGTAGGAATCCAATGTTTTGATAAAATAATGAATAAATTGAAGCTATTTGAAAAATGGAGAGGGTAGATGGGTTAAATAGGCCAAGGCGGCAGGGTGGGTAGGTTTTTAGGGTGTTTGGGTGGGTAAATAGAGATAAATAGGCCAAAAATGGATTTGGGGGGCCGCGTCGGGTTCGGCTCCGTAATTTTACAGTGACCGATGCCGGTCACTAAGCGACCGGCATCGGTCACGAAGTTTTCGGGCAAGGTGGGTTTGTGGTTGACCGGTGTCGGTCGTACGTCGACCGACGTCGGTGGAGAGGGGACCGGTGGCGGTCATGGGTGACCGGTACCGGTTCATTTTTGGGTGTTTTGTTATTAGTGGTTTGGGTTTTGTGTTTTATTGTTGGGCTTTGTGTTTGTGGGGGTGAAGAGGGAAGGGGGAGAGGTTGATAGGAGGGGTGATGGGTGGGGGAAATGGAAAGGGGATATCGTAAATGTTTTTAGGGTAAAATAGGTGGGTGTAGGTGTGTGTTATAGAGTCGGGGTGTGGTCGGGTGGTTAAAAGGGGGTATAGAAGGTTAAAGTAGTTTTTGTTTGAAAGGGTAGGTCTAATGAAGTGGGTTATTTGTGCAGGCACGTCAGCAGCTGACTATGCGGGATAGGATGCCCCCGCTATTGAGACGGATGCGGCCACACGTGTCCGGTGCGGTGCTGGGCCATCATGCGCGAGGTGGGACTCAGGAGTCCAGCGATATAGGGCTATAGAGAGGGATCACAGTCTTATGGTCGCCCTCATCGAGAGATGGGATCCGGTGACCAATGTGTTCCATCTCCCGACTGGAGAGATGACTATCACGCTGGAGGATGTGTATCGCATCCTTAGACTGCCGATCGATGGAGAGGCAGTATTCCAGGTAGATGCAGAGACAGCTATGGACAAGCATTCTACAGGTATTTGGGGATGCAGCCGCGCTATTGACTTATCACAGCACGAGCATTGCCTATGGGGACATGTATCGTGCCCACAGACATGAGACACGGCTTGCCGTGTTGATGATGATAGGCATCACATGCTTCACCCTCCCAGACTCAGAGGGAGGCCGCTTTCCACGGGCGCTGATGGGGGTACTACACGAGATGGTGGAGGAGCATACATGTTATGCTTGGGCACCAGTATACCTAGTGCAGTTATACAGAGAGCTGTGGGGCTATCACGGATGAGGTGATTTGGGATTTGTTCCACATTTTTGTTACATTGTTGGGCATATGAGCATATCATATGCATTCGACCAGTAGGGCTGCCCGGCGGCTGGGGCCATGGTGATATATAGATATGGCTTTCAGAGGTGGTTGGGGGTCGTGGGCCAGCCACGAGCAGTGCTCGCCGGACGGGATGTAGCGTATTACCGTCATGTATTAGAGGGCGTGACTGCCTTGGATATTGTATGGAGGCCTTACAGAGGTCATCAGCCCCGCGGAGGAGCCCGATCACAGTTGCGTTGGATCCAGTATACATTCTGGATAGCAGGACGGAGGCGAGAGAGCATGGCGGATACCCCACAGGAGAGGGTACGGCTGGCGATTGGGGCTACGCAGATGAGCCACCACCCTTCCCTCAGTACCGGAGGGATGATGTAGAGGCCCCACTGCCTGCACCATAGCCCGTGGACCCAGATTGGGTAGCAGAGAGGCCAGCAGATGATACCGTGAAGTAGACGCTTGCCAGGCCTGCAGATCATTTTTGGTATGGTGGCGGGAGAGAGAGCGCGAGAGAGCACACCAGCACTTGCAGCCGAGACTTAGCGGCTATTATAGCGAGAGAGGACCAGCTCGGGATAGGTATAGTTATTATACGAGGGGCTTCACTGCTGCACGATAGTGCACGAATAGGTGTCCTACGAAGGTGCTTAGCCGAGCATAGCCACAAGCACCACCAGTGCAGGCACCACAGTGCACCGGCATGCAGTACCATGCCACAGTACCACATGTACCGCCAGCGCGTGCCACGAGCCGGCAGCACAGCCGGCATGTGGTGCGGCGACAGGAGCACGGGTGTATTGGTAGGACAGGGGCCATTGTTATTAGGAGTCGGGGGACCAGCCCCAGCAGCTATGGTGGCACGGGCCCGTTATATGGAGGCGAGAGCGGAGGCCCGGTACTATCAGGACGTCCTTGATGGTACCGGGGCTGACTATCAGCCATATGCGGCGCATAGAGTGGAGACCTCGCGGAGTCAGAGATCCAGGGGGTGCAGCTACAGCTGGTGGGTCGGTGACAGGGAGGAGGCGGGAGCCAGGGCCAGGACCCGCAGGGAGAGGTGCTGAGGGCGGTGGGGAGAGTTGAGACATCCCTGGGTCAGAGATAGATGTTTTTGTTTGTACATTGGATATAGGCACTGGTCTGCGAACCGGTTATGTTTATAGAGGCCTGCGTGCCCACATATGATTTATTCATTCATTTATTCATCTTGTTGTATATACGACCTGCGAGCGAGTACGGGTTGTATAGTTGATACCGGCCTGCGAGCCGAGTATATTTTTGATATGAGAGACCGGCCTGCGAGCCGAGTCGAGATTTTGACAGTTATTGCGGCCTGCGTGCCGGCTTTGTATTATCTTGAGATCACAGAGGCCCCTATGCAGGGAAAGTTGTATATTTGAAACCTTATATATATATATATATATGATGATTTTGACCCACATGGTGTATATGAAATGTTTTATGTGTTTTGTTGATGGTTTGTGAAATTTAATGTATGATGAGTTTGATCCACATGGTTTATATATTGATGGTGTTGATGTCTTTTGTTGATGGCTTTTTGAAATGGAATGTATGTATATATAGATTATGAGTTTAATTCACATGTTGTGTATGCTGATGGGTTTGATGTATATATATATGATTTCGTATGTATGTTGTCGATGGTTGTTATAATGTAGATAGATGATGTTGCTGAAATTGTGAGGATATATATATGTGATTTGGATGACAAATATTGATAATGGTGTTGTTATGCAGGAAAAAGAGGCGGGCGCTACAAAAATTGGGTAGAAAATAAAGAAAAGGCCTATGTTTAAGAAAAAGTAGGCATGTGACCGATATCGGTTAGTTAACCGATGTCGGTAGATGCTAGACCGGTATCGGTCAGGTAAACGATACCGGTTACTCCATAATGAGCTTTTCTAAAAATAGAAAAGCTTGGGTGGTAACTTAAGTTCTTATTTTTAGAAGCATGCAACAAGTTAAATACGCGAATGCGACGTTGTTTGATGACTGAGACAGGTAATTGCATGAAAGAATTGAGTGATAAGGAGGAAAGAGACAGGTGAAGTGAGTGTGGGCTGAGATTCAGAAGGTAGAAAGACAAGTTACATTTGAAGAGGGTGGTGAACATGGCTGAACGAGGAGAAGCATCCAGCAGGCAGAGACAAGAGGGAAGACAGGTTCCACCTCAAGCTGCTGCATCCCAAGAGGTAAACTGTTTGGTTGTAATTTGATTCTTGCATGTTTTATGAATAGGATGAGAGAGAGTAAGTGGGTAAAGATGAGAAAGAAAAGGTGATAGGAAAGGGTTTGGGATGGGGTGAGTGCTATGGGGTAGGTAAGCAGGGGTTTCGGGTATGTTGGTATGTACAGAGAGGGGTAAACGATCAAATTATTGTCGTAGGTGGTGTGTTTAGGCAGGGTGTATAAAATTGACAGTGACCGATGTCGGTTAAAGATAACCGGTATCGGTTATTGAACCACTACCGGTTATCTATAACCGATACCGGTTACTGTAGGAATTTCCAGAATGTGAGAAAAAACCCTTGGGGATTTGATTTATTGAATGGCGGTGTGTCGTTTTGATGTGTGCAGGCGGAGGCAGGGTTAAGGATGAACGATACTGTGCCAGCGTTGTTGTCACGAATCCGAGCGGATGTAACACCAGTGGAATGGGCATTGATAAATCGTTTGGGGTTAAGTGGAATCCGCTATTATTCACGAATCGCACGTAACCATGCTATGTTACAGGCGTTGATTGAGAGATGGAATCCAGAGAGGAATACCTTCTATCTACCAACAGGGGAGATGACAGTGACATTGGAAGATGTGTTCCATATTTTGAGACTCCCAATTATAGGAAGACCAGTATATCAGGCATTGCCTAGCGGCGCGGGGAGCAATAACAACAGTATTTGGTCCATACGCACGAGAGTTGACACAACGAGGTTTGACATTCACTTATGGTATAATGTATGCAGCACACCCTGAGGCAACAAGGTTGGCAGTGGTATTAATGATAGCGGTGGGGTATTATGCATTACGAGGTGGATGGGGAAGATTTCCAAAAGCATTGATGTGTGTTATTTGGGAAATGATAGAAAGGAACGTGACTTTTGCATGGGCACCTGCATATTTGGCGGAGCTATACAGGGGTTTATGGGCTTGTAGGTGAAATCACAGGACGACACTGGATTGTTCATATTTATTACATTGTTGGGCCTATGAGCACATTGTTTGTGTGCGACCAATAGGCCGACCCATCCAGTCAGGAGAGACAGGAGTACAGAGGTTGGGATTCAGATGATGGGTCCAGACAGAACAAGAGGCAAGATCCCAGGCCGTGACAGGTGACACTGAGTATTATAGGCAGGTATGGGAGATGGTGACGATTGCGGATATCTATTGGAGGCCTTACGGGAACTATATGGTAACAGAGAACATAGCTGAGGAGTTGAGGGGTGTAGAGCGATTGAGGTGGATCGCGGGGCACAGGCCAGGTGAGTATGAGAGGATTCCTCTAGATCGCGTGTGGTGACAATTTGGATTTGTGTAGGATATACCCCTGGCTTATAGACCATATATGAGGATCGACGCGGAGGCATCATTCTCACCTCCCCGGCCAACACCTCCAGAAGGACCAGAAGAGATAGCAGCCGATCGCAGGGTAATGGATGCAGGAACGACAGAGGCCTATAGATTATGGTGGGTAGCAGAGCTGCGAGGTGTACGTGATCATCCTGACATAGCTGTGATTACAGCGGAGAGAGATCGTCTGCAGAGTTTAGTTCATCAGCTCCAAACGCAGGTGAATGAGACAAGAGGATTGTTAGCGGTTGCGGAGTCACGAGCGGAGAGACTAGAGGTGAGATTCCTCCACGCGAGAGGGCGTATTCGTATGTTACAGGAGATGTTGGCGGATCAGTGGGAGGAACCAATAGCAGTGGCACCTTTGAGGATGGAGAGGCCAAATGAGTGGCGTCGACGATCGCGATCACCACCTGATTCGGGAGGAGGCGCAAGGGTCTAAGTGAATTTCATAGGGGTATAAGAATAAATAAGGATGCCGACCTGCGCGTCGATGATAGAGAAGATGTATTTGTTTAACATCTAAATAAAACTGAATATGTATGTTGATTTGAGTTATGATAATAATAAGAATGGTTGTGTTTTGAATGTTTGTTTGGAAAAAAAGGATAAATGATGAATGTTATCAAATAGAAATACACAAAAATATTTATATTTACAACACATGATAGGTTATGGTAGGTGATGGTCGAGCTAACCTTGGGAGACCCCCTGTCTCCTAAGTGCTGCCTACATAGCCCATTGCTCAAAGTAAGGAGGGGCCTCAGACCGATGTAGTTCTCCCTTAGGACCAGGGAGAGGTGAATTCAGGCAATTTAGGTATGTTTAGGCAATTTGTTGGTGGGTAAAAGTATTAATTTTGGTAGGGTAATGTTGTTGGTGTTGGTAAGAAATTGGCGATGTTGGAATAGGTATAGGTGAAGCGAAAGTTAGCCTACCCAAGTGGTAGGGAACCGTGTCCTGATTAAGGTCAACACATAATCCTAGAGTCGAGTCAAAGAGGAAAAAGTGCTCCGTAGGTGAAAAGAGCTAAACAAACCACATAATAACGTAGAATGAGCTTGAACCCCTAGGTACCGTGCATACATGAGAAGTCGATAGGTGAAAAGAGTTGCATAATCACAATATATCGGTGTACGTCACGTCCCTTGAGTTGTGTTGTTTAAGCAAATGGTGAGGTGAGGTGGATGGTATAGCTGAGGCATGGAGAACTTGTTATAAAGTGAGTGTTCTGACAAAAGAGAACCTAACCTAAATAGACAAGTCCATGACTCCAAAGTGCTTTTGAATGCGGCTTTTATTTTGCTGAATATAGACTGATCGATGTGGGAAGTCTACAAGGGATATGTATTTTGTTACTCTTGAGGTCTTCATGAAGCTGATCAATGAGAAGCTTCTGATAAAGGCTGACTGTGTATAGCTGTCCTTCAAGGGAGCAGTCTATTTATAGTAGCAGATGCGGCATTTGTGTATAGTTGTCCTTGGGGAGCAGTCTATATATAATAGCAGCAATAGTTTGGCATATAGTTGTCCTTCGAGGGAGCAGTCTATGTATAATTTAAAGGTCTAGATGTTCGTTGGGCATAAAGCATCTAGTTTTGTAGGAAGTTTGACTCAAGAAAATCCCATAAGTGTTTAATTAAGAATGTGTCATTTTGATACTTTGAAGTCATGGACTAGACTAAAAAGGGGAAGGCTTCTTTAAGGGGAGGTGATAATCAAACCATGTGAGCTTGATTTGATTTTGAGATGTAGGAAACAAAGTGTATGCGGTGGTAAATGAGCTCAAGGGATGAGCGCAAGGTAGATAAGAAGTGATATAACACTAAATTCAACAGTAGAATGGTCGAAGATGCAAGGCATTAAGGGGCTCAGGCTCAGGTTTACCATTAAGCGAAGCTAAACGATAAGTGCCTGATCCATAAGTATGAGTGATAATGTAAGGCCCAATCCAATTAGGAGCAAATTTTCCACGTTTGCTCTTTTCTAGTTTGGTTACATGTTGATTCTCTTTGAGGACAAGATCACCAACCTTAAAGGTACGCTCATGAAGTCACTTATCATAAGCACGCTTGATGCATTTTTGATAGATTTGAAGGTGGTCAAGAGCCGTAAGACGACGCTCGTCAAGAAGCTCTAATTGGGCTAACCGCTCTTGGCGGAAATCATCGTTGGTGAGAATATCCTGAAGAGATATTCTGAGGGAGGGTATTTGTATTTCGAGAGGCAAGACAGCCTCGGTACCATATACCAAAGAAAAGGTGTGGCATTAGTGGAGGTATGAATGCTAGTACGATAAGCCCAAAGGGCAAAGGGGATGTGATCATGCCAATTTCTTCCGGACTCATTAACAACTTTCATGAGGATTTTGGTTAGGGTTTTATTAGAAGATTCAGCCTGACCATTGGCCTGTGGATAGTACGGTGACGAGAAGCTAAGTTTGATACCGAAGTTGTTACAAAGGTCTTGTAACAACTTATTTTTGAAAGATTTTCCATTATCTGTTATCAGGCGGTGAGGAACACCAAAACGACAGATAATGTGGTGGTTAATGAACTCTACAATTTTTTCCTTTTTGGTTGAAATGAGTGGAATGGCCTCCACCCATTTTGTGTAATATTCATTGTTGTGATTATCCATCGGTGACGTTGTGAAGAGGGTGGATGAATCTCACCAATAAGGTCTAAACCCCATTGTGAGAAAGGCCAAAGATCTCGTGCGACCTGTAGCGGATGGCTAGGAGTATGTTGAAGGTTGGCATGTTGTTGACACATAACACAACGCTTAACATATTCAGTAGCAGTCGTTATTAAGAGTAGGCCAATAATAGCCTAGGTGAAGGATCCGTTTGGCCACGGCAAGGCCGCTAAAATGTCCACCACAAATACCGTCATGGACCTGTTGGATGGTATAGGTGACCTCCGCGCCGGTTAGACATCGAAGGAGGATGCCATCAAAGCCACGTTTATAAAGGAGTCCCCCCATAACGACATAATGAGAAACACTTTTAAGAAAAGCACGTTTTCCGGTACTAGTAAGGTCAGGTGGGAGAACAGAGGTTGTAAGGTAGTCGTGAAATTGGTGATACCAGGTATCCTGCGAATTAGCAGACACATTATTTATCATACAAACAACCGGGGTTGAGTAAGATGGGGCAAAGAGTTGTTGGACCAAGATGAAAATGTCAGAATCAGTTGATGAAGCAGGAATTTGCGAGGCTAAGCAAGCCATAGTATCAAATTTGTTAGTGGAGCGGGGAATGGTTTGGATAGAATAATGAGTAAATAAGGTTAGAAGTGAATTCACGTAGTGTTTGTACTTTTGAAGTTCCTCATTTTTACATTGGTAGATGCCCATAACTTGATTGACTACCAATTGAGAGTCACGAAAATATTGATAGATTTGACACCTAAGTGTAACGCAACCTGGAGACCCAAAACAAGGGCCTCGTATTCGCTGTATTATTAGTGTAGGGGAAATCGAGTCGGAATGAAAGAGGCATAGGCTCCGCATCAAGGGGAATGAGAACAACGTTGGCTCCGCCGCCGTGCTGGCATTTGGATCCATCGAAGAAGAGGGTCATTGGATACGACTCCTCCCTGAGTGAAAGAGTGGCGATGAGTTCATCGGGGAAATTAAAATTGGTAAATTCGCCCGAGGTAAAGGGGCTTCCATGAGTTGAGTTGGTCGCAATGGTTTGTCCTTTGATTGACTTTGGTGTATAAATTCAAGGTCGAGGTCGGCAAGGAGCATAAGCCATCGGGTGATGCGTTGGTTTAGATGTGGTTTGGCATACATATAATGATGGGGTCCGTGTTGGTGTGATGATGAAAGTTTTATGATTAGGAGGTAGTGTCGGAGTTTGGTGGCCACGAATGATAGGGCTAGGCATAATTTTTCTACATGTGTATACCTAGTCTCATAATCCACCAGAGTACGACTTATATAATAAACGGCTTGTTCTCGATACTCGGAGTCACGATGTGCGAGCATGGCCCCTACAGCGTGGTCGGTGGCGGAAAGGTAAAGGTAGAAAGGGTGATCGTCCTGAGGTGGGATAAGCACGGGTGGCTGCAAGAGATAAGCTTTGAGAGCCTCAAAGGCTTGGTGGCACTCTTCGCTCCATTGAAAGGCAATATCCTTTTTAAGAAGGTGATGGAAAGGTTGACATCGATCGAGAGTTGGGAAATGAAACGCCGGATAGATTGGAGTTTACCTTGCAAACTACGCAATTGTTTGAGGTTAGTAGGTGGGGGCATTTCTAGGATAGCTTTGACTTTAGATGGATCGACCTCAATGCCACGCAAAGAGACGATAAAACCAAGAAGTTTTCCCGAAAGGACACCAAAGACACATTTCTTTGGTTGAAGATGGACATAATATTGTAACAGGTGATCAAAAATAATGGTTAAAACATCGAGATGTTCACTGCGATGTTTAGATTTGCCAAGAAGATCATCGACATAATCTTCAAGAATAGTGTGCATAATGTCATGAAAAATGTAAGTCATAGCCCGCTGATAGGTCGCACCAGCATTTTTAAGGCCAAACGGCATGACACGATAACAAAAGGTTCCCCAAGGAGTGATGAAGGTAGTTTTATGTTGATCGGCCGGGGCTACCAAAATTTGATTGTATCCCGAAAAGCCATCCATGAGAGAAAGCATCTCATGGCCCGCAGTGAGATCAACAAGTTGATCAATACTTGGGAGGGGGAAGTCATCCTTGGGGCAAGCGAGGTTAAGGTCTCAGAAATCCGTGCATATCCGAAGTCCCCCCGTCGCTTTAGTGACAGGTACGATGTTAGAAATCCATTGAGGATAGTCAATAGGCAAGATGAAGGAAACAGAAAGAAGTCGTTGAAGCTCTTCTTTGACCAAGAGAGCAATGCGTGGATGCATTTTTCTCAGTTTCTATTTAACTGGCTTGGAATCGGGTTTCAGGGTAATGTTATGGACCGCAATGTCAGGATCGATTCCTGGCATGTCAGCGTAGGACCAAGCGAAAGCTTGGCTGCGAGCACGAAGGAAGGTAGTGAAGGCAGCTTGTTCTGATGTGTTAAGGGATTGTCGATCTTCACAATGTGAGGATCCTCCTCTGTGTGGATGTTGATTTCTATAGTAGACTCATTCAACATGGTTTGAGTTTCAGATGGTAAAGCGCGTTGAATATAGGAGTCATCCGCACCAAGGTAAGTGAGGATGGAGTCGTCATCTTGGCACTCAACAACATTAATTGAAGGTGAATCCTCTTCGATCATGTCTGGATACAGAAAGGGAAGAGAAGACGGGTCCTCATTATCGCGTTGATAGGTGAGAGGACCTAGGAAGATAGCATTTATGAAAAAAAAAAGTTAGGAGGGATAGATTCAGGATCTATCGACTCTGTGGGTGACGATGGCAAAATGGGTGATGATGGTTCGGTAGGGGTGATGTCGTCATCTTCCAGGAGACAACTGACATGAGGTTCCTTCGGTGTAAGTGTTTCAGGAAATCGAGACCACTACGATCATTGTGTTTGCGTGTAGTCACGGGAATGATTGTATGTCGGCCTTGTTCATAAAGACCAAAACCAAAGCCTTTCCAAGCACAGCGAGTCAAGAAGGTGAGGGCGAAATGATGATTTGTCAAGTATTGAAAATCAGATTGGAAGGGAAACACACCAAGAGGAGGTTCAGGGGTAACGGATGATGCGTCGACACCCCCATACGTTAGGTTGGTGCGGCAATTAGGTGGTCCGTAAGAGATTACCTCCCCCACGTGACGGTCGTAGGTAGGATGCGCATGTAACTATCCGTACTCCTGTGGGGTATGGAAAGAACTAACGTTATATAGGTGATACTCCCCCAGCGTAAGGCGTTGAAAAACATCTACTAAGGGGTCTGAGGTTGGGATGTTATCTGCGGGAAAGGAAGTGGTATTTGCGACGGCGGTTTCATTGGTTGAAGGTGTAGGTGCGGTTGAAGTGGATGGTAGAGGTGTGGTTGAAGTGGATGGTTGGGTTGGATGAATGGGTGTCTTGACTGGTACAAGCACATCATTAGGGCGATATAACATATTGCAGGTTTTGAAGGGGGGAGGATCAGCTTTTACGGTGTAGGACTTCCCCTCGTACTCAAATTTTATGCATCTATGTAAGGTGGAGGGAACGCATCCCATAGCCCGGATCCAAGGGTGGCCTAACAACATATTGTATTGGAACTCTCCCTCAAGGACATAGAAGAGTTCGGGTAAAGTACGTGGTCCTACATGAATGTTAAGGATCACGGTGCCTAAGGTAGAAGTAATAGCATCATTGAATGACTGCAACATGATGGGGTTGGCACACATGCAGCTAGAAGGGATATTCATTTGTTGGAAGGATTTTGAAGAGATGATGTTGAGGCTAGCGCCCCCGTCAATCATAACACGACGTACCGGATGTCCCGGACGTAAGCTGAGATGAAAAGAGTAGGGTCAAGATCTTCTGCACCAAAGTCAACAATTTTGTCTTCGGAGAAACTGACAGCAGCGGCTTGTTGTACAGAGACAGAAGTGGTTGGGGCGAGTAGGTTGTTTGGTGAGTGAAGCAACGTGATTGGGTGTGAGAATGGAGGTAACAGGAAAGGTTTCATTAGGTAAAACCTCTATCCCTTGAAGAATTTCAACGAGAGCTTGTCGATGAGATTCAGAAGTCTGAATGAGATCATAGTGTCATTTTTACAGGTGATTGGTGAAGCTGTTTGATCATGGTACGGTGGGAAACTCCATTAGAGATGGGGTAGGCAGGTCCACGAATAACCACTTTAGGTGGTGGTGCGATCGGGATGGCGGACGGAGAAAGAGAGGCCGCAGGTGTGCTTCCTTTAGCTTTCTCGTTGTTTTTCTACCCTCGAGTGGCAACACTAATCATGTTGATCTCGTGAACATGAGAGGAGGAAGATGGTCGGGATAAATCATGGTCTTCGAGAGGTGGGGTTGTAATAATGATAGATCTTGGTGAGGCGGGGACAGGTGGTATAGGAGAGGGAATTGAAGCTAAAGGTCTCTCCCTTCGTAAGTTGTCTTTCTTAATCTTTCTGTCTGAAAGAGGTGACTGATGAAGTATGGCTTTCAACGCTTTGCATCCCTCTACATCATGTCCTGGTGTGCGGTGGTAAGCGCAGATTTTAGACTCATCATAACCTATTGGTCGAGGTTTAGATGGGTCATAAGGTCTAAGTGGGGGTAGGGAAATGGTCGCATTCTCTACCAACATATCAAGGATCTTGGCGTAAGATCCTTTGAGTGGGTCAAAATCAGAGGAAGATGAGGGTATTGATTGGGTGGGTTTTGGTAATGTTTGGGTATGGTTGGTTCGTACGGGTGGTGGTTTAGCCAAGGGGTATTGATACGTGGTTTTAACTAAACGTGGCTTCTTCGGTGCAGAAGTCATGTTTAGCTGATTAGATGGCGAGGCTCCAGATAACGTGGTAGCGGGGAACAACCATGGAGAAAGTGAGGCGACTGCAAACAAATCCTTTGATGATGGAGTTTGTTTAGGGTTGATAGGTGAACAGGATCTCTGTATAGGCGTAGAAAGTGTAGGTCGTTTTAAAGAAAATGCAGGAGGTATGATATATTGATGCAAGGTGGAGGGATGAGGTCCCAATATGGAAGGTAGGTGTGACGATAATGGTTTTAGTTGTGATAGAGGCATAGGTTGAGGAGATTGAGTTTGTCTCCTAAGTGGATGGACGGCTTTATTTTTGGGTAAATCTAGCCGCTTAGGTGGGTGTGTTAGACTGGGTATTGGTGAGGTCCTAAGTGTAGGGGAAGATTTGGTTAGGCTAATAGAGGTGGATGAGATACTTGGTAGAGATGAGGGGGGTGAAGATGAGGACATAGGCATTTTAAGCTTCTGTAAACACTTCGGGTATATGGTAGAGGCGTCTGGATCGGTCATCTGCATTTGAGTAGAATAGGGGGTACTCAAACGTTCCCATAGGACTCGTCTATCTCCTGAGGGATGACAATCCTCACGTGTGAATTGGAATTTTGATATGGAAGAGAGGTGTGTTGTGATTCCGGTCCACTGTGGGTGTGATACAGGGGGTAAATGAGGCACTGTATCAATGGGCGTTAAGAGGTCAACCGGTCGCTGAAAAGATTTAGGCGATGAAGAACTAATAGGTAGGAGGGCGTGTTTGAGAGGATCCGTCATGTTTAAAGAATGTGGTGATGTCGGTGCAAGAGGTTTCTCGTCTAAGGATGACAAAAGAAGTGGTGAGCCTTCCTCTTGTATAGCAAGAATGGTAGAAGGAGACGTTTGGGAAATAGATAAGTTAGATAACATCCGCTCACAGTCTTGCAAGGATGTGGTGTAAGAAGTTTCATCTGTAAGAAGAGAACTCTGGGTGGTTAATTCCTTGAAGGGTAAAGGAACGGCAAGGATTTCGTCTTGTCTTGATGGTGAGGAAGGGGGTTCGGGTTCCTGCGTTAGTGAAGAAGTTTGATTCAGAATTTTTTCGATAGAGGCTTTTGGCTGGGAGTCGAAGATTGCATGGATCTCATGAACACTCTCCTCGGCTAAGATATCTTGGTTTATGTTACTGTTAGGAGAGTGATTTGGGAATGGTTTGTTGAATATTTTCAAATTTCTGTTAGCAGGGGCATTAGGATTATCGAGGGTTATATCCCCTGCATCAACCATTTCCTGCACTATGTTTTTCAACATCTTGCAGTTTTCGTGACTGTGTCCCTTTACGCGGTGAAAGTTACAGAAGTCATTTTCTTTGTACCAAGAAGGTATAGCGCGGGTGGAGTCAAACCCGGAGTGAGGTTTAACAGGAGGCAAGGTGAGAGCTCCGGCTTTGAGCAATTTTTCCAAGATGACACCATAAGTTTCTCCCAAGGGAGTGTAATTGATGGGCTCGGCTTTATACTTATAGGCGGTTTTTGGTGGGGTATTAGATGGTGCTTGAGATTTGACCATCACCGCGTGGACAGCTCCTTTTGATTTCGAAGAAGTGGATGTGTGAGGAGTGGTGGTGTTAGGTTTATTAGTGGAATCTTGAGTTCAGAAATTGGGGTTTTTGTTGCGCAACCGCAATTTCTCTTCTTCTAAGGCTCGAATCTCTAGTTTTCGAGCCATAGTAAAGGCCTTGTCAAATGTGTGGAAAGTTTGAATTTGGAGGGTAGGAGAGATGTGCTTAGCGCAGGCCCGCGTAAAAAGTTCAATAAGTTCGGCTGAGGCAAGGCATATGTAAGTTGGTTGATAAGGCCCCGCCATCGTCCAACGAAATCTGCGATAGATTTGTCTTCAAATTGTCGGATGGCATAGAGGTCGGTGATAGATACTTTCTTGGCAATGTTAATGGAGAAATGATCCAAGAAAGATTGGGCTAGTTGGTTAAAAGAGAAGATTGAGTGCTGGTTTAAAGCACTGTACCACTCCAAGGCGGGTCCTGATAAGGACATGGGAAAGGTGCGGAGTAGCAAGGCATCATCATGAGCAATCAAATAACAAGCATGTCTAAATGATTGCAAGTGTTGTTGAGGATCCTCCTTACTATTAAAATGAGTAAATTTTGGTAATTCCCATTGAGGAGGATATGAATGAAGGGGGACAGAAGGGTGGATAGGCTCCCGACAAACTTGCTCGTATGTCAGGGCGCTACGACTTCCTGAAACAGAAGCCTCCAGATTTTGCATTTTGTCCATCATTTGTTTGATGAAATCCGTGGTTGGATGAGATGATGGTGCGGTTGTGGTAAACGGAGGCAAATTGGGCCAAGGGCCTCCACTAGACAATGGTGGGGTTAAATGTTGATAAGGTATGGAGGATGAATATGTTGAGGCGACCGAATAGGGATGTCCTATATAAGATGTTGAGGTCACTGGATACGTGTGTGGAAATGAAAAGGTGGGCGGAGCTTGAGAAGGAAAGCTCGTGTGGATAGGTGGTAGAGAGCAAGTCATGAACGGAGCAGTCTGCAAGAGAGACGAGGTAGGAGCAGTCGGTGGTAATGATATGTGGGGCCCAAGATTAACCAAAGGAAAGCCAATCTGTGCCGTATGAACCCCTGAAGCCGCTGGATTGGGAGACGGGGCTAAGGATGCAGAAGGCAAAGCGGAGTTATCAGGCGGAGAAGGAGCTAAATGAGCAGCTATACTAATAGGCATGCCAACAAGGAGTTGACCATCGGGCGTACGGTCAGGGGCATGAGACAAATAATATTATACAGTCGCTAGGATTAGCGTCCAAAAATTTTGCAAATTCCTTATCTCCTACAGGGATTTTGGGAACCTCAGCTGGTGTCCGTAGGATTCCCCACAGTATGGGCAGGAGGTGATTCAGGAAAAGGCACAGAGCAGGCATGTGAAACCATGGCGGCGGCTTGCTTCCAAGTGATAACAACCATGAGCAAGAGTACACAGTAAGGTTTCAATTTATTAGGAACAGAAACAACCCCAGAATGTTGAAATTGGTAGGTTGTTGGTTTATCAGGGACTGTAGAAACCGATATCGGTCTTCTAACCGATGTCGGTTAGACTGTAGCCGACGTCGGTCACTTAACCGATGTCGGTATAATAGGACTGGTATAAGAAACTGTAAGAAGCTGCTGATTCGGGGTTAACAGTGCTTAGTATGCCTACCAAACTGTTCTGAAGTGATCACAGAAAACAGTGTATGACAGAGAAACAGAACCGAGAACAAGCAAGAATGCACAAACAAATTAACAGACTAACCCTAGGGTTAATTTTAATCAATTTGGGCTTATGCCTTTAGACACAGAATGATGTCAATCCTAAACAAAAGACTTAGGGGAAATGTCAAGTTTGTTTTGGCTTATAAGGTTACCTCAATCGGGCGGAGGAATACCGCGGAAAAAGGGGGGATGTTTGAGCTGTTGTGTTGATTATGTCATGATTCGGTATGTGTTGTGTAGTGAAAGTAAGATTAATTTCTTATCAATACCGTGGAAATCACCCCCATGTGTATGACCTGTTACTTAATCTACGTTCACTAGAATTGAAAACAACAAGCAAGAATGTAATGCACGTGTTTTAAACCCAAATCGAAAATGATATTCGATGAAGCAAAGAAGATGACTTTCACTAATGCAAAGATGTAAAAGCAAAGCAAGTTCTTTTACCAAAATAACAAAATACCTTGTGAATATCTTAAGAAGAAGAAAACAACAAGTATGCTCCCTATGTGAAAGCAAGCAAGAAAGAAAGAAACCCGAAATGGGTCCCACCGGGCGTGCCAAAATGTTTCACACGGAATGTTTCAGCTTTTGGGAATAGAGTTGCTTCTATCCTTTCATTCCTTTGAGAAACAGATAAGGGTTAGGGCTAGGAGGAATACCTGTTGAATGTCGAGAGGGTGTGCGCGTACCGTAGAGAGAGAGATCAGATCGACTGCGAAGAACTCCTTTTTGTCTTGGAAGGACTACCTGCAAGTAAGAATACAAGACCACCAGATTTTAATTAGACAAGAAATGAGGGAACTGCCTTGGGCCCAGGAAATATAAAACTTCCTTTCGAAGGTGGTCAGTTCCCCTGCTAATATGAATTAACACAAATTCTAACAAATAAGCTATTGTCCAATTACAATTTGTTTACCTTGTTAGAACAATAGAGAAAGGGCTGGTCTTGGTTTAGAATCACGGTGACCGACGCCGGTCAGTGTCACCGGTACCGGTTGATGATAACCGATATCGGTAGGGGTAGTGATTTAAGGGGTTGGGTGAAGGTTGGCTATAAGATGGCTATATGATAGTTATGGTGTTTATAAGGCTGGTAGAATGACTGGGGATAGGTAATGAGGTGATGGAGAAGACTCAGAGGGTATGGGGGCTGTTCTTGGAGCAAAATAGGGGTAAAGGAATGTAAGTTAGGTGGAGAGTGTTACCGGGTAGTGGATCTGGGGGTAGACTTGTAATTACTGTGATTCAGAAATCCAAGAAATATTATTAAAAGAACATATAAGACTTACTTACTAATTCCTGATGAAAATGCAGGTTCTGGGACTGCGATGGCGAAGACAGGGCTCAAGTGGGATGATCTGACAATCCAAGATGAGCTATCTCCTCTCCTGATGCTTGGATGAGTGTCACTGGGCTCTGGTTATTCAGTTGCAGTCTTGGGCTTGATGTCCTTCTCTGCCAACTCCTCTCTTTCCTTCACTTGTCTTTGTTCAGCCAAGTAAATTCGGATCCTTCCAATGACTTCTGATGCGGATCAACCAAAATCCAACCTCTTGTTTTTGGTTGGGAGAGGTCATTTACAGGGAACCGATGGCGGTTACGTAACCGACGGTGGTCGAGTAGGAACCGGTATCGGTCAGGTCAAAGTGGGCTATTTTTAGTAAAATAGCCAACTTTCCCTCCTTTTCTCGGGTGAGGAGAGGGATTAGTTGCGGGTCATGATGAGGTGGGTCAAGTCATTATGAGGTTGGTTTTAGGTGCGGGTGAGGAGTAATTAGTTATGGGTGTGGATGAGCTACCCAAGATTCATATATCCCTAGAAGGTATCATGGAAAAAGACACATATCGAGAAGCGTGATTGGTCAAACTAGAAACTCTTGATGAAGCTCAACTTAGAGCTGAACAACATCACCAATTTTATGCTAATAGAATGTGTCGCCAATATAACAAGAAAGTGTATGAACATGAAATACAAGTAATGTATCTAGTGCTTGATACTTGACGGTGTATCAATAAAAAGGTTGGCGAAGGAATTTTAGACTGAAATGGTTAAGCACGTAACAAGTAATGGAAGACTATAGGAATGATGCACACCACCTATGTACTCTAGAAGGTGAAGAATTTAGTGAATCAGTTAATTCAATTCACCTCAAATGCTTCTATGAATAGTTCATTTACATTTCCACATTTATACATTATTGTATCCATATTGTTTATCATCTACATTATCATCTTGTGAAATTGTAAAATGAGAAACTTATTTTTCAATCAACTTTTAAAAATTCCAAATATTGGGAAAAAAATTAATCATACCCCTTCAAGTATCCATCTTATCATCTCTAAATTATTTAATCTCTTTATCATCTCAGCTATTGATATGGAATTTTGACACTGATCTTACCAAGACTTGCACACTTAGTCATATTCATAGTTTCTTCAAGATCAGGTGTCTTTGTCCATATTCTGTACTAGAATTTTCTTGATGTCGCATATTTCCCTAAAAAATCTCTCTTATGATAGAAACAATCTAAAAATTTCATCCAGACCTATTATTTTCCTATCTCAACCTTTGGTGGTGAGCCCTCACATCTTATTGGTTGCTTGGGGTTGAGGCGAGAGGAAAGCATTCCTTCCCAACATTATAATTCTAAAGTTAAATAAAGAAAAGGATAAATTAGCAATAAACAAAAAAATGATTTCTTTTACGAATAATTCTACACTTATTTTCCCTACCAATCTTTGGTGATGAGCCCACACTTCCTACTGGTAGCATGAGGTTGGAAAAGGAGGGAAGTTCCCTTATTTTCCTATGTATTGTCCTCGGTGATGAGCCCATGCTTCTTACTAGTAGCATGGGGAAAGACGTAGGGGGTCCCATCAAATAAATCAGTAAGTTGTAGATAAATCAAGAAATAAAAAGTTCTTTGAAATCTTAAAAATCCATATAAAATGAACTAGATGTGTATGTTACAAGAGAGTTGATCCCTAAAACCATATTTTGTCAATCAAAAGGTTATCTATAGATATAAGTCTAGTTAAACTTGTAAGAAAAACACATTTTGAACCGGTTATTTGACCTTGCTTAGGGTTGAGTTGCAAGTTCTAATTGGATCTCTATCAAAATATTTTATTTTTATCACCATCTTCATTCTTAAAAATCATACAACTCACGTCCTTCTTGAATCTCGGTGATGAGCCCTCACATCTTACTAGTTGCATGGAATTAGGGATGGAATGAATTCATCTACTCATTATATCACATTCATTATATTTTTTCCAATAAAACAGAAGTGTTAAATAATGTTTGAAGATAAAAGTGACTAGGTTTTAATTTATTCTCATATGCATCATCATATAAAAAAGGAGATCATTTTTTTATCACATTTTCATCGCCATCATCCATGGCATGAATCCATAAAACATATTAAAAACATCAAAAATTCTAACTATCTAAGAGTAAATAGATGAGACAAATCATGATCAAGCCAACTCGTATAAATAATCCCGAACCTAAAAAGAGATATCCATGTGTATATATAATAATGTTAAGGTTCATGTACAATTTCATCACACTCTAGAAAGTGTGGTCAAAATGCTCATCTATGACCCGAAAATAAAAAAATCAATATACGTACAAAAATGGTCCAAAATCAATAAAGGCTTATGGCCTATCCCTCTCTTTGGGATCCCACCGAAGGTGTAGGGTGAGGGATCCTACTGAGGCTCCTATGACGAGAATGGATAGCTATGCCTCAGAGCCTCCATGTATTGACCGATAGGAATGCCTATAAGACTTCCCATGTAATGGAGTAGGTGATCTACTAGTAGTAGTGGATCCACTACGAGAAGGCTATCACTGATGTCTCCTCTCAATAAACTCATGCATAGATGGCTCGACCATCATCTAGGTCATGGCCTCTGTTGCATTCCATGATGGCACAAATACATCGGTATCACGCCCTAGCCATTGTTGGGTGTCCAGATCCGTAGGCAAAGCAACTCTCATGTCATCCTCATAGGGAGTATGAATGTGTTAAGGATTATCTAACTAATAATATCTTGTCATCCATCTACGGAAATTACAAAGAATAAGTAAACAAAAACGAGGTAGTAAACCAAAATAAAAAAATATAGTATGTACTTCACTAATAGTCTAGTAAAAAAGGTAAGTTGGGAAAAGAGTATGTGGCTTGCTCATATCTCTGGGTATCCAAGATGGATCAAACAACTGCCCAAAGTGCAAGAGCTATTGCAGGCACCTCCTCCCCTCTAACCTCCTCCGCACCCATATGTTTGTGTGTATACTGACTCCTCATCTCCACCTCCTTTAGTCAAAGTCTCTTTCTCGAGTGTAGTGTCTCTACCTATGTCTTTTCCTCATATAATAGTTGTGGAGACCTCTCCAATGGCCTCCCACTCGTGTCACTCTCCTCATGTATCCCAACCTCCTCCTACTCCTCCTGTCTCTATCCCACCCTCCTTCTCCTCCTCCTACATGTGCACTAGACCTACCTTTTTAGAGGATCTTCCTAGGCCTAACCGCTTTCCCAAGTGGCTAGGTCAGTGAAAATTATAGTGTTATAATCGAAATCCCAGAGTAACCACTATCCACTCTAGCTTGCCCCTGGGGAAGATCTCAACTCGTGGATTCCTCTATGTAATGTGGGCACTTCGGGAGGGAATATGCATAAGATAATTTGAATTGCTTATGTACCCTATAGAATGGATGGGTCTCTATTTTGTTGGCCCGATCCACTAGATATTTCATAGAACTACACAAGGCCAAATTGATATCCTCCTCAACCCATAGGAAAACCATGTGTGAAATGAATACGCAATCATATCATTTATCGTGATTATAGAAACTAACTAGTATGCGCCCTAAGTGGATCCATGTTGATCCATCTCACTACTCTAACCGCCTCTGGATCTGTTATCCCAATTCCACTCTAGTAGGGGATTATCCTCTCATATACCCAACTCATCAAAAGTTTGGGATGACTAAGGGCCTTTCCCTTCAGTCTAACAACTTTTTACAAGTTATGATATGTAACACCTAGAATGTCAACTCGCCAAACATATATCCCGCCAAGTGCCATATTGCTTGATGCTCAATGATCGGTTCCCAATAATAATGTAGCTTGTCCCTACCCTTGTCCCTAACCAAACGCAAGGCCAAAATACCAATAATGGCCTTACGCAATGTTGGGATAGGAGCAGAGTCAACTGATAGTAGTCCCATACCATGTTTGGCACTAGTGTTAGGTGTTTGTGCATCCCCCATATATACAAATTCCTGGTGGCGATCCTTAGCTACTCATCTCACACTAGTAAGAAATAACTTCCTTATGGTGACATGAACCCTCAAAATCTAGTATATGTCCTCTAAGGTGATCATCCACTCACCTCTAACTCCAGGAAGCTAGAAAGTGTTCCGGTCTACATCCCCGTAAGTCAATAGATCACATAATAAGTGGTTGGTAGGTGTAACCAACCGGGTCTATGAAATCCTCCATATACTATCCCTCTATAAAAAATACCTCTCCTATTGAGTCAGCCTCTCCAAAATTAGATGCAACCAATGGCACCGCAGCCCCGAGAGTTACGCAATCACCACTGCTGCAAAGCAAAAGTTACATAAGAGCAATGGTGCGTAACCACCGCAACATTTTTTTATTTTTCACATGTTGAGTGGAAACTACGTAACCTTCACTGGAGGTTGCACAATTTCCACTCGTGCAGAGTGGCGATTGACATAATCACCATGGTGGTTCTATCCGCGAAATGTGGGCCATACCCTTAAGCCTTAAAAATTTTTAAAATGAAAAAATGCACCATTTTAAATAAAGCAAAAATCAAATCCTATGTGGTGCCTCCTGGTGGTCATTTTCACTATAAAATTATCAAAAATAACCCCCTACGAATAGTTTTAACAAATATATATGTTCTAGGTAAAAATAAACAAATGCATATAACTAAACCATTCCTAACCAAATGCCCCCGCCAATGGTCAGGCTACCATCGTGATTGTGTGATCTTTAATTTGATCAGAAACCATCACAAGTGATCCAAACGTCAAAAAAATACTAAGTGGATAAGTGCAAATGATTTCTAAAAATGATAAGTTTTGATATATATATCATGTTTTATAATATTGCTTTGGGTGTTTTTTGTAGTGAAGGAACATTGGTGCAAGTATATTTTTCCTCCCCGTAGAAATGATAAGTCCTCTTGTCATTTTGATTTAGTACATTTTTTCGATTATATCTTTATTTGAACTTGATTCCCATTTTCTCTTGCAGGTGGCGGGAATCTTGAATTGGCATAATTTTAACACACGAGCATGTAAGGTATAATTTCTAACTTTCTTGTTTGGGAGCGCCATACTTAGAATTTGCATTTTATGCCTCTTCATGACTAAAATGATTCTCTAAGGGGAAATATGTACACACCCAAAATTGCACGGTGCTATATTTTTGGAATGGTAAAATCCCCAATGATGATAACTTTCATTTCTAAATTAAATGATGAATTCAGTCCAATTTCCTTGCTTTTCGCTTGCTTATGTGACTTAGTTTACTTTGCTTCTTAGTTTCCTAGCCTTACATGCTTCAATAAATTTTTTTCTCCCTTTTCCTTAGATTTTTCCCCTTAAGTTACTCAACTACCATGGCGGTTATGTAACCACACCATCGCTTGCTTTGGGGCGGCGGTTACACAACTGCCATGATAGTTACGTAATTGTTGGTATGCGTAGACCAATGGTTTCATGCACATAAATCTAAGAATTTAATATCGTGTTTTTATGCATGTTACTTCTTCCAAAGTTTATTTCTCACATGTTTTTTTGACCAAGTTAGCTTCCTTTGAGCTTGTTAGATGCGTATAGATTTCTTATTCTTCACTTACTATTCTTAGTAATTTAACTACCTCTTCCTATGGTGATTTGGAACTTCTTGGTTTCCAAGTGTGTTACACCATTTCCCTACCAAATTTCTATAAAAACAATATTTTTCCCGAAGCATTGGTTAGAGTCTCTTGAATTGGAATTGCATCGTTGCTTTATCGAAATCTTTGCAAGAATCACATAAGAAAACTCAAAGTCTTTTCTTTATTACTCTCTCTTGCCGCATTGCTACCATTCTTCCAACAACCAACTAGCTCTAACACTTCTACATCTTCTTTTGCATACCAACCAAAGACAACTCCCGGATCTCATTGGAATCATCATTAGAAAAGAAGCCGAGGGGATCAATAAGAGCACAATGAACACCGAATATTGTCTCACTTCTACACTTCCTAGTTAGGGGTGTAATTAAATTCCTTTGAATCTCTATTTGTTTTAGTTTAGATCTCAACTTATAATCCATTCAAACATTTGTTTTAAGAAAGGTATAATTCATAGTTAGTTTCATTTCCTGTAAGTAGCTTCCATTGAAAATTTCTTCTCAGCTCATCCTTGTGGATTTTTCTGAGAAGGATTTGGAGGAAGTTCTTGTGCACAGAGTATTTTATTTCTTCACTGTCAAAACACTTGTAGCTTTCTTTTATTCATTTAGTTAGATTGTATGTGCATATGAGAAATGCTTCTCTTGAGAGATTCCTCCCTGCCTATCCCTGTGGAATTACAATGGAAGTGAGTTTGAAGAAGCTTTTATGTCTCGTGCATTTTTTGTGTTTCTTCATGTTCAAAAATATTTGTAGAGTTTAATATTTTACCAAGGAAGTTTCACGTAAGAAAATTCTTATGAGAAGATTTTAAATCTTCCCTTGATTTTGAGGTAGAATTACAGGAAATTAGATCCACATTTACAAATTAGAAAAATCCTCTATTTTAATTAAATTAGATTCAATTCATATGCAATAGAGGAATAACCTCATCCGAGTACTTCACTATTTCGTTTATGTAATTTTAGAATAGAAGTGGTTCTCATTTAATTAGAAGTAATTCCATTGTCTGTGTAGTTTTTTTATTTATTTCCATAAACCATAAAATCCTCAAAAATATAGATTAAAGTAATTGGATTTATTTATTTGTCTTATTTACTTTAATATAGAAGTCTCTAGAAAATACAAGAAACAAATATTGATTTCATTTCTTTAATTAATTAGTTTCAATTCTTTAATTAATTAGTCGTATGTAGATTTAATTAAATTAAAGGAGAGTAATCAATTTTTTTAATTTCAATATATTTTCATTCTTTGATCAAATTAGAAACATAGATTTAATTAAATGAGAATTAACACAAACTCCCTATGTTTCTTGAGTGGCTTAGGTTAACCGAAAATTATCCATATCCACTTTTGGATTCTTTGTGTGCTTTTTTATTTCCATAGCTTATTTTTTCCATGTCTACATGATCATCCAAGGCCAGAGACAACCTAGACAAAGAGTGTGCGATCCTACAAAGATCGCAACCAAATACTATTGCATAATTAACCGATATTGATAAGGGTCTTAGATAACTCATCTTCTAGACCACTCCCGTTCCACCTAGCATCATTCATAAATTAGTTGATTTGAACAACGAGGTGGATAACACTAACAAGTTCTAGGAAAACTAACCTGGTAGATACTAGATTTTTCCTCCCCCTATCTCTTGTCCCATATTCATGACCCTATCTGGAGAGCAATACACGAGAGACAAAGGACAATTCCCACATGTCCCACAACCATTTCTAGGTTTATTTGGTCCAAAAACATTGATTCTAACCTTCAGGCAACCATTATTCTCAATCGTTCCATTTCACCAAAGTAGGTTAGACATGCATTCATTGCCCTTAACGAGAAAATACCCATTTTTGCATCAAGATATTTGTTTTCCTTGATTTTTCCTTTAGAAAGTTTCCATCTATCCCACATATTCCCATTTATCCATTCCATCTCGGATGTCCCTAGCACGCCCCTGGAGGTCACGTATGTCTAGGAGTCATGTGTTGATTCTTAGATGTACAATGACCACTTTAGGTAGCCTCTCTTAATGGATCTATTTATGTTGTGAATTTCATTGATTATTTGAAAAATTATATAAATAATAAATATGAAGTTTTATCTAAATTTAGCTTATTCAAATCCTTATTTGAAAACACGTCTAACATAAAACTTAAGATATTAAGAAATTATAATGGTGGTGAATACATAAGTAAATATTTTGATACTTTTATGCACTTCATGTGGAATTCAAAGAGATTTAACTACTCCATATTCTCCATAGCATAATGAAGTTGTAGAAAGGAAAAACTTGACAATCTTAGCAATGGATAGGACCTGTTAGAAAATTTCAGGTTTGGAGCATGGATTAGCTTTGATTTCTTCTTCTATTAACTCTCCTTAATTTCTCATAGCTATGCACTCCATTATATAGGAGCTGCATAGTAACAACTCTCATAACAATGTCTTTGTCTTTACCTGCAACCTTCTCAACAATCTTTGGTTGCATATGAAACCAATCTACCCGAATGGTTTCAACCATTAATAATAACATTGATAATAAAACAATATCTCATTGTTTTATTATCTAACTTACTAACTTACTAATTTACTAATTACCATATAGTAAATACTATTTACTATATGTAATATTACATTCACATTATAATAATATTATCCATGATAATATTATATTCATCATATCTAATGTTCACACTATACAATATCTCTAACACACCCCCTTAGTGTGAATATGGGGTAAGAGCTCCTGGAAACATCGAACTTGTCGGAGTAGCCGTTCTTCTGGATCTTGTTGTCTGGATCTTCTGGCCGCTAATGATCATCCTTTTCATATGAACATCTTCATCAACTGATCACCTTCCAATGAAGTACCTTCCGTTGAATTATGGTAGTCAGAGGACCGTACGTAGATGCTTTGCCCCTGTAAGTTGAGTCAAGCAGTTTGCTTCTTCCACACCAAATAGACACTCAAGAACTATTGTTAGTCTATGTGAACACATTAAAATCAAAACATGAAAATAGTTTCACCCCCTTGTTTATAAACACACCACACAAATGAAATAGAACATCACCACATCATTTGTCATGACCCCATCATTGGTGAATGACGAGAGGATGTTGATTTTCCTCCTTCCTCCATTGCCTCCTTCCTCCAACAAGAGAAGAGTCTACCATAGGTAATCCTCGTCACTAGGACAGGAAAGTTCTTCATCAGTTGAGTAGGCTTCCCAATCAGTTTCTACTTTAGCTAGAAGGGATTTCTGATCTATCTTGTCATCAAGAAGATCCCGAGCTCTCTTTTTATAGTTCAGTATTACATGCCCAATCTCATTACAATAAAAGCATTTTATTTTTCCATGTGAAGGAACCTGATTTGGTTTATGTTTTTCCTTCTTAGATGAGGAGCTAGGTTTGTTTCTTACATATAGTACTTCTTCATGTTCTTCATGACTACTTTGTTCTAACAATGTAGAAATCACTCCTTCTAGACTAATAGTAACTTTACTCAAAGTAAATACAATATTTGAGTAACTCTTAGGCATGTTATTAAGAAGAATAGCTTTAGCATCATCATATTTTACATGTTCTTTAATTCCAACAAGTTGATTTAATAAGGAACGGAACTTATTGATATGATCTGCCATTTTGGAACTCTCTTCCATCTTCAATCCGTACAGACGTTGTTTCAGTGACATCTTTGTTGTTTCTGCTTCAGATCCGAAAAGCTTGTTGAGGGAATCCCAAATATCCTTTGCAGATTTGGATAAATCCACATGGTGTAAATAGGATTTTGACAATCCTAATCCAATGGTCCCCATGGCTCTCTGATCCTTCACGTTCCACTTTTCCAATTCATTTCCTCCAGTGGGTGGAGTTGAATTCGGTTTCACCACATCCCATAGATCCTTCTCTATGAGATGCAACTGCATCTGTAGCTGCCAGGTGTGAAAATATTGGCCTTCAAATTTATCTATCTAGTTTAGATTAGTCCTTTCCATATTCTTCAAGTACTATTAACCAAAATACTAAAATATTCTTGTAATAAATATTTCTTTTCAATAATAGTACAACAAATACACTATCAATGATATAAGTATTTATCTGTACTATTTTTTTCACAAAACTGTTCATGCAACTTAAAACATTATTTTGGCATTCTTCTGCACCAAATCTGATATAGATGAAAACTACAAAGTTGTGTGTCTTTTCAATACCTTTCCAACAGAAAAAAGATCACCTCAATCCGACATTTTATGTGAAATTTATGTCCATTTTACTGAACACTACTTGGAAGCTTTTTCCTGACGGATTTCTTAAACTGATATAAATAATGTTAAGATAAATTTGCAATATAAACATTAATCTTACATTACCAGAGACACCATGAATTTGGAGATCCTTCTTCAAAAATTAGTGCCCATATTTCTCTTATTTGAAACCTTCTCCTAGAAACCTTCACCTGCTCTGTTACCAAATGTTAGCAAATTCCAGGTTTGGAGCATGGATTAGCTTTAATTTCTTCTTCTATTAACTCTGCTTAATTGCCCATAGCTATGCACTCCATTATATAGGAGTTGCATAGTAACAACTCTCATAACAATGTCTTTGTCTTTACCTGCAACCTTCTCAACAATCTTTGGTTGCATATGAAACCAATCTACCCGAATGGTTTCAACCATTAATAATAACATTGATAATAAAACAATATCTCATTGTTTTATTATCTAACTTACTAACTTACTAATTTACTAATTACCATATAGTAAATACTATTTAATATATGTAATATTACATTCACATTATAATAATATTATCCATGATAATATTATATTCATCATATCTAATGTTCACACTATACAATATCTCTAACATGACCATTTTACATTTTGCTAATGTTTCTAAATTTATGCGGGAAAATCCACGAACGTTATTGTTCACATCCTTAAGAGATTTCTTATTAAATACTTACACAAAACAACACCTCCAGAAATGTCGGCCAAGAAGAAACCAAATGTTTCTCATCTCGTAGAATATTGTTATAGCGCCGCTTTTATTTTCATTCCTAAAGCAAAAAGGAAGAAAATTTATCCTACTTCATACTCCTACATATTTGTTGGCTATGAAGGAAGAACTAAAGGATTAAGATTTTATGATCCATCCAAACACGAAATCATTAAAAATAGATATTTTCAAATCCTTGAAAAGAATTTTTGTCACCCTATTGTAGAACCAACTCAATTTTTTCTTAATGAATAAATTGATTTCTATAGGAATATGGATCATTTATGTATTGTATGAACAATTAATTATAGGGGAGACATCACAAAGTTTTGACCAAACCAAAAGACCAAAATGGGAACAATCCTTATTAAAAAATTATAACCTTAAAAATAATAACAAAATGATAAGGATTCAAATTACATACTATGCCTTAATGAATATTTATGATTCGAACCCCAATATTTTGAATAATATAATCAAGATGAAAGATCGAGGGATGCCATGAAATCTAAAAATGATGCTCTATTTAAAAATCAAACATGGGAACTCATCCGTCCACTATAAAATAGAAATATTGTTGGATCTTAGTGTAATTACAAAATTAAATACAAGTCCACAAGATAAATTGAAAATGTAAGGAAAATTTAGTTGCATGTGGTTTTACTCAAAAATCAAACATTGATTATGTAAAAAAATTCCCCATCGCAAAATGAGCAATGTTAGGATTCTCATTGCACTTCAGAACATAATATGGTTAGGAAATTCACCAAATGGATGTTAAGAATCCATTCTTGAATGGTGATCTAAAATAATAAATTTGCATGACTCAACCTAAAGAATTTGAATAAATTAGTATCATACATTATGTTTGTAGGTTAAAAAATCTTTATGGTTTGAAATAAGCTCCTAGAGCTAAGTACTCAAAGATTAAAAAAACTACTTTAAAACTATAGGATTTACTATTTGTTCCTACGATAATGACTTATTTTTAAGAATCATAGATAATTAAATTATTTTCATTATATTTTATATTGATGATCTTATCATAACTAGCACTCAAACCAAATTTTATTACATAAATATACTTCCAAGGTATGTCAGATTTGAGATGATTAATATAGGCTTGCTTCATTAATTTATTTGCATGCAAATATTTTAGGATCAAAACTCAATAGTAGTTCCTAAATCACAATAGTCACATAAATTACTTATCAATTTAACATGTTTTATTGTAAACTCGTCTCTATACCTATTCAATTTAGTATCAAACTTGATCCAAAATTCTCTTGTGAAAAAAATCCTACATTCTTGTAGGCACCATAATCATTATTACATTTAAAGACTAATATTTTTAACCCAATTTCAAATAATGTTACGATTTAATTCTTTCTCTTCTAGACTTAAATATTTTATTTAAATAATCCTCATTTAGCTTTTCATTATTTAACTCCATTAATCCTTTTTAAAATAATTTATTTAAGGTCCAAATCAATTTTATATTAAATCACACTAGGATAATAATCTTGCATTGTTAAATGCATGCAATTTATAATAAGTTCATTATTCTAAAAGGGGCAAGGTGCACAACTTAGTCTAACCCCTTAGGCCCCATTTAACATTACACACACATCTTTTATTTATTTCATTCCCACCTAAATACCCCATCACTTAAGTGATGTAGGGTTCATCCTACACCCATTAGATCTAATCTATCTAAGCCATTAGATCTAGGTTGCAAAAGAAACCCTAGAAATCCTTATGGGATCTCATATATTCATTTCTTAAATCTATTCTCTCATTTCTCTTGTTTTGTTTTGCAGGTTAAGGAAGGAGGAGAAGAAAATGAAGCCATGGAGGCCATTAGAGAGGATTGGAAGCTCTCATTTGTTAAGTTTTCATGATTAGGCAAGGATCTACCCATTTCCTTTGTGGGTTTTGGTCCCTCTTCTTTATTTGTTTTAAAATGGTATTTTCTTGCAGTAGGTTTGTATATACAATGAGTATATACCCATTTGGGTAAAACCCGAAATATATGTTTTGAGAAAAATACATCTATTTTTTTGGTATATTAATAATTCTTATATTATAATTTATTAGTTATTTATTTAATACAAATATATATCTATACAATTTGTTTTATTTCATTTATATGTGCCATAAATGTATGTATATATATGTGTGTGTGTGTTAAAACTATTAAAAAAATATATATATATACATATATAATTTTTGTATAAATGTATTGCAAAAAGTAATATAAGTTATATGGCTACAACAAAATGTAGTGGGCACATTTTTATTTTTTATTTATTAATGGTGGTTTAAAAAGAAGGGTTAGGGTTATTACAATGTTGGGATTTAATATAAATGTGTTGGGGGATTGCCCCTCCTCCACCGTATTTCTTTAATTAAATACCCTTTATTCCACCGTATTTCTTTAATTAAATATCCTTATTTTAGTCTCTTTTAAATTCAAAAAAAAACACATTTACTTAATAAAAGCATGGGCTCAAAGTTAGCCGATTTAAAAGTTTTAGATTGTAATATTAATTTTAATCATTAAGTTAATTATAAATACATATATAAATATAGTGGATATATATATATATATATATATATATGGGGATATTAATAGTTATTAATAATATTTTTATATTTGTATTATCACTTTAGAAGTAAATCAATAGTATATTATATATACATTATTTTATTATTAATATATATATATTTGTATAATATGATTAATTATTAATTGATATAGGATTTTATTAAATTAGTTACAAATTTATAATTTTATTTTTGCAATTATAATTATTGTATGAATAAAATTTACAAGCATCAAGGTAAAAATAGTAATACTAATTTGTGTAGTTATCAAATTGAAACATATTATCACTTTCAAATCCTTTTATATATTATAAAATATACAATTTGTTGTAATTTATTTATTTACTTAAGACAATTTCTATTGTTATAAAGGAAAAGTACATTGTAAAATTAATTTCTTTATTGAAGGGAAGGCTAATCATAAAAAAAATAGACATATATTTTGTGTAATATTTGAATTTGAGGAATGAAAAAATTTAAATGAAATTTATTCAATTTTCCCTTTAAACAAAATTGCCAATAATCATCAAATAACATTCCCTTTCCACTCAATAACATGATCTTTTAAAACAGATTTACAATACAACTACTAAGCAAAATTTTTATTTGAGATTTAATTTCCATTACAATTAATTATTTCAAAGTTCACATTCATATGAAGTAATGTAAATCATAATAATCCATTTACAATAATTATCCACCGAAAAATAAAATTACATTCAATATATTATTGATAAAATTTACAAGGTAGAGTCATAGTAGAACAATCTACAACTTCACATGTCTTTCTCCAACAAGAGAACTTCTTTCATTAAATTCACCATCTTCATCAAGATCATGCACACAACAAAATGGGGGAGTAGGCAACACTCTCCACCCAACCAAAATATCCAATGAGGGAGAGAAGCCTTCTTCCTCATTGGCCCCGAGCCCCAACAAGGAAGCAATGAGGGTTATTTAGACAACCATGAAACTCAAAAAATGGCTTCCACATACACATTCAATCAAGAAAACAATGAAATAACACAATACCAATTTTACAACAAACCAACAAATATCAAAACACAAAGGCTTCATACTAAAGCCATGGAGGAGAAAGGAACATGGGGTTCTTCTTATGCCTCCCAAGGGCTTGGGTGTCCACCTATGAGCCTCCAAAAATTCCATCACAATACACACAACACTCTTATGCCTCCCTCCAAGAAGATACACCACTCTTATGCCTCCCTCAAGAAATCAACCCACTCTTATGCCTCCCTCAAGAAAATAACAAGATAAATACAAATCATATTTATCAACAAGGTGGACATCCCAACCCAACTCCCTCTAAAATACCCAATAACATTTCTCTTATGCCTCCCTCAAGTTTTACCCCCATTTCCATTTCTCCCACAACCTAAGGATCAAATCTATTTCCCATAATCATAAGAAATACAACCACCATCATCCACACATATGAGTACAACAAAATAACAAAGTAAATACAAGAGTGAAGATCTACCTTCCAAATGAAGAGGATCAAGCACAAACAAGTTCCAAGCCTTCCAAAATCCTAACCAAGCACCATCCATTCCAAGCTCAAACACCATTCTCAAGAAAGCTCCAAAAATTCCAAGCATTCCCAAAAAAAAAAAAAGTAAGTAACCCCAAATCCTCACACAAAATGAAATAAATAGAAAAAAAGGAGAGAGGGGTGATGTGGCTCCATGTAGGATGCCACATCATCTCTCCTCCAACCCACATCACCAAGGTCAAACCCAAACCCCAAAGCATAATAAATTGGTGGTTGGGGAAAAGACCACCCTCTTACACACTCAACCCAACCCACACCCCTTAAGGACAAAATTAAATACCCATGTAAGAAAAGTGCAATTAATTTCTCTTTTCCTCCATAAAAACACAAAATAGGACCTAAAATAAGTCCCTCACATCATAGGCCTAGTGGGTGGGTCACTTTAAGAGGTGTGGGACAAGCTTAACTTGTCCCACAAGTCACCAAAATGGCCTAGAAGGTCAAAATCCGAATTTCACTTGAGAGATAGAGTACACACTACTCCAAAACAAATTAAATTCATTCTCATCCAAACACACATTAAAGCTACCAACTCACATTTATTTCCCCCTTTGTCACATCCTAATTAACACTAGTTAAACAATTTTAATTAACTTAAGAGGGGTGTTAAACAATAATAATAAAAGTGACTCCACATACTAAAAAAATACAAAACTCACAATTAAATAAAATCAACAAGACAAAATCACAAACTTACCCAAGGTCACTATTGAGGTCACCCCCAATGGGGACCTTCAAAAAAAATCAACAACAATACACAACATACGAATACACAAGTTGCCATGGTGACCTTTTGCCAATACCCCACATTCCTTCGTTGTTGGTCTCCTATCCCCCTTTTTGTTGTGCTATAATTTCCTGCAAAATCAAACAATACCTTTCTGGCCTCGTGGCCATATTAATGACGTCAAAATAATAAAATACATGCATGTATACATAACAATTTACATCATTGAATATCATAATTAAACCAATGTTAGAATCAAGTAATTCACCAATTGTTCAATTTTCTAACATTTGATTCTACCAATCCATCAATTTGTACTAAGATCATAACATCAAAATCATCTAGAAATATCCATAAATCACGTCCAATATGTCATATAGTAGTAACAAGTTAGAACATCGAATATTGATATATGAATCAAGCATATAAATTCATCGCAATAGTCACATCATGTCACAAGTCTAACACATTTGTATTATCTATCAAATAAGTAAAACAAGTGTATCAATGTCCATCTAAAATGTCTAATATCTAATACATATCAAGGTCTAGGGATCCAATACAGAGTGAGAAGAGACATAACAAAAAAAATAGTAATGATATCACAATCATTCTGTAACAAGGAAACCATTCTAGATCATCATCATATCCTTAAATTCCCATCAAGGTCCACAATACAACCATACAGTCAAAATAATAATCAAAACACAATAGTAATCATGATGTCCCACACATCTTATTAGTATGCTAACTAGAATACAATATAAACAAGGTTTAAGATTATAATCAATTCAAAATTGATAACATGGTTCATTTAGTTGAAGAGGAGTGGGCATTACATCCCCCTCCCCTTAGATTTGACTTCCTCCTAGAAGTCATAGAAAAAGAGGTAAGGAAACAATGCAAAATAAATAGGATCACACCCTTTGTGGAATTTATTTTCTTCAAACAAGAGTGGGTCTATAACCCAAGTTTGGTCCAATGCTAATTCAACAAGAAGAAGGGAGATTGTAAGGATGATGATCTAAAATTTCTTCTTCAAGTAAGGTTTAAACATTTATTTTATATAGAGTAACTCTACGTGATCAACCAAGCTACAAAACATAACATCAAAATAAGAAATAGTCAAAGGAGTCTCAAGAACAACCACCAAAGTAAAAGAATAACAGGGAGAATTTGTGAACTCGAGATGACCACATAGTTTCCCATGGATACAACATACTGCAATAACAAAATTTAAGGCTTCCACTAAGGTTGAGTTATGCTTTCAAAGTTTTTATTTAGACAAGGCTATAAAAATCAACCATGACCATCAATTTTGTATGAGAAAACATGTCTACTCAAAGGTCTCACAATTTTGAGATCACACAAGATGAGGTTTAACAACAAGGAAGGACACCTAAATTAGCAAAAACATTTACAATCAAGAAAACTATTCATAGAAGCACTTTTATAACTCGAAAGGATTCAATTAAATTTTCATGGTAATACTAAACAAAATCATGACCACAAGGTTTTCTATAATGAATTTTACACTTAAAAATTGAACACACAACACTAACCTGATTTAGAAATGTCAAACATTTAGATAATATTTCCACTTAGAGAACTAACACAAAAATCAATACAAAAAAAGAGACACCAATCACTCTATATAACATAATGGAATTTATTTATTTTAAATCCTTTACTCAAGCTCGAAATAATCATAAAGAGAGCACATGCATAAATCGTAACACCAAAGAGCACTCAAGGGAGCTAGAGAGAAGAACAAGTAATAAGAGGGGTCCAACTACAATCTAAAGTGTCATCATACCAAAAGTAAGTAACTACATGAAAAAAAATCATCACTTTGATTTCTTCTTCCCAAAAAAAGGGGAACAAACATCAATATCAAGGTTCTCAAAGAAAGAAAAAAAAGAACTTCCCAAAATTATTTCATATCCTTAACATATGTTGCCTTAAAATTACCAATAACCTAGGTCACCAAGGACTAAATCAGCACACAAGGAGGTTTCTTTTCTTAAAAAACAAGAGATAAGACCCAATCCTAAAAGGCCACAACTCACACTCATCGAGCTATGAGGAAACAAGGGTATGATGACCCAAAACTCCTACAAGGGAAAACACATACGTCTATGAACAAGGGAGTACTACGCAACTAGAACACATCACTATCAACAAGGTGTTTCACAAATCCGGGGGTAGAGAAAGAACTAAAGGTTCAATTATACATTGCACTCAATACACATAATTTTACTCATTTTATAAACCAACTATTAAGTCAAAAGTTATAGTTTTACTTGCTAAGCAACTTTCTTACAAGTTTTCTTAATTAAAATCTTCCTTCTATTATGACATCACATATTTGTGTCATTAAGGAGCACCACTAATGTTGGCATGATATCTCGCCATTTCTATATAGGTGGAAAATTATTTATTTTACTCTAGGGAAGGTAAATGGACAAAGTTTTTTCTTTTATTTTCACATAGTTTTATTTCTTCTATTAATCTACCAAGATTATAACAAGGAACCATTTTCCTTTTTCTAATGTTCCATTTTATTTGTTAAGTTTCAAAGTCCAAGCCCTCAATTAGAGTTTTATTATGATCAAGGTTAATCATTTTATCAATTAAATTTTAATGAGAAGGAAGAGTCAAACATATCACATTATTACTTTTATAGGAATAAGAGATAAATCAACATATCACATTTTTAATTCTAAAGGAACAAGAGACATTCAACATAACAAACACATCATTAATTTTGTAAGAACTAGAATCAATCAACCAACATGTAGTCACACCAAGATTTCAAGAGTTTAAAAATAATTACAAGCATCACTAAACACTCCAAGTGGGTCTCCACAAGTATCAAAAGAAGTTATGAAAAAAGACCCATTAAAGAGGCATATTTACTTTTACGAATTTAAGAGGTTTACATCGGTTTGGGAAAGAAAACAATGTTTGTTGTTTAGTCTCAAAATTTTGTTCACATAATAAGACAAGGAAATTTTCCAATCAACACTCATACTTCCACAAGATACCACCAACCAAGCAACAAGATGACAAGGAAAATTTTACTCCAAGGACACCACATTTCCCATTAGAAGACATCAAATGCAAGAGGAAAATCAACTAATCTACCCAAACATGGCCTCTATGACCAAGAGTTGTAGTTTTAAAAAAGAGGACACAACATAAGCACCACTGAGATTAAAATATTAAGATCTACAAAACTAACATCTCTAAGAGCAAGGTCCAAAAGACCCAAAAGCATCCATAAGTGTCTCAACATTTCCCAATACTATTAGGTCATAGATTGGTATACATAACAATTTAAAAATTTAAGGCAAGGGTAGATCTTATTTATGGGTCAACGAGAGAAAAAAAGCACACTTAATTAAACACATTTCCGAATGGGCTTAAATCTAACCATAATTACCAAGATACATACAATCCACAAGTCAATACTTTCTATAATGAAACAAGGAAACCATGATAAAACTTAGCATGCCATCGATGGAACATCACATAACCAAACAAAACACTTATCCACTAAAATCTACAATCAACCAAGAGTTAATCCGATCCTAACACAATCCATAAGCCCATAACCAAACACATCTACTCTAATGATGAGGAAAAGCTCTTACTAAGATTGTAAGAGAATCACCACCACTGCTATCAAACTACCAACTAGACCACACGACACAATGAACTCTCTAGAAAGGTTGAGTAATGAAAAGTCACTCTAAGATCCTAGACACACTCAAGGTTCATCCTTCCAAAACCAAGGCATAACTTAAAGCACCTAAGAAGACATTCAAGGCACCTAGGGTGTACCCCCATATGACAAAATGTCACAATACAAACAATGTAGAACCAGCTCATCAACATGCAAGAAAGAATCACGTAACATTTAGCTAAGTAGCCAACAAGATAAATGAGCTCGAGTCACCAATCAAAATAAAATCCAAGAAATATGGCAAAAATCAAGGGAAATGGCTAAGTAGCTGCATTGCAATCCTCTGAAAATCTCACAAAAATATAAATAACTAAAAGAGCCTCAGAGCTTCTCAATCAAATCATAAAATAAGATGTTGGTCCTTGATAAAATAACATAAGTTTACAAATATAAAATATAAAAGTCAACATCACATTCACTTTGCAGCCCTTCATGGCCACAATAGGGGTACTATACCTCGAGCTCAGTTCTAAGAATGCATATGCAAAAACTGGATCAAATGTGACACCAAGACCTAATATCCACTCACTCATATGGGGATTAAGTCACCAAAGCGAAACCAAAACTAACTCGTCTAACCACTGAAGGAAAAAGGGGAGCTTTAGATGACTAAACAACTTCTAATTTACTCTATCTGACCCCCTGAACACAACCACTAATGCTAATCCACAAGAATCACACCATACAATTTATCATTCCAACAAGGAAGAGTCTCAATGGGTTTATCACATCATACGACTAAAGAAAGAGTTAGGACTCATCAAACAACATCTTTGTAAAGGAGAAACCAAGTTCCTGATACACCAGAAGTTCACAAAAATATCAATCTAATTTAACATTTTTAGTTTACCTAGGTTCGAAAAAACACCACTAGGTGAGTACAACAATTCAAACAAATTTATTATTTTATTATTATTTTAATCATGGAGGTTCAAATTTTTCTAACTGGTTTTGGGTTTCAAATGTTGGCCCAGAGGTCCAAGCGTTGAACCCATGGCTCTGATACCAAGTGTAACGCCCACATTTTCCCACTTAAATCCTTGAAAACCCGATAGAAAAACATGAAAAATTATGGAATAATTTTTTTTTGAAAGGTTACAAGGCCTTAGTTAGGATTTTAATTAAATCTCGATTATAAAATTTTAAACAATTATATGGCAGTCGGGACTAAAATAATGATTAATATTTTTAACCCAATTTCAAAATAATGTTACGATTTAATTCTTTCTCTTCTAGACTCAAATATTTTATTTAAATAATCCTCATTTAGCTTTTCATTATTTAACTCCATTAATCTTTTTAAAAAATTATTTATTTAAGGTCCAAAATCAATTTTATATTAAATCACACTAGGATAATAATCTTGCATTGTTAAATGCATGCAAATTATTATAAGTTCATTATCTCAAAAAGGGGAAAGGTGCACAACTTAGTCTAACCCCTTAGGCCCCATTTAACATTACACACACACATTTTTTTTATTTCATTCCCACCTAAATACCCCATCACTTAAGTGATGTAGGGTTCATCCTACACCATTGGATCTAATCTATCTAAGCCATTAGATCTAGGTTTGGCAAAAGTAACCCTAGAAATCCTTATGGGATCTCATATATTCATTTCTTAAACCTATTCTCTCATTTCTCTTGTTTATTTTGTAGGTTAAGGAAGAAGGAGAAGAAGATGAAGCCATGGAAGGCCATTCCAAGAGATGGATACACACAAGCTTTGTGTTTCTTAAGTTTTATTTGTTTTAAGACAAGGATCTACCCATTTCCTTTGTGGGTTTTTTGTTCCCTCTTTCTATTTTTTTTTTTATGCATTTTTTTTATTTTGGTTATTTGTATATACAATGAGATTTATATATACCCATTTGGGTAAAACCCAAAATATATTTGTTTTGATGTAAAATACACACACACACATATATATTATAATTCAGGATATTTATATTTATATATATATATATATATATATATTTATATATAATTTATAAAATTATTTCATTTATACAATAAAATATGTGTTGTATATTATAACATACACACATTAATATATATTTATAGTGTATATATATATAAAAAAAAACATGGCACACACTTATTAACATTTTTTATTGGTATAAAAAATTATTCCCATAAATGTGTAGTATATAAGGTTATTAATATATTTAAAATTATGGCCAATTTATTTTTTTTATTTATAATAAATTGGCCATATATAAAATAAAGTGTTGTATATATTACAATATGGGGAATAAATATATTGGGGGATATATATATCCGTATATATTTCTTTATATTAAATAATGGTTTAATTAAATATCCTCCATATATTTTTAATAAAAAATAATAATAAAACACATGATACTTAATACACAACAACATATCAATATATAGTATATATATATATTATATATATATATATATATATATATATATATATATATATATATATATATATATATATATATATATATATATATATATATATATATATATATATATATATATATATATATATATATTGTATTAATTGTATGTGTTGTAAATCAATATGTTATAAATAAATTTTATAAAAATAATTTCTTTTAATCTTATTAAATATTATTATATATATTTATATATATATATATATATATATTTTTTATTATTAAATATTAATATATAAATATATATTAAATATACATTCATATAATATATATATAATATATTTTATATTATATATTATATTATATATTCCAAATATATATATTATATATATATATATATATATATATATATATATATATATATATATATATATATATATTATATATATATATATATATAATATATGACATATATATATATATATTATAAATATATATATATATATATTATATAATATATTATATATATATATATATATATGGTATAATTATAAATATATTTATATTAATAATATATTTTATATTATATAAGGGGTGTAATTTCAAATTATTTTATTATATTATTAATTATAGTAATAATATATTTTGTAAAATTAATAAATTAATTATATACAATTTATATTTAACATTTTAATAATTTAAAATTAATAGATTAAAGTAAATCAAGGTAAATTAATTTATAATTTTTGTATTTAAATTAAAAATATATATACATCAAGTAATATATATTATTTAAGGATACAATTTATGTAATTTATTTATTTTAATTACAACTATTTAATTTTATAATTTATTAGTTGTAATTTATTCATTTATTAAAAATATTTATTACCAAAAAGGTAGTTAATTGTAAAACTTATTTTATATAATTTTTTTTATACATTATTTGAATGGAGGAAATAAAAAACACACTTTAAATGAAATTTATTCTTTTCAATTTTAAACAAAATTACCAATAATGTAAGCTAAAAATCAACATTTTTTCCCATCCATTAACACTATCTTTTTAAAAAACAAATTTTAATACAACTCCTAAAACAAAATTTAATATTTGAGAGAGACTTTATTTCCATTACAAGATCATTACAAAGTTCACATTTCATATGAAGTAATGTAAGTCATAATAAACCATTTACAATAATTAACCAATGAAAAATTAAGGATTACATCCATATACTTATTGGTACAATTTACAGTTTAAGAGATCATAATAGAAACAATCTACAACTTCACATGCCTTTCTCCAACAAGAGCACTTCATCCATTGAATTCCACCATCTTCATCAAGGTAATCAAGCACACAACAAAATGGGGAGTAGGAAACACTCTCCACCCAACCAAAATATCCAATGAGGAGAGAAGCCTTCTTCCTCATTGGCCCCCGAGCCCCAACAAGGAAGCAATGAGGGTTATTTAGACAACCATGGCAACTCAAAAATGGCTTCCACATACACATTCAATCAAGACATTCAATGAAATAACACAATACCAATTTTACAACAAAACCAACAAATATCAAAACACAAAGGCTTCATACTAAAGCCAAGGAGGAGAAAGGAACATGGGGGTTCTTCTTATGCCTCCCAAGGGCTTGGGTGTCCACCTATGAGCCTCCAAAAACTCCATCACAATACACAAAACACTCTTATGCCTCCCTCCAAGAAGATACACCACTCTTATGCCTCCTCAAGAAATCAACCCACTCTTATGCCTCCCTCACTCTTATGCCTCCCTCAAGAAAATAACAAGATAAACACAAATCATATTTATCAACAAGGTGGACATCCCAACCCAACTCCCTCCTAAAATACCCAATAACATTTCTCTTATGCCTCCCTCAAGTTTTACCCCCATTTCCATTTCTCCCACAACCTAAGGATCAAATCTATTTCCCACAATCATAAGCAATACAACAACCATCATCCACACATATGAGTACAACAAAATAGCAAAGTAAAAACAAGGGTGAAGATCTACCTTACAAATGAAGAGGATCAAACACAAACAAGTTCCAAGCCTTCCAAAATCCTAAGAAAGCACCATCCATTCCAAGCTCAAATCACCATTCTCAAGCAAGCTCTCCAAAATTCCAAGCATCCACCCCAAAAAATGAACAAGTAACCCCAAATCCTCACACAAAATGAAATAAATAGAAAAAGAGGAGAGAGAGGGTGATGTGGCTCCATGTAGGATGCCACATCATCTCTCCTCCACCCACATCACCAAGGTCAAACCCAAACCCCAAAGCATAATAAATTGGTGGTTTGGGAAAAGACCACCCTCTTACACACTCAACCCAACCCACACCCCTTAAGGACAAAATTAAATACCCATGTAAGAAAAGTGCACATAATTGCTCTTTTCCTCCATAAAAAAACACAAAATAGGACCTAAAATAAGTCCCTCACATCATAGGCCTAGTGGGTGGGTCACTTTAAGAGGTGTGGGACAACTTAACTTGTCCCCAAGTCACCAAAATGGCCTAGAAGGTCAAAAATCCGAATTTCACTTGAGAGATTGAGTACACACTACTCCAAAACAAATTTAATTCATTCTCATCCAACACACATTAAGGCTACCAACTCACATTTATTTCCCCACTTTTTTCACATCCTAATTAGCACAAGTTAAACAATTTTAATTAACTTAAGAGGGTGCTAAACAATAATAATAAAGTGACTCCACATACTAAAAAAATACAAAAACTCACAAATTAAATAAAATCAACAAGACAAAGTCACAAACTTACCCAAGGTCATTATTGAGGTCACCCCCAATGGGGACCTCTAAAAACAAAAAAAAACAACAATACACAACATACGAATACATGAGTTGCCATGGTGACCTGTTGCCAATACCCCACATTCCTTCGTTGTTGGTCTCCTATCCCCGTAGTTTTTGTGTTATAATTTCCTACAAAATCAAACAATACCTTTTTGGCCTCATGGCCATATTAATGACGTCGAAATCATAAAACACATGCATGTATACATAACAATTTACATCATCGAATATCATAATTAAACCAATGTTAGAATCAAGTAATTCACCAATTGTTCAATTTTCTAACATTTGATTCTACCAATCCATCAATTTTACTAAGATCATAACATCAACAATCATCCAGAAATATCCATAAATCACATCCAATATGTCAATACAGTAGTAATAGTTAGAACATCAAATATTGATATATGAATCAAGCATATAAAATTCATCGCAATAGTCACATCATGTCACAAGTCTAACACATCTGTACTATCTATCAAATAAGTAAAACAAGTGTATCAATGCCCATCTAGAAATGTCTAATATCTAATATGATATCAAGGTCTAGGGATCCAATATACAGAGTGAGAAGAGACATAACAATATAAAAAATAGTAACGATATCACAATCAGTCTGTAACAAGGAAACCATTCTAGATCATCATCATCATATCCTTACGACATAGAATCAAGGTAATAATAATAACCAAAACATAATAGAAATCACGGTGTCCACACCTTTTTATTTACATGCTAACTAGAACACAAGTCATGTTTACGATTATAATTAATTTGGAAAAGATACTTATGGTTCATTTAGTGTCGAAGGGAAGTGGGCATTACAATAACCACATGGAGTTTGGCATGAAGTTCAATGCTCATTGAATCACAAACATGGTGTTTTTGAGGTTAGTCAAACTCAAGAACTTCATTTTTATTATCTATTGTGTACCTCAATTTATTTACATGAAGTTATGGGTTTTCACAGCTATAAGTGTAGATGCAAGGGCTACAACGAATCTAAATATATCAAGATGTGACACAAGTGAAGGTGAATTGACACAAAATATCTAAAATCACACTAGTCATAGGTCTTAAACTATACATAACATATAAAGCGTAGTACACTACATGTATCTTTGCATTCATGAAGGAAATGAATTATTGGATACATCCTACGATCTATACACATTATAAATTTATCAATGACATAGTTAAAAGTCAATTTAAACAAGGTAAGTCATCTCTCAATCCATAATTGCACTCTAAATTATTTTATCAATTTATCATGCTTGCAATGCCCTATTTTCTATTATGTAATGTGATTTCAATTGATTTATTTCCTATATTATTATTCAAATTTATTTATATTGATTAGATAAATCATATTATTTAATTAATTTAGGGTTGAAACATTCGGTGAACCCTTCACCTAATTTAGGTGTAGAATGCCTATCCTAGCTAGGAAATTTTTTTGTAAACCCTATCGGCCCTAAGGTTTCCCCTCTCTCACTCATTGCATACTATTTCTTGTAGGGCTATCTTTCCTTTGTATAGTTATGGATTTTGATAGGTATCTTACTTCCCAAAATCATAGGGGATAATATCCCTTTAATTAGTTATATTCCCTTATGATCTCACAAGAAATTATATATCCACATCACACTTTGGTGTTGTTTATGATGCGAGTTTACAACTTGATGTTGTCCTCGTAGTTACCCAATCAAAGTCAAGATTAAAACAATCTACCACCCACCCATTGAGCGAACTCTCATTATTTTGATTTATATCAAACTATTATTGGGATTGATGAGTATGTTACCTCCCAACCTCGGCTAAAGATGACTAATACCTCTCTTGCCATAGAGATTTTATTTGTCTTTTTTAAGTATTTGAGCCTAGCCCTACCAATACACATGAGACTTGTTATGATGATTCTTGAATGTGTGAATGATTATCTTGATGATTATAATAATAATTATGATGATACTCCTCCCTCAACCATATTTCTAATATTAAAAATGTGCATGATTATAATATTGTAGAAATCACTAGTGACTTAGTACCTAAATATTGTGAATGGTATTCTCTCTCTTCTCATACTCTTGATATAACTAATGATGAAAGTGATCACTTTATGATGATGATGACATTTCACATGATTGACATATTCCACCACTAAATGTAATAATTAATGATGTTTCTTTATCCTCTAATAATGACATGGAAATGGATAATGATGATGAATGTATAAATTAATGTTCTCTCCTTCTTATCCTATAGATGATAATACAAATACAATAATCTTGAAACTTATATATGTGTTTCTTCTCTTCCTCATGAATGGAACAATGATATTTCTCCTTGTGTCTCTTCCTTCTTACAACCAATAATTTGTAAAATGCTAGTGTTCCTTGTATGGATCTTGTAGGAATGTAATATGTTAATGAAAATCCTTATATACCTCTTATGGTTTTGGAACCAATATTACTCCTTCTACTAATCTTATTTCAAAATAATAAATTTCCTAATGATGATGTCTCTTTAGGTCCACCATGTGAGGAAAAACATATAGTTCATAATACTCCACCTTTACTTAATGCTAATGTTCCTATTTATGATGAGTTACCTCATACTTCCTTTAAACAAAGTAGTGTTCTTATTATGTATAATTTTATTGGGAAAGTGCAAACTCTCAATGGACCTTTTAAAAACTATGTTATCCCTCCTCCAACATTATATTCTTGATGCATGTCATCTTATAATACAAGGTTCATTCTCTATGCTAAAAATTAAATCATATAGTGCTTGGATTGATTCCAATGCTATATACGACAACCCTATAAGACAAAATATTCCAATCTTATTTTTCTATATATTTTAGCATGGATAAATTTTAATTTTTTGATGGGAATTATGATCCTTACCTTTACCTTCATAATTAGAGACTTGTTATGTTTTGTTATAACAATGATAGGCTACTACTAAAATATTTCCCTGAAATTTTCATAGGTAATGTGGCGTATTGGTTTAATCATCTCCCTAGTGGATATTTTAGTACCTTTTAGAACGTGAAAAATATTTTCTTATATGCTTTATTGAAAATAAAGTCTTAGAGTTACTTACGAGCATTTTGTGTCCTTGCATAAAGGAAAAAATGAGCTAATTTTTTTATTATATTCTATGATTTAATGCAATTTTGTAACAATAAATATATAAGCCAACTAATTTAGAAATGTAATATATATCTTTTTTTGTGGCCTTGATTTTCCTCTTAAAGGGATATTTTTGTATGACACGTGAATCTTTCACATTACTTTACCTTTGTGTGAAAGATTTGGAGTGAAAACTTGTCCCCCACATGTCTTCACACCTTCACATGATTATATCCCTAATCCCTCCATGGAACAAGATTCTAATGTTATGAGTGACTCATCTTCTACTTCGGGACAATTAAAGGTTCTATATTGTAGAATCATTTCCTATCATATTACTCCTAGACCTAAATCCCTTATACGACCTCCTCTTACCCCTAAGAAAAAATCATTACACTTTGATAAATATATTTACCATCCAAACGATACATTTCTCAAAGTTACTTAATAAGCGCTGGTTTGATCACCATCTAATGACCATCACCCTCCTCATTGGATTGAGTGTGAAGAAGACCAAACTTTTGTTTATTTCCACTACATTAATGGACATCACGACAATGAATTCTATGCATTGGATCATAAAATTAAGTTTCTTGAAGAAAAATCCATTATCTCTTTTGATATACTATATTTTTATAGATCCTTTTATCCTCCTCCAAGGCGTAGATATGTAGAGGCTACAATCATGCATGATGGTCGACACTTGGATGTACTAGTTTCTATGTCGCATATGAGAGATTTTTAGTAGAGATCCTACTAATAAACCATCAAAATGCCTAAATGAAAATGGTTTACAAAATAAAAGAAAATTTTATACAATATAATAGACTCAATAATACTGATTGCATATGTGTGACAAGCCCAAAAATGGCCCATTTTATACAAGATTTGACATTCTTTTTCCTTGCATATATAAAGTGGATCTAAGTGTAATTTATGAACTTATGGTTTATTTAGGATAATATAGAGATTATATATCATGATTAGTTATTAATAATTCATTGTTATCTTTCGTTAGCTATTTCTACTAATTATTGGGAAAATATGCTAATTTATGCATATGAAATCCATACTTTGTTATAATTTTTAATACGACATTTTGAGAACTAAGCATCGATCTACAATCGGACTTTGAGGATATTCAAAATATCTCATATCAAATCCATATATTATTACTTCATCACCGCATTAACTCTAGAGGTTCCTTCACTATCTTGGAAAATTTCAACAATTCTATGAGTGGCTCTTTAGTACAAGTTTGGGGAAATGTGACAAAAGTTATCAAGAATATATCAAACCCAAATATGATTATATATTAAAATTCATATCAAAAAATTATGCAATTTAAAAAAATCATCTTGATTCAAGTTCATATGCAAAATTTATATTCGTTTTAGTATGGCTTTAGAGTTTACCATGTTTGTTTTGGAGTCTAACATATTTTCTTCAGACTTTAACCTTTTTGCTATAACTTAATCCAAAAAAGTCAAATGGATATTCTAAGAGAGTTTTTCTCATAAAAATTATTTAAACAAAAATATCCTTCCATTTTTTATAGATTTTATCATTTGAAATAAATCTAACATTTCATTTAAAGTCTACCATGTTTTCTTTGAGTCTAACCTATTTGCTTGAGTCTAACCTTTTCACTATAAATTATTCTAGAAAATTCAAATGGATATTTTGAGAGAGGTTTTTACTCATAATAATGAGTTTAATAAAAACCTCCTTCTGTTTTTCTACATATTTTACCATTTGAAAGAAATATGACTTTTGTTTGAGTCGACCACCTAGCTTCGGAGAGTCGCAACCTAGCTACAAATTCTTACATAAATTAATCTAGAAAGTTAAAATGGATATTATCGCAGATTTTTTTCTCATAAAAATTAGTTAATAAAAACCTCCTTCCATTTTTCTACAACTTTCACCATTTGGAATAAATTTGACTTTTACTATGTGGAAATCGAGAAAAAGTGTATCAGATTAGCACCAAAAGTTGTATAATTAGAGAACAAAAGGTCAAAAGTAAAATATGAAAGAGGTTTTTGTCATAAAAATGTTTTGAACAAAAACCTCCTACCTATTTTCTACATCTATCATCATTTGCGAAAAATGGGTTTTAGTATAGTTGGAGTCACAGTCAACTATTGATCTATTTATTGGGTCAATATTTATTTTCACAATAAAATGAGAGAATCAAATCATTAGGATAGATTCTCTCTACCAAATAATAAGGAGAATATTTGTGAGAAAATCTTTTCATAATGAGATTTTGATTCCAATAATACATCTCTCTCCATATTTTTGGGGATTGAGATCTTAGTTGGTAGGATTGGAATAATTCAAAGATAGAGATGTATGCCCCAAAATAAGGAGTGGGTTGGAAGCATGCAATTATAAATGAAACCTCCCACACCTTTTAATGTAATTTTTTATTTTTATTAATTCATTTTGAGGTTCCATTCCATTTGTAAATAAGTGTTGATAAAAATCCTCTTCCGAGGAATGAACTGGCCACTCATTCGAAGGAATATGGATATGCATGTTTATATTTGTTTTTTATTTTGTAATTTAATTTTTGTTTTATTTTTATTTTTTCCATGTAATTATTACTTTGGTGTATAATTTTTGTAAACCTACAAGTGTATTTTGTGTTTATCCTTTCTTTCCATTTCAAAATTTTCTCTTTTTTATAAGTTTTATTTCCTTCGCTGATGTACAATTTAAATTTCTGCAATATGTGTTTCATTTTCATGTAAGTGTGTTTTCCTTTCATGAAAAGTGAACTTTAATTTCATGCAAGTTTGATATTTAATTTCCTGCAAAGTGTGTTTCTAATTCCTGCAAGTGTGCTTTTAATTCATGTAAGTGTGGATTTTTGGTAGTGGGGATCGTTGCAAATATATATTTCTCCTATTACATACTACCATGAACACCCGATTACGGATTGACATTTTTAACGTGGAGTATTGATGACCATCATCAATGTGTTGCTAAAAACTCCATATATACAATCCATTAATAGGCCAAAAATAATCAACAAGGGTGAATATTTGAGGTTGGGGTAACCAAACATCCTTTGTTTGGTTAGGTTATTCATTATGACACATGGTTGGTATTAATCACACTACTCTATCAATTATTATCAATATTAATCATATTTCATGCCAATAACAATAAGATATTATACACAAATCAACATCAATACGAAACCAATTCACTCACATCTAATTCCATACATATATAAACACCAATGTCAATCAAATATAATCACATCAAGTAAAATATAAACAACACACATATTCTTAATACTGATTTCAACACATGAGAAAAAAATATTTTAATCAAAAATCCTTTTATCTATATGTATAATTTCCAAATCAAGAATTATATATAATCGGGTTCATTCCCTTTACAACCAACTATACATCATCATTATGTTCCTCATTTCACTAGATACATCTACGGGAGCTCAAGAACTTGAGGCCTCCCTAACATCTCTCTTTCCTCAAGAATGTGACCACAATCTATACTTTCTTAATCACTCCTGTAATGTCCCTATCTTAGTCATAACTTCGACATATTGTGCCTGAATGAGAATCAATCTCACTACTAGGAAATGGGAAAGATTTGTTCTAGGTGGAGGATTATGCCTTTTTACTAGCTCTATGTGAATGTTTTCCCTCTATATTTTCAACACTATGCATGTGGTAGCTTTCATAACCACATAATTGAACAAATATGTGAACTCACCCACAAAATTATTAACATGCTCTAGAATTCCCTTTGAACACTACACATATGATGAGTCAACATACACACTAATATATCCAAAATGGTAGTCTAGAAAGGATCACTGTAATAACAAATCACACTCCCATATTAACTTTTGATAAAATAAACATAATTTAATTCAAACATCTATTTATCAAATCAACAATTCTTAAATCGTCAATTACTTATAGTGTGATATTGATGTCACTATGATGTCACCTTTGGGGGGAATCTAATCCTAGTGCCCCATCCTCTCCTTCTAGCGGGGAAATGGATCTCCCACCTCCTCCTATAGGTGAAACATCACCTCCTAGACCTCATAATTTAATGGGAAATAGTAAAATCCATCGGTATCCACCCACCACTATATATATGATACTTTGCACCCAATGCCATCTATCTCACCCATCTCCACTATTGGATCCACATTATCTTTGGTTTGGGGAAATAGTTAAGACCGAGTTAATATTGGTTAAATCACCTCTTAATGCTACATGTAGATACCTCCTCCATTGATATGACTTTAGGGGCACATTGTATACCAACTTAATTTTTTTGTAACAAGATCATATTGGTACGCTTGCTCTCCCTTCGGGAAATCACTATTATAAACAAATGTTCCTCCTTACACATGAAAAATCCATGACATACTTTTCCCACCCATGAAAATGTCTTTTATGCCTCCACACCATCCCTCATGGGGAAAAACATTTAAATATGGATTTATAAGACATATATTATCTAGACCATGCCTCCTCGACAATATCCATCATTTTACGAATATATTAAGATGGTAAAAATTGTTCCATGGTCCCAAATCAAATACACAACCATTATATGCTTAAAATAAAACACATGATAATTTCATAGTTTCTACACCACCTCCATGGTTGTCTAATATAAATATACAAAATTCCATGTATATGTAGGCCAACAACATTTCTCACTCCATCTTCCTCTATCGATCGAAAAATCTCCCACATATTATATGAGATGAACAATCCACCTACATATAAGGCCACAAAATATGATAGTAACACATTGGTACATTTTTTAAATTTTAGAGTATCTTCTATAATAATCAAGCTAAGTCATATGAATGGATCTACAATATCACTTGAACCCAAAAAAATCCCGAGTTCCTTGTGCATCTCAAATGGTACATCTTCTAGAAATATCTAAAAACCTCACAAACTATATGTAATCTCAAAATATAGTACACATCCTCTAAGGTCCTAGTCATCTCCCTATTAGGAGTGAGAATATACACGTGATGGAATTCCACCACTTACACAATACAATAATCAAGTGCATATTTGAGGGAACCTCCCCCAATTTATTAATTAATTAGTCTTCCCCTTCATTTAAACTAGTAAATCGATATTAAATTGATTTAATCCCTTTCTAATAGCCTGAATCGCACTAATATTCTTCTAAATGGCTTCTATAAGCTTACACCTACCTATTAATTAATCACCTTTGATTAATTAAAATACCCCCCAACTCCCATGACTTGCTAAACATGTATTAAACCCTTCTAAAGTAAGGTTACCTTTAATAAAGCAACCTTATCCATTCCTAATCATGTTTTACCTTTATCCCACATTCATGAGAATGTGTTGAATCCTTTATCCTTTGGGCTATATAAAGAGCCCTCCACCTACCTTTTTACTTACACCTAAACTCCTTAGAGAGCAAATGCAAAGCATATAGCAAAGAGACTAAGAGCTTGCACCTTGTTTTCTTGAGAGTTCATCATCTTGAAGAGTTAAGCCTCTTTCTTAAAGTGCTTGGGTCATATGGGAGGTGTCAAAAGGGTCTTGTAGCCCAACTTTGATTAGCCCCCATTCCTAGGTTCTTGGAACATTAAGGACAACTATTTTTGATAGCCATGGTACCTACCTAGGTTCCTTCATTTATATGTTGTTAGAGAATAGAGGATATTTAGGTGCTTAACATAGTTGATTTCATAGTTTTGTATTGATAATTGTTAGCATCTAACCCTTGATTAATTCTTATCATGATGGTGTTTATAATGTTGTTTAATTCTTGTTAATTAAGACTATTTAGGTGTTAGTCTTTGTTTACATTAGCATTAGTTTAAAAACAACACTTGCACACATTTGGCACGCCCGGTGGGACTTACTCCATTGTCCTTTGCACTTAATTTCAAGTTTTTGTAGTTAAGTTTCATTTTTGGTTACTAACCCTCTTTTACACATGTTGATCTAACTTGTTTTTCTTAACTTGTTTTGTTGAGTTTGCATGTGTTGAGTCTTCCTTGTAGGTATAAAGGAGGTGAAGTGCTGTCAAAATTGGAATTGATGGGAAAATTTCAAGATTTCTCCATGTTTTCATTTTTAGAGCTTACTTTTTTCAACATTCTACATGCTAGTTTTGTCAATTTCTTGAAAATTTTAAATTCTTGAGCATGTAGGTTAGTGTTTGATAGTGTTGAGTCTTCTATTTACATATTAATGTGGTGGGTTGCTGTCAAAATTTAATCTTGGTGAGAAAATTTCAAGATTTCATCATGTTTTCATTTTTAGAGCTTACTTTTTCATCATTCTACATGCTAGTTTTGTCAATTTCTTGAAAATTTTAAATTCTTGAGCATGTATGTTAATGTTTGATAGCGTTGAGTCTTCTATTCATATATTGATGTGATGGGTTGTTGTCAAAATTGAATCTTGGTTGGAAAAATTTGCCCATTTTGCAGATTAAGAGATCGTTTTTTTGACATTTTTTGAGTGCATGTCAAGTGCATACCCGTGAGCATAAGAGCATATGCGTAACCCATCTTCCGAAGGCCATAAATTTTGCTCCCGAACTCGAAATGACTCCATTTTTTTTGCGTTGGAAAGGTATTGAAGTTAATATGCAATGAAAACATAAATTTGAGATTTATACTTACAAAATTGTAAGTTTTTTGTTAGTTTAAAACTGGTCATTTTCTAACATGTCTAATGTTTTGATGAATGTTGTATTTCCATGCTTACTCGATTTAGACCAAAGCATGTGTGTATGCTCTTCTCTTGCACCTTTTGGTGATCTTGAGAATCAAAAACAACTTTGATCTCTATCTTTTTAACATTGGGATTAAACTTGGAAATTTGATTATTCATTTTGCTTAAGGGAATGAACCTTTTACAAAGCATTTTTCAATGGTCCTTTGATTTGAAGTTTTCCATTTCTATATAGTTGGGATAAAGTTTGTGTATGCTCTTCTCTTGCACCTTAGGGTGATCTTGAGAATCAAAAGCAACTTTAGTCTTCATTTTATAACATTTGGTAAATTGGAAACTTCATCTTTCACTTTTGGTTTAGGGAATGAACATTTATCAAGAATTTTGTATGGTTCATTGATTGAAAAGATTTTCTTTACTTTTTAGTTGGATTATTTTTGTGTATGCTCTTCTCTTGCATCCTTGGATGATCTTGAGAATCAAAAGCAACTCTTAATCCTCTTTTAAATAATGTGATTTTCTTGGAGAACTACTAACGCTTGAGTGCAGGACCTAAAAACACTTGTCAAAGAAAGGAGGAATCAAAAAAAGTCAAAAACTACTAATACAGTTGTTATACAGGTTGCCAAAAGGTGTTCAACCAAACCACACCTAATTAAACAAGATAAAAAGAACAACATATTCAAAACACTGTATTGCAAGTTTTGGAAAAAGGTACGTCCCTCTCCGCTCAACTGGAACATAACCCCTTTGGCATAACGCCTTAAGCTACAACAATGGGGGTGGTTCCAGGAACCCCAAAGTAGTCCACGCAAGAGGGAACCTTGTGGATGAAATGGGAAGTGCTCGCACTACCTACTTGACTAGTGATTCCTTTGTGAGATAGTTATAGGTTGTCCGTTGTGGTGACCCCAGTGATAGTACACGTAGATGCACTAGTTGCCTACTATTCTTGAAGGGGGTAAAGTAAAGCCGAGATACTCCCAAACTAGTTAGTGTGACTTTTTGGGTAAATCGCGCTCGCTCGTGGCAACTTTGTAACACCTAGGGTGAGAGAACCACCTAGGAGAATATACTTTGGCCAGGAGCCCACTTTGACCATTTTAAAATAGTGTTGAGTTGTGAACCTTCTTTTTGAGAAACGTGTGACGTATTACTTTTCGCCTAGTTTTTACTTGCCTTAGGGTGAGGTGAAACTCTGTTGAAGTGAGGCTAGCATTTTTCATCATTTTTCTTGATTTATTTCCTTCATATTCTTTTGACACTTTGTTGATCAAAAGAGGTGTGATTACCTTTGTGTTGCCATCGAATTATTTCTCTCACTTTTATGTCCATTTACGCCCATCCATGTTTGTGGTTGGGTTAGTTAAACGTCTAAAGTGAGCGGAGGCATTTTCACGTCATTTGGTAGCCATTGTGATCTTGATACCCACGTCAAGATCATCATTGTAGTTAGGCGTGGTTCATCACCGCGGACTTCCATAGAGGAGTTAGCTTGTTTGTCTCGTATCATTACAATTTTGATATTTACGTCTTGTTTCTTGTAAACTCGACATAAATACCTATATTGTATGGTTATGTTGCACACATTCTTAACTATTCCTAGCTATACTTTGAGATTTTTTTGTTTGGTTTTATTATTACCTCGATTTAAAAAGGTGCTAGGCACTACCATTTGTGCGTGTTATATCAATAACACCTCGATATCAATACTTCACTTTCTTGCAAAGTGGGTTAACATATCTTGGTGATATTGTTGTGTCATTCACAAATCGTAATTGGCACTTTTTGAGATATAGGTCTTAATCAGACTTGAGCTTGCTCGTCGTATATCTTGATTGGGAGATCACATTTAACTTTGTGTATTTACTTACGTCTTGTTCATTCCTTTGAACTTGGCATAAGTGGAGACATCTTGTTAATCATCTAGCGCATCACAAATTACTTTGAAACGTAGTCTAGGAAGTACTTCATTTGATTAAGTTTTGGTACCAAATGATTGTTTCATTGGTGACTTTATCACTCTATCACATTGGTATTCTCACACTGTTAATTTACTCTTAACACGTACATCTTGTGTTTCACTTAGGGGTAGTCATTGAATTTTGAACAAATCTACAACTTACCTTAGTGAAACTTATCATGAAAACATGGCTCCCAAGATGCGTCTAGGGTTAAAGAAACAAACATATGAGGAACAACAGTGCACAAGCTTGGGAAACCTCTAATAGACAAGGGTCAAACCCATTTATCGGACACGATCTAGGACCACTATTTTCTATAGAAAAGGAAACAGAAGAAATGGTCGACCATAGTGGAAATGAATTAGAGTCACCACGCGCGGACTTTGATTTTGACCCTACTCTACTAGATGAATTTCTTCTTAGAAACAAAGACAGAGTGTTGGCCGGGTCATCGAATTAGGGGCCAAATTTCCCATCGAGAAGGAACCAATACTACAAACAAATGACACTACTGAGGAAGAACCCCCTTATCAATATGGAAGATATTTTAACAAGTGGGCATGCTTCCACTTCTTACGTAGAAAATGATAAAGTGGTAGGGCATAGAATACCCCTCCTCAAAGTGCCATGAAGAAACAAAATAGAACTTGAGACAGAAGAAGAACCTCCACAGTACGAAGAGGAGGAACCTTTAGAAGAAGAGGCTATAAACCAAGCCACAATCCAACAACAAATCAGCAACCTAAGCCGACAACTTGCTTTGCTTACTTCCCATGTATAGAAAGATGCAAACAGGAACATTCAAAAGGTAAGGCCTAAGGTTAAGATCAATGAACTCCATCGGGAAAAACAAGGAGAAGAAGACATAGGGTACCATCGTGTTTACATCCCTACTTCTCCCACTAAAGAACAATTGCTGCACAGGAAGTGCAGTCTATGAAAGTGACGCTTGTGAGCTTACAAGAGAGCAATATAGGGAGCATCAGGAAATATCAATATGAAGAGTTGTGCCCCTATCCTTTTGACAAAACAATGACCCTTCAACCCTTTCCAAAGAAATTTGATATGCCAAAGTTTGACAAATACAAAGGAAAGGGAGACCCAAGAGATCATGTTAAAGATTTTTACATGGCATGTCAAGAGGTGTCTTATAGTGATAATTACCTTATCAAACTTTTTCCCAAGAGTCTTGGAGGTCAAGCATTGGAATGGTTTACACGCTTACCATGGGGATCAATTTCCACCTGGCCAGAATTAGCAGAAAGATTTGTGCGTCACTTCTCGTATAACATAGAGAGATGTCACCATGGCAGACTTGTGCGGTGCCAAACAACACCCAAATGAGACCTTCGCTAGCTTCCTCCAATGATGGAGAGGGATAGCCAGTCACTTCCCTTGTGCTTTCCTGAAAAAAGTAGTCAGTATCTTCATTCCCAATCTCAACCCAGATATCACCTTCCACCTCCAAATGCATTGTGTCCATACTTTTGAGGAGGTTATTGAGAAAGGGATTCAGATAGAAAAGGCTCTCATTGCTAAAGGCACCCTTAAAAACCAATCTAAAAACAACCAAAGTGTCAAACCCATGGAAAATCCCAAGATCTTCAACAAAAACAAAAACGTGGTGGGAGACGGAATCACTGATTCCAAACGCGTTCAAACGGTCCAAACTGGTCAACCTTTTAAACTGACCAAGGGCCCAATTCAACCACCACCAAAATGATGAACATTCACCTCTCTCAATGAACCATTGTCAGTCATACTAAAATAGTTGGATGTGGCCCACATGATGACCTATCCTACAACACAACCATTTGATGACAATGCTCCCAAACCTTCATGGTATAAGGAGCATGAATATTGTGAAATGCATCACGTTAAAGGTCATAAAAAGACAAATGTTTGTGACTTTGCCACTATATTCAAGACCTCATTGACAATGGGGAGATAGAGGTGGATAACCCTGGCCACACATGCAAACACCTAATGAGAAAATGGGGATTTATAAGGAACCATTCCCCAAGCATGATAAGTCGGAAAAGGAAAAACCGGATCGGGGAGAGTCATCCCAAACCTATAAAGCCATGAATTACTTGTATACCAAGAGAGATAACAATCATTACGATTCACTTATCGGATGTATTCGCTCCCCTGCTGACCGTGTCAACACTATCGGATTAAGGGAAAGGACTGCACTGTGGTAACAAGGCGCGCCCACCTCGTAATTTCGGACCCCTCTCCATCGACCCCGCATACTGGTAAGTATAACCTTTTAGAACAACTTGAGAAGATGTCCGCTAAGATTTCGATCTTAGACCTTCTCAAGATTTCCAATGTGCATAAGGACATCCTGTATCAAACTCTTCAGGGGTCGGGAGTGCCTTTAGAAGTCGATCCTGCACACCTTCAAGCTGTGGTGGCAACCATTGCCCCAAGTGAGCATCTTACTTTCAACCATAGGGAGATCCCTACCAAGAATCCTACACATAATCTTCCCTTGTACATCGAGGTAGTTGTCACCCGTAGGAAAATCAAATGGGTGCTTGTGGACAACGGATCGGGATTGAACATCTGCACGCTTAAGTTGGTCAAACAATTGGGACATACGGAGGAAGATCTTGAGTCCCATATTATTACTATCACCGCATATGACAACGTGGAAAGAGAGTCAGTAGGCACCATTACGCTGCCCATGGAGGTGGGCCCCACTTGTCATCAGACAAAGTTTCACGTCCTAGACTTGGAACTTCCATATAATATGCTTCTAGGCCGACCATGGATTCATGCCATGTAGGCCGTGCCATCAACGTTTCATCAATGCATCAAGTTGAAGCATGAGGGACATACGATCACAATACCAGAGAGATTCAGAGCCCTTTGCTCATTGTAGAGCTCTCAATAGCTTTGCACGAAAGGGTACATATGCATGTCCCTCCATAGATATAGTTGTTCCTCTTGATCGAGGCTATGGAATCCCGCGTGGATTTGGATTCACTTAGTTCTTGCGCTCATGGGGCGTCTACTTCAACCTCTCCATTTGATTCATGGGAGATGAAAATCTGGAATATGGCTATGGGGAGTATAATGTACAACAAGCGCTCTGGTGTCAGATCTCTCTTTGTCACCCAAGACTAGAGGTCGACCCAACTACCACTTTAAGAGACCTAGAGAAGAACACACTATTGGGTCATTCCTGCCTGGAGGCTTGTTAGCTGAGGAGAAGTTGCTTGATCCACCTACTACTTGGGTCCCTGAGGACACTCAACCATCCTATTACCAAACTCCGGAATATGAAAAATCTAGCAGAATGATGTACTCCATGGGCTACAAAGGCCTAGGATGTGGGAGGAATGAACAAGGACAAAGAGAACCAGTCCCTCTTCCACATTTCAAAATAGAAAGATACGGCATTGGGATTCGTCCTTATGGAGCGCACCCCAATGATCAAGATGTGACTTGTTCTGAGTGTGAGGATAGTTTCGATTACCTAGACAAATGATATGGATTCTTGTTGTAGCCAATATGAGGATCTGGCCTCCACGAACCTTTTTATGAATAACGTTGTCCTAACCATCACCCCCACTGAACCAACCCTTGACCTTGTATACCCTTCCCTTGTTGAATGGGACCAACAACGTCACGTGCCACTAGATTTATTCGAGAATGACGAGGCTATTGCAGAGTTTATGGGCATAAGGGATACAATCCCCATTGGAGATCATAAGAAAGGTTTCTCTATCGACTTAGACACTGCTGCCTACTTGGCGAGGAGGTTGAACTTTGTGGTCAACAAAATTTAAAGAAAAGTGAGGGAAAAAGTTCTAAAGAAAAGCCTCGGAAAAATTCAAAGTCCAAGTCACACAGTGAAAACCTCTTTGAGGCACTGGCTGACAAACAAATAAGAAAACCGAAGGACAAACAAAGTGACCATGCCAAGGATGAAAATCTCATGGAGACATCCTTGGATGAAGATCTCAACCTTCCTCCTGACCCTACGTATGGAGGATTTATCAAAATTGTTAGTCGAAGAAACCATTGATGTCAACATTGGTACTGAAGAAGATCCCAAGATAGTAAAATTGGGGGCATCACTCTCAGCTAGAGAACAAAAGACGTTCACTATGTTGTTGTGAGAGTTCATTGATGTGTTTGCATGGTCTTACAAAGACATGCCCGGCCTAGATCCAACTTTGGTCATGCACAACCTAGTCGTGCATGCAGATGCCAAGCCTATCAAATAGAAACTCGAAAGATGCATCCAAGAGTGGCCTTGTTGGTCAAGGAAGAGTTGGAAAGGTTGCTTGCAGCAGGATTCATCCGACCAATTGACTATTCTGAATGGATATCGAACATTTTCTATCCAGAAGAAACCTGTCGGTATCCGAATCTATATGGATTTTAGAGACATCAATAAGGCTTGCCCTAAAGATGACTTTCCATTACCCAACATTGATATGATTGTTGACTCAACAGCAGGATATGAAATGCTATCACTCATGGATGGCTTTTCGGGTTATAATCAGATTAAAATCGCTGAGGAGGACCAACACAAAACAACTTTCACAACTCCTTGGGGCACCTTCTACTATCAGGTGATGCCATTTGGCCTTAAGAATGTGGGAGCAACTTATCAATGGGCCATGATAGTAATCTTTCATGATATGATTCATGACATCATGGAAGACTACGTGGATGACATCCTGGGAAAGTCCAAAACAAGAGAAGATCATCCTGTCATTTTATGGCGTATCTTTGAGTGCCTGAGGAATACAAAGTCAGATTGAATCCCAAGAAGTGTGTCTTCGGGGTGCTATCAGGGAAATTATTGGGCTTCATTGTGTCAAGACGAGGTATTGAGGTAGACCCTGCTAAAGTGTCTGCCATCACTGAAATGCCTCCACTGAAAATATCAAGCAATTGCGTAGCTTAAGGGGAAAATTCAAGCCATTCACCACTTTATCTCACAACTTGCTAGATAAATGTCACTCATTCACCCATTTTCTTAAAAAGGACGTCACTTTCATCTGGGGACCCGAGCAACAACAAGCCTTTGCTTTGCTTAAACAGTACCTGGCCAATCCACCTGTTCTCATGCCTCCAACTCGGGAGAACCACTTTTGCTCTATATTTCCGCTACACAATACGCTATTGGTGTGTTGCTCACCCAATATGACATTAACCATAAGGAGAAAGTGGTGTACTATCTGAGTCGCACCCTCATTGCCTATGAACTTAATTATCCTCAGATTGAAAAGGCTTGCTTGGCCGTTGTTTTTACCTTTCAAAAACTTCACCATTACCTGCTGAATACTAAGACCAAGCTCATATCGAAGGTCGACCCACTCAAGTATTTGTTGTCCAAACCCACCCTTACAGGTAGAATGGCTAATTGGATCATTCTACTTAGTGAGTTTGATATAGAATTTGTCCATCAAAAATTAGTTAAAGGACAAATACTCGTAGATCAGCTAGCGGAAGCACCTTTGCAAAGCACGGAGCCTTTGAGTCTAGAACTGCCAGATGCCTCTTTGCTCTACATTGAAGAATCTATCATATGGTAGATACATTTTGATGGATCTTTTACGTTTCATGGTTCAGGTGTAGGAGTGGTCCTTATTACTCCTTTGGGTGATCCTATACCATAGGCTTTCCGCTTGGCCTTCCCTTGCATGAACAACATTGCAGAGTATGAAGCACTCATTGCAGGGATGAAGCTGGCCATCAAGTGGAATATTCATCATGTTAAGGTTGTAGGTGATTCATAGTTAATCATTAAACAAGTTAATGATGAGTATAAGGTTAAGGATGACAAACTCATACCTTACAAGAAGTTAGTGGAAACTCTAAAGGAGTATTTTGTGTGCATCACCTTTGAGCAGATCCCAAGAGCGCAGAACAGATCAGTGGATGCTATGGCAATGGTGGGATCTATGCTTGTATTCCACCAAGGAACAATGATATGCCATTCTTCATAGAAAATCTATGCCAGCCCGCATATGACATGCCAGAATCTTGCCTGGCTTGTGAGGTTGTTGGTCCCCATTCACCATGGTATGAACCCATTTTCACCTATCTTAAGGACAAGTACATTCCCTCCCGATATCTCCCACTCTGAAAAGTAGAGCCTAATTCACCAGATAGCCCATTACACCCTTTTAGGAGGTACACTTTATCATCGTGGCTATGACGGGAATCTATTACGTTGTCTGGATGTGATGGAGTCAATCCAGGCAATCAAGGAAGTACACGAAGGAGTATGCGGAGCGCATACAAATGGAATGGTCTTGGCTAAGAAATTGTTGAGAGTAGGTTACTATTGGCCTACCATGGAAACTGATTGTTGTAATTACGTTAGAAAATGTGTGCTTTGCCAAAAGTATGGAAATTTTATCCATGCTCATCACATGACCATTGCAACCAATCACTACCCCATGGCCATTCTCTAAATGGGGACTCGATTTAATAGGGAAGCTTACTCCTACCTCCTCTGATGGTCATACACATATCATCACAACCACTGAATATTTTACAAAATGGGTGGAGGCCATCCCTTTAACCTATGTCACAGGAGCACAAATTTCTAAATTCATCATGAATCACATTATTTGTCGGTATGGCATTCCTGTAGCCATTGTTACAGATAATGGGAAGTCATTTAAGAACAAAACTGTGAAAGGTCTTTGCCAACGGTTCCAAATCAAATTGAAATGGTCCACGCCATATTACCCTCAGGGTAATGGACAAGCTGAGGCAACAAACAAGACTTTGGTTAGGATAATGGAGAAGATGGTCAAGCAAAACAGGTCGCAACTGGCACCTACAAATTCATCCAACCCTTTGGGCTTACCGAACATCCATTTCGCACCCTACAGGTGTGACACCATATTCCCTAGTGTTTGGGACAGAATCTATCATCCCCTTAGAGATTGAACTTCCCTCCCTGAGGATCTCTCTTCGAGACTATCTGGATAAAGATGAAGATTACCGAGTGGCAAGATTGGCTGAGTTGGAGCTACTGGATGAGAAGCGCATTCGCGCTCTTAATCACCTGAAAGTATATCAACATAGAGTCTCTCAGAAACTATAACAAGAGAATCATCCCTCGTCAGTTTGAGGTTGGTGATTTAGTCATGAAGGAGAACCAGTTCAACACCAGAGTGGAGTGAGAAAAGAAAGGGAAGTTTGAACCCCATTGGTTAGGACCCTATGTCATAGTTGCCAAGTATGGCACAGGGGCATACAAGTTGGCTCACCCCAATGGTGATGAGCTCAGGAGCCCATGAACGCCATGCATCTTAAGAGGTTTTATGCCTGAACATGGCGCAAGAAAGTCATAAAAATAAAAAAAAAAAAAAAAAAAAAAAAAAAAAAAAATTCAAAAAAAAGAAAAAGAGAAAACAGGTCATCCACTTGTGAAAACCATGCAATTGTGGCACTTTGGGCAAGTCCTTGGGTGAAAACCGGTTTCGGCGCCTCAGGAAGATTCGTTGTTTCACAAGCATTCTATATTAGAAGGGTAGTTGTCTTTGGCCTGGACCTGGTTCTACCTCCGAGTTTCCTTGTGCACACCATTCTGTCTAGCCTTGATCCGGCTTTGCCTTCTTCTATTCATCTGTGAGGGATGTGGTCTTTCGTGATTTCCCATCTTACGCTGGGGGCAACTCAATGACTTCACCTTCTTGTTCATAAGTGTGTGGCTTCTGCCCTTGTATATTCCCCACCTAACATTTGGGGGCATCCACGCTTTCTTGGTTACCTGCACATAGCTTTGGAAACCATCAGAAAACACAAAAACAATAGAAAATTGTTTCGAGAAAACACAAAAACAATAGAAAATTGTTTCGAGAAAACACAAAAACAATAGAAAATTGTTTCGAGAAAACACAAAAACAATAGAAAATTGTTTTAGAGAAAACACAAAAACAATAGACAATTGTTTCACAAAAACCTAAACAATAGAAAATCGGTGCATGAAAACATATCTTACAAAAACATTTACTTGCATTGCCTTGTTTCCTTGCTTTGCTTGTTGCTTGTATAGTGTTTTGCGGGCTTACTTTTGAGTTGTTTGTTGCTTGGGTGTACTTTGTCATAGTTTATCTTTTCTTGCTTAGAATAGATTCATTCTTTCTTGTGCATATTGTAGTGGGTTTCGACATGCTAGTGTGTTAATTCATTATTTCTTTCTTAATGCATTTGGTTGTGTTTTGTTACTTGTTAATAAGGCATGGTGATTCATGGTGTATTGCATTAATTCCTGGTGTTCTTTGTAGCATTTGGTTGTGTTTCTTGCATGTGCTCTATTTTTTTATCATTCACATCACATTACCATCACTATCATCACATCTAGCATCATCTATACATCATATATAAACAAAAATGCTAAGTTTTACATCATGCATGTATGCTAAGCTAATCATCACATATCATATCATCAATGGGGGCAAGAGGGGTTGCGCATAATCAAAAATCTATCCCCCCGCACCAATATCATCATATCATCCCATCCATATACATCAAAATAACACTTGAAAACAACATTTGATATTGTCTACAGATCTATCATCTACAATCTACAGCACGCCTCAAACGATCACGTGCGATCACCATCTCTCCTGAGTGTCAGAGCCTCATGGTAAGTTTTCTAAACTGAGCGGTTAAAATGAACTGATTGTGATGTTTTTACCCCCTTGGGGGGGTATATTAACCTATTTTTCACCGATCGGATGGTCGGGACACCCGTTTAGCTCACCATTTTCTCCTCATTTGTGGAATAATTATTTTTAATTAAATAATTATTTTTCACCGTATTGGGGCATTTTTTGTCCAATACCCCTTTCTTCTCCCCCGGACAATTTTATTGCTCCCTGGTGATTTTTATTCTTCTTCACACCTCGTAAATAATTATTTTTCAAATAATTATTTTTTCTTAATTTTTCCACTAAACAAGGACATTATTTGTCGTTTGTTTCTCCTTTCTTCCACCTAGGGCACTTTCTGTTGCCCCTAGGCCCTTCTTTTTCTTCTTCTCCTTTCTTCTATTGTTTATCATGGTTCAGAAAGCCAAAACAATACAAACATTTACTATATCAAAAAATCCAAAAACAAGGCAAAAATTTTTCAAAAATTCCTAAAAAGTAAAACACCCTACAAAATGGTAACTTGCTTCTTACGGCTGAAACTTGTGTCTTGCGCATGGTATTTTCTCCATATCCTGTTGGTTTGTCTCACATCTTCCCGATTAATATGACTCATGGATCACCGGATTCACAACCATTCACAAAAGCTAGTTGCTTGCTTCATCTGTACTCTGGGGCACTTTTGGTTTCCTGGTGTTGTTTCATTGTGCACAAACACTTTTCATGGACCCCGTGTCCATTTTCATTTCCCCTTGCATGTATCCTTGCTTGGGGCATCATTTTTAACCCTTTTCATCAATCATGAACTTGTGGATCTCTCCAAGCACTGATAACAAAACATTTGTACAACTGTCTTGACCATTGTTGGGTTGGATATGTGCGTTCGTACTTGTTTTCCCTGTTAGATGAGCTTGTTTCCTTCTCGTATTGCATTGCATTTTTGTATGTTGCATGGAGTTGGTACTTTCAGCAATGGACAATTGTTTGTAGTATGGCTTTTCATGTCATTCTACCTTTGTCGTATGCTTTTTTTTTTTAATAAGGGCCAATGATGTAGTTCCTATGGCAATATGATGACATCAAATTTGTTCCACATAAACAGCGGCTAGAGGCTAAGCTCTTCTCTCCCCTCTTCCTTATTTCTTCTACACCACTTCCCTTTTCACCCCCTTTTCTCTCTCACCGGGGCATCTTGCCTCCTCCCATCCTTCTACCTATATCTCACCTTTTTCGATCATCGATCGACTTCTTTCATCACCCCATCGACACTCGAGGGGGCATTTCTCCCTCCTACTAATTTTTCTCCTATCCCTTCAAAAAATTTCTTCCATCTACTATCTTTGAAGTGGCGTCACTTACGCCACCCCAAAGAGGGGCAAATGTAGACACCTATAATTACGCCCAAGCAATTTAAATACTTAAATTGCGCTAATTATCTCCTTTTCCACAAATAGATGACATATCGTCAAAAGCACTCATATTCCCTCTAATTGTCATCAATTAATTACAATACGCTAATTGATTAAGTCACCTACCTAGCTAACAACCTAATTAATGACCTTCCATTAATTATCACTTCCTCTATCTTGATTAATTAATTATTATTAATTAATTAGTCTTCCCCTTCATTTAAACTAGTAAATCGATATTAAATTGATTTAATCCCTTTCTAATAGCCTGAATCGCACTAATATTCTTCTAAATGGCTTCTATAAGCTTACACCTACCTATTAATTAATCACCTTTGATTAATTAAAATACCCCCCAACTCCCATGACTTGCTAAACATGTATTAAACCCTTCTAAAGTAAGGTTACCTTTAATAAAGCAACCTTATCCATTCCTAATCATGTTTTACCTTTATCCCACATTCATGAGAATGTGTTGAATCCTTTATCCTTTGGGCTATATAAAGAGCCCTCCACCTACCTTTTTACTTACACCTAAACTCCTTAGAGAGCAAATGCAAAGCATATAAAAAGACTAAGAGCTTGCACCTTGTTTTCTTGAGAGTTCATCATCTTGAAGAGTTAAGCCTCTTTCTTAAAGTGCTTGGGTCATATGGGAGGTGTCAAAAGGGTCTTGTAGCCCAACTTTGATTAGCCCCCATTCCTAGGTTCTTGGAACATTAAGGACAACTATTTTTGATAGCCATGGTACCTACCTAGGTTCCTTCATTTATATGTTGTTAGAGAATAGAGGATATTTAGGTGCTTAACATAGTTGATTTCATAGTTTTGTATTGATAATTGTTAGCATCTAACCCTTGATTAATTCTTATCATGATGGTGTTTATAATGTTGTTTAATATCTCTTACCTAATTTCTACATTGTTGCATGTAATTGTGTTGTATTTCATGTTTATTATAGTTGTTTCATAATTCTTATTTACTCTTACGCTTATAATCTATACTACACTTCAATACTATCACCATTAATGTACACACTATTTCAATCAAAATTGCTTGCTTTAGGCATACCTAATTGCAATCACTTGATATATCGATCTATCTCTCAATTAATTTTAACTCAAACAATTCCACTTATTTCCATTCCTTTCACCTAAAGGGGGAAAACATATGGGCTAGATACACAAAGTCACCTTATGATGTAAAAATCAAAACACATATTTAATGACTCAATGGTCAAGTCCATCTATAAAGATTAACTATATTTTAAGATTACCAAATTATAAATAAAAATTCCATTGCATTTATAAAAATGCAAGGGGAAACAATTATCATACTCATAACCGGTAATACCAAAGTTTCTAATTTACATATGTAGAATGCACGGTGGGGCATGATACATCATTCCATTTTGAATTTTTATGGGTTTCAAATTTTAGGACTTATATTCGCCTACGGTGGTGTGGTCCCATAAATTGGGAAGCATTATTTTGGGGTGACTAGCAAGTTATGTGCCACTATTCCTTTGGTGTCAAGACCCTCAATTCCCACCCATAATATTTTTTTTGGGACACCCAATTCCCACCTTGTTCTAAGTATCCTATTGTGGATAGATCACCTCTAAATCTCCACAAATTACAATATAGTCTCCATATCCTCAATTAGGATCTTTACACATATGAAGCCCTTTGACACCGATGACATGATTTCCCTATATATGTGTGGGTCAATCGATGATATAAATTGTTCACCACACTATGGTTACTTTTTCAACATGCCTAAAACTCTCTTTACTTCAACAGGTGTTAGATATTATCTTTTTATCCTTTAAAATAACAAATTTTATTTACTAGCTTAAAGGGGTATATCTGAGACAAAAAAATTGGCACAAAATCATTATTATATCATGATTTTGGAAATAATTATAATATGGGTCTTGAGTGATGAAACTATATTTTAGTGGTATAATTCCTTATTGTATTATTTTCTTATTGCTTGTTTGTCTCTCGACTTTTGAATTATTTGACTCCCTCATGTGTTTTGTTGCCATGTCACAAATATATATGGATTTTTACTTGACTATTTTACTTTTTAGCTTTGGTATGGGATTGCAAAGATTGGTCAAAACCTTTGTATGGGTTGGTCTTAATCCACAATCCCACCCATTTATTATTTTGGATATTTTCTATCCATTGCATTTTTTTTTACTCTTTTTACTTTTACACCTTATATTTTTGGGTCGACCTTGTGTGCAATTAACATTCAAATTTCAAAATAAATGGATTTTTATATAAAAGTTACCTCTAAGAATTTATCATCTAGAAAGAACATATCTATCTTCAATCTATGAACTCTGAAAAATAAAATAACTAATACAACATAATAGATAACACAACCCATGGAGGAAATTTTCTAATTTCTACATCTCGCATACAAGGTTTTCATCAGGATAAGAAAATAGCCGCAATCGATGTGGAAACATGAGGGAAAATTCATGTCAAGGGTTTACTTACACACACATTGCACAATGTACCATGAGAACTACATGGAGTTTGAAATGTAGTGAAGTGCTCAGTGAATCACAAACAGGTGACCATTGAGTTTAGTCCAACTCAAGCACTTCATATTTTGTTTTTATCTAACATGTGATTGAAGTTATTTACATGAAGCTAGGTTTTTTCAAAGTTATAGGTGCATATGTGAGAGATAAAAATATAAAGATATCAAGACATGACATAGGTGAAGGTGAAGCGACACATAAAATATAGAATCACACCAGTCACATGTTTGAAAATGTCCATAACAAATCTAGGGTATAGTATGGTCTTGTACAAACTTTTACAGTCTAGTATATTTACATTTAGGAAGGTAGTGAATTATTGGATACATCCCAAGCTCTTCACTCATTCTAGATTTATAAACTTCATATTCATAAGTCAATATGAACTAACCAAGTCATCTCTCAAACCCAAAATTTCAATCTTAATTATTTTATCAATTTATCATGCTTAATACCCTATTTTCCATTATGTAAATATAATATATGTAATTTGAATCGATTTATATCTTGTAACAATATTTAGCTCTATTTATAGTAATTAAGTAAAATATATTATTTAACTAATTTAGAGTTGAGTGAGAAAAGGATCCATTCACCTTACCTTTTTAATGAGGTGTTGAAGGGACGATCAAGTAGGTTTCTTGTTTCCCACTCCACCTAAGTTCAAATCTCACTAGGAATATACCTTATTGGCCTAAACAATATAGAATTAGGCTAGTTATGGGTGAATGATGTAAATTGGGGTTGTTTATAGCCAAATGAAGTGAACTCGAAATTAGTAGTGGTTAAATGTAATACCAATTTATAGCTCTAGTCAAAACTATTTATGCATAAAAATAATAATTTAGGGTTGAAACAATTATAAGAGAAACTAGTTAGAAGTTTAATTTATCTAACCATTATTAGGCCAAATATTTCTTATGATGTAGTTTTTACTTCAAGATTCATGCAATATCCATAGATCTAGATCATTGAAATTTTTTTAAAATAAGGTATATTAAAGATACAATTAATTATGGTTTTATTATTCTTATACAAATTATGCTAGTTTATTTGGTTATTGTGATGATGATGATGCTAGTGATACTATAGATAGAAAATCTACTTGTGGATATGTATTTAAGTTCTATACACGTTTTATCTCATGAAGTAGTAAAAACAATCTGCAATTTCTATCTCATCTATAGAAGTGTTATGGAAGATGTAGAAGAAGAAACATGGGAAAAAATATTGTTGAAAGAACTCCATATGAATGTCAATGAAATTATCGCAACTATTTATGAAAAAAGAGATACATAACTTTAGCAAACAACCCAATTCAATATCAAAGACAAAAATATATTGAAATAAATATGCACTTTATTAACAAAAAAAAAGTCTTTAATGGTGATATAGCTTCAATTCTATAAAACGCATGATCCAATGACATATATGTTCACTAAACATATTTCTACTACCAAGTTTTGTAATTTAAGAGCAACATTAGGCCTTTTCGGAGATGTCATTGATGGGGAGTGTGCATGACAATGCCACCTCCTAATAACCTTTGTGTACCTTTCTTCTCTATACATTTTCTCTATTGTAAAAATCACCCTATGTGATTTTATAGAGAACCCATAGAATCATTATGTAATGGAGATTCCTTGTATTATAAAAAGGTCCAAAGGATTTAAAAAGACTTCATTTAATAATATATACATGTGTTGGCAAGAAAAATTTTCAGGTGGACAAATATATGGGCTTTTTTGCCAACACTGGGAATCTGAGTCCCTCTTCTTGACGTGTGCAGCTTCATGTTTATACACACAATGAAATGAGTTGATGTGGTGGCCTTTCAATTTGGGGATCCAACAAGAGAACTCCACCGACCTGAGAAAAGCTAGCAATTTCTTGCTAGAGAGGAATTTGCAAGAGAACGGGAAAGGGGAGTGAGAAATAAAAAAGAGGGATTAACGTTGTAGGTAGAAAATCAGAGTCTTGCAACTATTAACTGAAGTTACCATCACACATATTCATAGAAAGAAAACAATGATGCTTCAACACTAACGACGAGAGGAAACCATGCATACAAATATGCACACATTCATACATATGAGAAAATAGAAACTTCTTCCTTGATTAGCATTTCAACAAAGTTGTACAAAGTAGGGAAAAGGAGGAAACATATGCAAGAGGGGAATGGAAGAAAATAGCTATCTCCTTTGTTCTCTTTAAGCACAATGCACTCTTGAGTTTACAAAATCGACAACCCTTAAGAATGAGGGTGTCATTACATTATATAGAATCAGAAATGACCTTTCGACTCCTCCCCACATGACTCTTCATTTCCTCATTCATCTTGTAAATTTTCATCTTCCTAGGACTTAGGAAATTAAGTTCCCTTTTATAAAACAAAGGGACTTTTACAATTCAACTTTATAAAGTCACTTTAATGAATAAGATGAAATATCATGATTACACACAATGAAGAATTAGAAGAGGGAGAGAAGAAAGGTGGGAGAAGGAGAGAAGGAAGAAGAGGGAGTCGATATATCGATGAAGAAGCTCTTTGTGATGAAGAACTCTTGATTCATGACCACAATATCCTCCTTATCCATGATGCACAGATACCTTAGGCTATTTTTGCACCCAAAATAAAGACTTTCTATTTTTAGCAGGTAAGACGAAGACTTGTTATTTTGGGACATATTACATGTTTTGCTCAAAAATGACCTTCTGAACCCTTTGGCACATTTCAATCCTCCTCTTTTGATGATGCATTTATATTTTTATCCACTTTATATTTTTAGTATGCCTTGCCATGGACACATGTTATTTTTAGTAAGTGCACTGAGGTGGAAAAATTTGATCCATGAACTATGGGGCATGATAGAGTAAGGCAAACACACACAATGTGAATTTTATTGTGACAAATGGTGTAGTATGGAAAAAATTATGCATGGGAAAATTTTACTATCCCGAATTTCCTAGTGGATGAGAGGGGTAGAAAACCCCGCTTTGTTCCCAGAGGCATGATTTTGCACTTCAAGACCTGAAAATGGAGGGAGAGATGGGGAATGCAAATATACACACAATGCAAAAAAATTTGGTATCAAAAAAGCAATAGAGAAAAATTTATGCATGTGTGCATTTTACTATCCCTACTGCACCAAGGGTCCAGGACATTTGGTGCACAAAAGTGTGCCATGCACTTTTGAGAGGTAAAACATAAGAATTTGGCCCACGAGAGAGTAAACTTGAAATTGAGATTTCTAGAACTCAAGAGGTCTTTTTGGGTGAAATTTTATATGATTTTGAATCCAAAAATCCTTCCAAGATTAATGGGATGTGTTTAATATTTTAATTCTTCGTAAAATCCTTGAAATGGACCATTTTTATCACGATTATCAGTTGTCCCTACAAAAATGAGATCCACGAAAAGTGCCAAGAGATTTTTTGAAAACTATGATGATTCGACCTTGTATAGAATTATATTATATTTCTAATGAGTATTTTTTTCCTCCTAACTCCTTATGGAGCTCATGGAATCATCTGTCAAATATTAGGTACTTATTTTGACTGCCTTTTCTCTGAGGCTAAGACTAGGTCGCATGGGGGACCAGGGTGGTCACATGTGTGTCCAAGAGTAAAAATGAGGTGGGGCACATTTTTATGTCTCTCATGTTCATTTTAAAAAGGGAAAAATGGTGCAAGAAAATGTGCCTTTCTCTGGGAAGGACAAGTGTCACACATGCAGGGGTAGGTAGGTGTGCAAGTCAAACTGGTCAATGAGGTGGAAGGTGAGCACAATGTCATATTAGGACCAAGAGACTAAATGAGGGTGGGGTGAAATTTTGTGCACCTCATGTACCTTTGAAAATTTTAAATGGGGACATGAAATTACACCTTCACCACATCTTTCCATGTGTCTAGGTGAGAAAATGGTTAAGTGTTGAGAAGCGTACCTTGGGAGCCAACTTGCGAAGATCATATCTAAAGCTCCCAGATGAGTTTTTGGGTACTTATTTATATGATTTCACATGAAAAACATCATCAAAGAATAATGGTGATGGTACTAAAGTCCAATTTTACTAAAACACCTCCAAATGGATCCTTTTTCTCGAGATTGTTAGCTATGTTAGGAAGAATGAGCTTCCTAAAACAATGTATGAAGTTTTAAGAAGTCCTATCTTTTCCACCATGTAGAGAATAGAATTTATTTCCAAAGGTATTTTTGGATTTAAAATCACTATGGCGCTCCCAAAATCTTACTTTGAAGCTCAAGTCCTCTTTCACGATGCAAGCTCCTTCAAGTCCAAAAACCCACTTTCACTAAATTGGCTCCAGAATTTCCAAAACTTCCCAAAATAAATTCCTCAACACTTTTATCTCTTGAATACTCCTCTGTGATGAATCTTCTCATTTTATCCACTCGGGGATGATGCACTAGTGTCAAAAGGATGATGATAGCCCTTCCCAAAATAGCTCAAAACTCCATTGTTGAACACTTTACTCCAGAAGTTCCTTGAATGATTTTTATTTCTTGAATCACATAAGAGAGATACATGACAATAACTTAGGGATCATTTTACTGACAGGATAGGAATGGTGTTGGGGATGGACTAACACGGGGGTGCCCTAAGAAGGTATGACTTTGAAAAAATTTGACATTATGGTATGGTTGTCCTATTTTCCAGTGAATTTTTCCTCCGCAAAACACAGGACAACACCATGAAAAAATTAGGAATATTATTAGTTAGATAATCCCATCTAACATGCTACTCATAATTGTCTTAAATGATTTATGGATTACAATTCCTGTGTGTACAAAATTTTTATGATTACATGTATCTCGACTAAACATTAAGGGGGAATGTTTGGGAAAATAATATTTATGGTGATACACCTATTGTGTCACCTTAAATATTAAATAAGTCTCCTTATTATAAAGCATAAATTTATATATAAAAACCAAATAACTCTTATATTTTAAAAAATAACTATTAATAAATAGCTATGAAGCGAAGAGGTTTATACATTCATGGTTATTACCCAACCAACCAACATTCCACTTTTTATTGAAGGATTCCAATATGAAAACTAACATCACAAAGAATATAGTTAAAAATTGTTCATGTATTCATATTATGATATTGATAGAGGTGTGAAGGTTTGAGAAGAAGATGTTGTGTGATGGGTTATGTGAAGTTTGTTCCCCTATGAAACCATACTATTATAAGTTCCTCTTATATTATTATATTGTATGATGTAATTGTAATGTGGTTTTATTACCCTAACAAGTTTTCTCATGTAAAATATATGTTTTATGTTATGTATTTTCTTTCATATTTATGCTTATACTTGTTTTAATTCTATATATTTTAATTAATTATCAAAATGATTAGATTATCATAATTTACATTCGATCCTACTAATAATTGACATAAATTGGCTCTTTAGTGAGCACCCTAATCACGTATGCATCATTTAGTATCGAAGCAAGGTTTTCCTTCCATGAAAATTGAGGCACGAAAAATATTGTTGGTTCTCCACGTTTCTAAGTGCGGGTAGAAAATAATTGTAAGAATCTTCCACTATGTGAATATTGGGTAGAAGGTCCGAGGGTTACACAAAAACATTGATAGCTTTCAAAATTTGCAAGTGTGGGTAGATAGTTGTTGTGAACATATTCAAGAAATAATAATTGTTGGGAAGAAGGTGTGAAGGTTGCATTATTTTGAGGAAACATAATGACACATAAGAGGAATATTATGATAGTTTGTAGAGACAAAAGTGCAAGGGATGAGGATTTTTTTGAATCTATATAGATTATGTAAGCCCATTTAGAGGCCAGAAATCCACATAATGGTTGAGTGATGTTGGTGATGATCATAGTGATAATGAGGTGGAACCGCACATTATAGAGCACAAGTTGTGGATGAGGAAGAATAAGATACAAAAGATAAGGGACTAGAAGACAAGATTTTATGTATAATTGGTAGGATGGGAGTAAACTTAGATTAGATACCCTGAGTTATTCTAGAGTGGATATCATTATATTCACATAAGGGAAGGGTGATGAGTAGAAGAATGCATTCAATATGCAATAAAGATTGTATGAGTGACATTTAATGTCCTTCATATTGAGAAACACACCAAGTACTTTCATGAGGTTGATGAATGAAGTCCTAAAACCATTTTTGAGAAAATGTGTGATCATGTACCTTGATGAAATTCTGATATTCTACGTAGAAACATGAAGAATATTTATTTCATATAAGGAAATTATTGCAAAAGTTGTGTGAGGAGAAGTTGTTAAAATTGAAAAGAGTAGTTTTATGAGGAAGAGATGATGTATTTGGGATTTTTGATTTCTCATGAAGGTTTGAATATGGATATAGAGAAGGTCCATGCAATAGTGGATTGGTCATAGCTAAGGATTCCTTTTGAAGAAAAAAATTTCATGGGTTGGCTATGTTTTACTGCAAGATCATCAATAATTTTATTAGAGTGTGTATAACTATCAATGATTCTATGTGAGGAGATGGGAATAAATTTGTCAAAAGAACATAAACATAAAAAAAAATTAGGAGTTAAATTATAAGGTGACTAAACAAATAGTGCGGTGTTGGCATTACCTAATTTTGTGAAGCTATTCCAAGCTAGTTGTGATGTTATTCATATATCCATAAATGGATTACAGAGTTAAGAAGGAAGACTAATAGCATATTTTAGTGAAAAAATGAAAATGTGAATAATAGTTATAGTGTGTATGATTAGGATTTTTATGAAATTATGAAAGAACTCAAGAATTAGATGTAGTACATGGTGAAGGAGTTTGTGCTATTTACTAATCATTACGGATTATAGTTTATAAACAATCAAGGAAGGATAATTTGGACACATATGAAGTAGGTAGAGCACCTATAGGGATACACCTTTGTGTTAAATCACATAGATATAAAATCTAATAGGGTTGTTGGTGTGTCAAGTAGGTATAATATTTTTGACAAAGATGAGAGTAGAAGTGGTGGGGTTTGAATCCTTCAAGGATATATATGCATAGATTAATTTAAGGGAGTAAAGAAAACATGCACAACACTTTTGAGTGTTGACATGACACTTTGGTTGGAATTTTTTGTAGAATTCTTATTATTCAAAGGTAGATCGTTATGCATATCGAAAGGATAAATAAGGGATAATTTGGTGAAATAAAATTATGGGGTGGATTTTCAAGAAACTATGGACTAGATAAGGCATTATTGTAGATAGTAGAGAGTTAATTTTGGCTATGAATGTAGATGTGTGCAAGTTTGTGTAATAATGTGGGGTATGTTAATTGGCTAAGAGAATATCTCATATGGAAAGGTTGTATTAACCTTTACCCATACCAAAGAACCTATAGGAAGATATAAACATGGATTTTATTTTTGGTTTTCCAAAAACATAGAGAGAAGTTGATTCCATTGTTTTTGTGGTGGAAATAATTTTGAATATATGGCACAATATATTTCTTGCAAGATAAATATTTATGTGACTCATATCATAAGTATTTTCTTTAGAGAGACTATAATGATGCATAACTTGTCTTGTAGTATTGTGTCCGACACAAATACAAAGTTTGTAGAAATGTTTTAGTAGAAATTGTGGAAGAAGTTGAGTATAAAGTTTTAATTCAATTCGCATATCATTTGTAGATTAATGGATAGAAATAATTACAATGAATTAGATTCTTATAGAATTGCTCGTATGTTTGATAGGGAACAAACTAGGAACATGATACATAGCATTGACACAAGAAGAACTTATATATAATAACTCGAGTTAATTAGAGAACAAGAAGAATATATTTCTAGATTTTGTATGGAAATCACATGTGAGGATATTTAGAATCATGATACTTACCGTGCAAGTAACAAGTGCATAAGCAGATAACAACTCTTTATGAAAATGAGAGCTATATAACTCTAGAAAACAATCCAATTCAACATCAAAAGAAAAAAGTATATCGAAATAAATATGCACTTTATTAATGAATAAATTCCTTAATGGTGATGTTGATATTCAATTCTATCAAATACATGATCCAGTGGCATATATCTTCATTAAACATATTTCTACTATCAAGTTTTGTAATTTAAGAGAAACATTAGGCCTTTTCATAGATGTAATTGATGTGGAGTGTGCATGAAAATTCCACCTCCTAACAACCTTGTTATACCTTTCTTATCTATACTTTTTCTCTATTGTAAAAAGAATTTCAAAATCCACCCTATGTGATGTTTACACAAACACCACCCTATGTGATTTTATAGATAACCCATACAAGAATTATTTAATAGAGATTCCTTATATTATAAAAGGGCCCAAAGGATTATGAAATACTTCATTTAAGCATCTATCCATGAATCAATCAAGAATATTATTCATTCGATAATCCCATCTAACAAGCTACCCATAAGAGTCTTATATGATTCATGGATTACAACTCCATTCAGACAAAGAGTTTATGATTGCATGTATCCCCACTAAAATTTAAGGGTGAATGTTGGTGAAAATAATATTTATGGTGATACACATATTGTGTCACCTTAAATATCAAATAAGTACCCTTATTATAAAGCATAACTTTGTATATAAAAACCAAATAACTCTTATATTTACCAAAATAACTATTAATAAATAGCTACGAAGAGAGAGGTACAGACATTTATGGTTATTACTCAACCAACCAACCTTCCACTTTTTATTGAAGGATTACAATATGAAAAATAACAACACAAAGAATATAGTTAAAATATGTTCATGTATTCATATTATTATATTGATAGAGGTGTGAATAATTGAGAAGAAGGTGTTGCATGATGGGTTATGTGAAATTTGATTCCTTATGAAACCATACTATTATAAGTCCCTCTTATATTAATATATTGGATTATGCATTTGTAATTTGGGTTTTTACCTTAACATGTTTTCTCACATAAAATTTATGTTATTTTTCCTACATATTTATGTTTATACTTGTTTTAATTCTATATATTTTAGTTAATTCTCAAAATGATTAGATTATCATAAATTACATTGGATCCTACTAGTAATTGACATAAATTGGCTCTTTAGTGAGCACCCCGATCGTGTCTGCGTCATTTTGTATCAAAGAAAGGTTTTCCTTTCTTGAAAATTGAGGCACAAAAATATTGGTGGTTCTCCACATTTCTAATTGTAGGTAGGAATCTTCCGTTGGGTGACTATTGGGTAGAAAGTGTGAGAGTTAAATAACAATAATTGATAGTTTTCCACATTTACAAGTGTGGGTAGAAAACTATTGCAAGCATATTTGAGAAATAATAATTGTTCGTGAAAAAATGTGTGAAGGTTATGAAGGTTGCATTCTATTGAGGAAACACAGTGGCACATAAGAGTAATGTTATGATAGGTTATAAAGACCAAGGTATAAGGGATGAGGATTTGGTTGAATATGTAATCCCATTTAGAGTCCATGAAATCCACACAATGGTGGGGTGATGTTGGTGATGGTCATAGTAATAATGATGTGTAACCTACACATTAGAGAGCACAAGTTGTGGATGAGGAATAAGAAGATACACAAGATAAGGGACCGTAAGTACAATTAGTAGGATGAGGAGTAAACTTAGATTATATATCCCAAGTTATTCTATAGTGGATATCATGTTATTCAAATAGGAGAAGGGAGGTGAGTAGAAGAATGCATTCAATATGCAAGAAACATTATATGAGTGACATGTAATGTTGTTCAAATTGGGAAACATGCAAAGTAATTTCATTGCGAAGAAGAGTTATGGTTATGATTTATAACCATATTAAATGACTTAACCGCATCATTGGAAATTGATTTGTGTATGCAATATTCCTTTGAATAATTCAATTAAGTTTATTGTTGTGTTGTATTATGGATCTCATAAATATGTTCATATATATTTCTTTATGTTTTTCCGTGCATAATTTTGAGAGATATATGGTCTAAGGAGAATCTTCAATGAGCACCCTAATCATTTCTACATCATCAAACCTTGATGTGCTTTATTCTTGTATTATATTCCCTCTAGGAATAGTGATAAGATCAATGATCATCTAGTTGAACACATTAAACATCAATACACTCCTACAAAGTGCACACCTCAATAGATACCACTTATTCTCCTAATATTGATGATATATTTATCATTTATAATGTTCCAAATAATGATTACCACATACCATATCCCAAAATTGATGTTTAAAATAACCTCAAAAAAAATCTAGAAGAATCCATCGTGACGAGTTTTGATTAGGAGAAATTTCGTCACTTATCTAATTTTTGTGAGGGTGTCCACATGAATCCTAATGATATTAATATACACATTTCCTTTGTGGTTTCTCGATAAGCTCAACTTATTCCATCAAATGGGAACATCCCCTTCAAATTGAAATCCCTATATTTACTATTTATACATATACATCTAGTATTAGGGCACCTAATGTCCCTCCTCAAGTTTCAATTCCTATTTCTATGCATACTACGACTAAATCACCTTGTGTACACACAAATAAGCCCATGAATAATTTACCTACTATACGTTGCCTATATAAGATCATTCTTGATATGTAGGCCAAGGTATCTTAGTAGAGTAGGGTGTGTCTAGAGCTTCTCATGCCATAGATTCAAATATCTTACTTTACAATCCATTACCACATGAGGTGGAATATTATCATGTACCGATGGGATGTTTTTCTCCTAATTTTTTACTCTATGCATGTTAAAGGGGATCTAGGACATCACCTTTGAGCATTCCAAACAACATGTCTAGACTATGTTTAATGTTGGTGTGAGGGTATTATTTTACCTTTTATTAGTTTATTAGGTTAATTACACCTCACACATGGTGAGTCATAGGTATTTTAGGGAGTTATATGAAATATGACATATTCTATCATTGAATTTGTCATACTCATCATATCAGTCATTATCATATGGGAATGTTATTCTAGCATCATAACTCCCACTTCATCATTTAAGTATGAAAATTTTGGGCATGAAAGTTACTTAACATTGGACCCATATATATATTTCTCCTTTTGATCTATGAGCATGAGTAGACCATTTTTTTCCATGCACAAGTTCCTTGAGTTCATTTTTGTTTGCTAATTACTTGGAGAAATTACATGTCATCATTTGAAAGCAACTTCATTGATGTGCATGCACTTTTAGGAGATCATCATGCCTAATTTCATGGTATCATAGCTCTTTCTCAATAAATGTGTCACTCATTTCACTTATTGTTGATTAATCTTGATTTCCTGATTATTATTGTGTCCTAGTTCAAGTTTTGATCTACACTAGTATTTTTGCAATATTTGTATTATTTGGTTAATATATTTTTATGGAAGGTTTTTGTGTTTGGTTGTGTGTTTCTTGGGTGTGTGTAGATCTAAAATATCGGTGGTCAAATATAGAAAAAGTTACAATTTGAAGTTTTTGTGTTAATGGGCCAGCTCACCTCTAGCTCATCCAAGATGCCCTAGCTTTCCCTTCCGAGCTACACTCCCTCTAGCTCACCCATCGAGCTCCCACTCTAATCACCTCGAGCTCCTCATATTCACCTCTACTTTGCCTCGACCGAGATACCCTAGCTTGAATTGTGTCTTTCCCACGCCTCTCTTGTGAGCTCCTATACTACCCTCCCAACTCACTCAAACTCTACGTTTGGGTTCCCTTCTTGGAATCTAGATCACCTCTCCTCCCTTCTCACTCACCGAGCCTTTTCCTCATCCCAAATGAGTTCCACGACCTTCCCTCTATCCAATTTTCCATAGCTCGACTTGGCCACCATTTCCACCATCTCTGCAAGGATCTTTACAACCCAACCCTACTCAATGCAAACTCACCTAGCTCAACTTCCATATGGCTCTAAGATCAACTCGTGACCTCATGAACACCGTATTTTCCTCAATATTTTGACTCACCCATTCTCATAGACTCACCAACTAAACTATTTTTCTCACTCGTCCACCGAACTATGCCTTGAGAATCACTTATGACTATTTCAGATCTTTATAAGGCAACTTGATCATCATGCAGCTCATTAGATCCTTTGCCTCATCCAAATTGGGATCATCACATGCATGTTCCTCATATTTTCATTATAACCTTGGTCTCATTGTCGACTATGATTGGTTCCGATTTTTCATTTTTGTTGAATAAATTGACCGGGTTGAATCTTTGGATTGTTACGCTATCTCGACTTTCCCAGCATGGAAATCAACTCACTAGCTCGATCTACTCGACATCACTCCTCATTGAGCTAATTAGGTTTCAAATCGATGTTCACCCATAACTAACTTGACTCGAAAAGCTAGCTTTCCTCCCATCTAGCTCGTGAAGCTTAGCTAGTTCCAAAGATAAGTTTTTAGTTTAATCTTGTTTTTTACTTGTTATTTTTAATATAATCTAATTAAGGTTAATCAAACAAGTAAAAATCACTCTTACTGAGGAATTATATATCTTTTTGGGTCATTTTCTAGGTTACTTATTATTTTTGGACCCTTTGTTGGGCCTTCCATTATACTTACACTTTTGTTATTTCTTGTGGCTTAGTGAGCGCGTCCATCATGACCTTGTGGCAATGGCGCCAAATCACAATGTGGGACACTTTTTCTCACACGGAACCTTCTTTTCCCCTTCTCCTTGTTTTTGAATTATTTTTTGTGCTTGTTATGGTTTTGTCTTGTTACATATGATCGAAACTTATTGTGGTCTCTACACTTGCGTGAATTTCTTCAATCACAAGGTGAGTGTCCAACTATTTCACATCACATGAACACATCAGATTATAATCAACACACTAATTATAAAGTGCCACAAAAAGGGGATTAAAAATATTGTTCTAGGGTGAGTGTGTATTTCCTTTCTTTTATTCATTTCTATTTTCTCCTTCCTCATGATGGATGTTAATGTTCCTTTTCTCATGCCATTTAACTTTCATGAATGGAAATCTAAAATGATAATCACACTATGAGGTAAAGGGTTATACCACATCACTATGCCCTGAAATCTAAATGTTTTAACCGATGTGACAAATCCTTAGGTCTTCTTTGTATGTCCATTTCTCCCAACATACTATTTCACATCAATTCTTCCATAACACCTAACGGATCTTGGAAAAATCAAGATGACTTGTTTGGAAAACAAGATGACATGAGATCTCATGAGTTAGAGAACAAACTCCTAGGTTTGACTCCTAGTAACTTTGATAACCTACAAGCCTTCTTCTCCAAATTTTTCCACACGAGACTATTTTTGAAAGAATGTGGAGTTAATAAAAAGGATGCCCAACTGATTTTATCCATTCTTTCTAAGCTTGGACCCAAATACTCTGTCTTCATTTCTACCTTGCAAGCATGAAAGAAGCTTTAGGGACTTCTTGGAAGATGCCATCATTTGATAAATTTTCTTCCCAACTCATTCGAGAATAGGGAAAGTTGATTCAAATTGGTGCAATCAAGTCTAATTCACATGCCCTAATAGAAAGTAATGGTAAAGTAAAGGAGAAGAAACATGAGAAAAATCGGGAAAAAATACCAACCTAAGAAAGAAGTTAAGTCCACCCAATCCAAATCCAACATGAGTGCTTCTTCATATACTTCTAATCCTAAACCAAAGAAGGATAAGTGCAAGTGTTCCTATTACAAGAAGTTAGGACATGAAGATCATCAATGCATGAGAAAATAAATTGACCACCTTACTCATTTACTTGAGAAGCATAATATAGGTTTTCTTGAGTCTATCAAGAAAATGATCTGAAACTTGAATCTTCTAAGGAAAAGGAAATAAAGTCTAAGAAGAAGAAATGAAAAGACCTCGTAGCTAGAGTAGGTCCTTCATCAACATGTGTTATATATTATAGTGCCTCACACCAAATGGGTTCTTTACACATTAATTTTTCTAACATAGAACCTTATAGCATGTACCAAATCACTTTGGGTGATGATACATTTTTCACAGTAACTGGTAGTGGATCAATGAAGGTTGATGGTAGAACCTTCAATGATGTCCTTAGTGCTCCCCATCTTTCTACCAATATGTTATCATTCTACTATATCACCAACATTGGCCAAGGAATGTGTGTGGAATTAAAACCTAGCTCGATGATCATTAGAGAGATGTAAAGTGAGTCTACAGTGGCAGAGGGAAAGGTAGACCACCAGGCCTGGTTGTACACATTTTCCCATTTTACTCTTGACTCTTCTCCTACCACCTTACCTGACTCACCCAAATTATGTTAGTAAGCTATGACACAAATGGTTTGGCCATTTAAACTACCATTACCTTGAGAAATTAAGCCAATATGAGATGGTCAATGAATTGTCTTGCATCAATTTTTTGAAGGGAATTTGTGAGGGTTGTGCCATTTGGGAAGCACCACGAAGAGAAATTTTACAAGGGAAAATATTGGAGAGCTTCTCGTACTATTGAGCTTGTCCATAGTGGAATTTTGGATCTTTTTTTGTTTCCTTCATTCACCATAATTCAATACATACTTACCTTCATTGACAAATTTTCATGTTATACATGGGTTTACTTTCTCAAATAGAAATATGAAGTTTTTGATCACTTTTAAGAATTCAAGGCTCTCACCGAGAAAAAATCCAAAAGGTATATCAAGGTTCTTACAATTGACAATGGAGGCAAGTACATGAGAAATAAGTTTGATGATTTCTACACCTTCGAAGGAATTTATTTATAGCGTGTAGTTTCTTACGGTCCTTGCAAAATAGACTTGCAGAAAGAAAGAACAAATCTCTTAAGGAGATGACCACTTGCATGATCCAATCCAAATCCCTTCCTTCGCAAAGATTGGAGTGAATCCATGAACTATACTTGTTACATTTAGAGCCACATTACACACAAAATAATAAAAGGGATGACATCCTTAGAGGCTTGGTATAAACAAACATCTGATGTTGATAACTTTCATGTCTTCAAATCGATTGTCATGGCTCAAATACCCAAGAATACGCATAAGGCATTGGAAGCACAATCCAAACCTTGTATCTTTTGTGGGTATCCTAAAGGTGAAAATATTTATAAACTTGTTAACCACACTGCTCATCAAATTTATATCGAGAGAAGTGTGAAATTCAAAGAGACATATCCTACTTCCATTTCTCCACCCACAAAGGTCACTCTACCCCTCTCTAGCCATGATTCAAACTCTTTTAATGATCTTGTTGAGCCTCCCGATCCTAATCCTCCTACTCCTTTATATACTTATTCTAACATAAGTGATGAAGATGATTATGTCCCCTCTTAGTTGAGTGATGATCTGTTATATTTTTGAGCTTGAATCTCGTCTTGGTCATCCCTAGGATAGGAATGCCTTGTAGAGTGTTGGTGATTGGATAAATAACCCTTCAGATGAGATACAAACTCATTTAGAGTTTTCTGGCCTCATTCCTTATTCACCTCTTCCTCCAACCCTGTAATATTTTTGGGAGACTAATGGGATTCTTGAGTGGGATTCTACTATGGAAGAGGAATATTCCTCTCTCATGAAAAATCATACTTGGGATCTCACCCCTCTTCCTAAGGGAAGAAAAATGGTTCAATGTAGGTGGATATATCAAACCAAGTATGGTGTCGATGGGAACATCAAAAATTACAAGGCACGAATCATAGCTAAGGGTTTCTCCCAAGTTCATGGGGTTTATTATTCAAAGACCTTTACTCCCATCACCAAGATGAATTCTATTTGATTGACCCTAGCCATGGTTTCCACCAAAATATGGGATGTCCACCAAATAGACGTTAAGATTTCCTTCCTTTATGGTGACCTAGAGGAAGAAATCTATATGGAACAACTACCAGGTTATGTCCAAGATTCCTCCCTTATTTATAAACTTAAGAAGTCTATCTACGGCCTCAAACAAGCCCCTTGGGCTTGGTATTCCAAGATGGACTCCTTTCTTCTCACTTTTAGGTTCACTAGATGTCACTATGATCCAAATGTTTACATTTTGTAGTGAGGTGAGTCCATGATTATCTTAGTTTTTTACATCAATGACTTGTTGATTATGGGAAAATATTCCTCCATTATTGATCCTATCAATATTTCCTTAGCTAATAAGTTCTCCATGATTGACTTGGGTTTGTTTCATTATTTCCTTGGGATTGAGATCGGTCAGTTCGACTTGGGATCATCATCTCTTAGCCCAAGTATGCCCTTGATTTTCTTGCTAGGTTTAACATGGCTGATTGTAAGCCATCTCTCACTCCCTTCCTTTATGGATTCAAGTTAGTAGTTGATTTCTCCACTCCCTTAGTCGATGGTACCATTTATCACAAATTGGTGGGGATCTTGATCTATCTAACCCATACCAGAATGGATCTTTCATTTGATGTTGGCATCGTGTCTAGATTCATGCAGGATCCTCATGAGATGCATTGGAAAGTAATGAAGCAGATCCTTCACTATGTTAGAGGAACCTACACCAATGAAATTCATTACTTGGGAGGGAAAAAGATTGATTTAGTTGGATACATAAATTATAATTGGACCAGTGACCTCAATCATCACAAATATACCTCTAAATACATCTTTTCTCTTGGTTCGAGTCATGTCACCTGGTAAAGAAAGAAACATAACATGATTGATATATCTTCTACAAAGGAAGAATACAAGAGAGCAGTCAACGCTGCCATGAAATCTATTTGGTTATAGGGGATTTTGGCAAAGTTCAATATTTAGGTTAGATAGCCTACCATCATCTATTGTGATAACCTTAGCACTATTTCCATTTGTAAAAATCTAGTTCATCATCAATGAAAAATCACATCAATATACACATGAAATGCATTTGAGAGTTGACTCACGAGAGACATCATTAATTTTTAATCTTGTCTATTTAATTTAGATCGGGTTGTCAGACATATTTACTAAACCCTTCACTGAAGCCAAGTTTCCTCACTTAAACTCTCTTCTTGGGGTGAGGTCTACTATAGAAACACATATTATTTAGGCTTTATAGTCCTCTTCTTCTCTTCTTCTTCTATAAATATTTCAGTTTGTACATGGGTGCCTCATCATGCCTTGTTATCGGGACCCATATGACACATATTTCTTAGTTTTTTTAGGGAGTCCTCTTTTTCTAGATTTCCATGCCTCTTCCTAAGATTTGATGAAGGGGTGTGTTGGTGTTAGGGTAATATTATACCTTTTATTAGTTTATTAGGTTAATTACACCTCACACATCATGAGTCATATTTTTTTAGGGGTTACATGACATATGATAAATGTTTTCATGAAATATTTCATACTCATCATATGAGTCTTTTTCATATGGGAGTTACATGTTATTTTAGTATTATAACTCACTCCATCATTAGAGTATGAAAATTCCATGCATGGGAGTTATACAACACTCCCCATATGTGTTTCTCCTTTTTGATCTATGAGTATGAGTAGACCATTTTTTTCATGCACAAGTTCCTTGAGTTTATTTTTTCTTGCTAATTACTTGGAGAAATTATGTGTTGTCATTCAAGTGTCACTTTTTCAATGTGCACGCACTACGGGATATATTTATGCCCTCTTTCACTTACAATGATAATATTCTCACTAAGTTATTTTCACAAAGTCTCAATTTTATGCATTACAATGGATATACAATCGCCAACTATAATGCATAAGGGAATTCAATCCTTGGAAAACCTCTTTTTATCAAATTTTTAATAAATATTGGCAAAAATGTTCCTTACACATAAATGGAAAACCTTCATTAAGGTTCGATGAGAAAATTTGTGATTATGTGTTACAATAGAGGAATGTTCTTACTAAAATGCATGATTCTCTCATAGATGATGATGAGTTTCAAGATCTATTGACACAAATTATATTGTTCAACCACTACAAGAGTATATTATGTTTGATAAATTTTTATCTTTTTATGAACTATGCCATGAAATAAAAGAAAGAGAACTCAAAATCTTGACATTGATTTAACTCAAATACACACCTAATGTATTGACTACATATATAAAATGTTTTGAGGAAAACAAAGCTATAAAGAAAAATATAACGATAAGAAATAAGAAGAAAAATATACAATCAATGTTATATCTCAACCAACTACTAATTTTAAATTACAAGATCCTTGATGAAATTTCATGTGATTACCATCTCCATGACATATTATACTTAAATAACATCTTGAATATAACACTATATATCTACCTCCACTAATAGATGTGGATCCGAGCAAGCCTCAACCTAAGTATTTTGATTCTAATACCTATTTTTATTACCATTGATGTATCATAAAATCTCCTAATCAATGATACAAGCTAAAAACATGTGATTCATGATCTTACTAATAATAGTTCTGTTGAATGAATAACTCCTCAAAAATATTCTATTCCTCAAAAAGATGACAATGCCAAGCTTAATATATTCAATGATCCACAACCCAACCATGGTACTAAAACAAAAAGTGACTTCGAGGTCAATCATGTGTACAATATAAAACCTCTTCCAACTAATTATGACCACCCTCTAGATGCTCTTATTGACACTATTACTAACACTTTTCTACCATGACATATGATCACACTCAATGATATTCAGATAGTGGATAATGACTCAAATAGACATGCACTCTTTATTAAAACTTATATCAATCAATAGATAATTCACAACATTACGGTTGATAATGGTTCAAGTGATAATATTTTCACCATGGAATTTCTTACTACTTTGGGATACACTAAGAAACACCTACAATAGACTTTATAAGATATTAATGGGTTTAATTAACATACACAACATACATTGGGACACATTATGTTACCCTTCAAGTGGGATCAGCTGCTTTGGACACACCACTTATGGTTATTCTAATATTCAATATATGTGGCATGTTGTTAGGATGCCCTTGGATCAAAAAAATATACTCCCTTCCTTCTACTATACATATATGCCTCAATTGTATATATTTTAATTACATTATCATGGTTACACACATATCTTATAAATACACCTCTATGAACTACAATATCTATTGCTTCTTCTATTGCACACTATGCGCCAAGACGGTCATGTCACCTATGGAAACTCTATCTCTTCAAGTGAAAACTAATAATGTGGTGGACCCTCTTACACCATCACCTCCTCAAAAACAAGTATACCACAATGTACCTAATTGTATTTTGAAATATAATATGACAAATTCTAAAGAAAATGCTTGTGTCTTACATCATAATACTATAATGACACTTTATTTGTAAATGCATAAGACTCCCACAACTATATTATCATCAAATCCTCCTATGCAATAACATTTACACACCATGAAATTCAATTCTACTTCAAGTTCACACATACATGCATCTAACATCTCCACCTAAGAATATTTAATCTTCAATATCTAGACATGGGCATGCCTCTTGGATATCCCTATGCCATTGATCTAATCATCGTTAGCATCTCTTCCAAAAAAAAAAAAAAATTAAATACCAAAAGAATCAAAATATTTTAAAAAGTAAAAAAATCAAGTATTCAAAAACATAAAAATATTTCAAAATTTGAAAACCAGGACTTGAGCATGGTTTGAGTTACTAGTTTTTGCTTTACATAGGTTGTTTATCATATGATTTGATATGTGGCATATTATATTTTTACACATATACATTTCACATGGTGTTTGAACACAATGTAGGACATATTATATCACACATGGCATTCTAATGTTTCCTTTTCTTTTTCTACTAGAATTTCCTTACTAGGGGCATATTTCTACACAAAACACATTATACTAAAGTTATATATTTATATGTTATTCTACAAAGCTTTATATTTCTAACACAAGTCTTATGCTCATAGCTTACATTGTGTAATGTTATTATCACATTCCGATACTAATACATATGGTAATAGATACTAGTTTCTCTTACTATATGTATATACTATCTATTTTACTTGTGTAATGGATGTGTTGTTACTTTATATCATGTTTGGAACCTAACCCTTATTTGTTTGTGTGACATGTATTGTCTATTTCTTGCATCCCAAGAAGTCTTTACAAAACACATTATACTAAAGTTATATATTTATATGTTATTCTACAAAGCTTTATATTTCTAACACAAGTTTTATGCTCATAGCTTACATTGTGTAATGTTATTATCACATTCCGATACTAATACATATGGTAATAGATACTAGTTTCTCTTACTATATGTATATACTATCTATTTTACTTGTGTAATGGATGTGTTGTTACTTTATATCATGTTTGGAACCTAACCCTTATTTGTTTGTGTGACATGTATTGTTTATTGCTTGCATCCCAAGAATTCTTTACCGTGTGTGACCCTTGGCCCTTGTTTTATTATATGATACCCTTTTGTTTCTTGTGTGCGATTCTTAGTATTCTATATGGAATTATATTTGACTTGTACAAAATTGATCTTTTAAGTTGGTTGCACTTGTTACGCTTTAGTGCCATTATTTACATCATACATCATGCATCACCACTATGTCAACATCATGATTTTTATCACACTCTCCTTCAATGTGGTAGATTCTATATATGTCATATTTATAGACATATATATACTCTCCACATGTTTGGTATTTATATGTTGCTATCTTATTTTACATGGAATGGTACATGTCATCTTTTATATTAAGATGAGTGACCTATAATTATCTCACTCACCTCAAAAGAGGGATAATTTAATGGGCTTATTAAAAATTACATATTTACATATTATAAAATTATAGATTTATTGATTATATATTTACTTACTATAGATTATTAATTATATATTACAAACTTATAGATTACATATTACAAATTACAATAGCTACAACATTTGGTATAGTGCACTACATTTTGTTACAAATACAAGGGAATTATCCAAATTTAATAATTAAATCTTATTTTACAAATAAATTTTCAATATATTCCATGGAACACTTCCATTTCAAAAATTTCAGACTTTTTAGGTATGGGGGAATCAATATATTTGGTTCCCTTTTAAGAATTATCAGTCGAGAATGGGTGATGTACATTGTATTTAGTGATACACACTAGCCTTGACATCATTCCTAGAAAACCCTTGGTAGTACCACCTTTGAGTAGTGCACTACTCTACAAGTAATGAGTTGGCATTTACTACGCTCATTGGATAGATTGGTTTATTTTTTAAACATTGGGGATTTGATGACCCCTCAATTCTCCATCTTGTTGGGAAAGAATATCTTCCTCTAGGTGCCCTAACCAGGGGGCACAATCTACTCTAAGTTGTTTCACCAAGAAGTCTCAAAAAAAATTAGGGAATAGTTGGGTTATACAAATACAATTGTACTCCTTCCTTTCTCTCTATATATTTTCAATTTCATTTTTCAAATTTTAGATAAATTTTAGTTTTCATAATATGGACATTTATACACTCTAATTTTATAGGCTTCACTTTATACACATCTCAAAAAATCAAACACTCAAGATTTTGATCAAAGTCAAAGCATATTTACATAGCAGGTATGCATTTCCTTTAACTAGAAACTTTCATTTATTATATTTGGGGGATGTAGACACCTAAATTTGGCACTTGGTACTTCGATTATGTTGTATATTGCTTGATCCCTTTATATGACCATGCACACAAAAAAATCCAAAAAAACTATCCTAATCCGATTTTAGACTTGCAATCTCTCATCCTCATTCTCAAACACCCATAAGAACACTATTGCGAAATAAAAACTTATTACATATCCTATACACATAATTCTATACTATTAAAAATATTTTCTAGCACACTAATTAGAAGCATCTAGTAGAGACATGTTCTATATAGTAGTTTTATTCCTCCCGACATTTTTATCTAGGGTCCTCATTAAGGTAATTTTTTCTTATGTTTATCTTTATTCCCTCTCCTAGGATATAATTAGTTTGAAATATTGCATGTGATGTTGTATAAGTAAGAGTTAAACCTACGAGCATTTATTAATTGTCTTACCACTTGAAAACTTGACACAAATACAAGGAAATATTTGATCTTAATCTAATCTAAAGAAAATCATCCCTAAACTAGCTAATTTCAAGTGCAGAAAATATGAACAACCTCCGAGAAGGTGAAAGAAAACATTATCAATCATCAAGTGTCAAAATTATAGTTGCATTCATATAGTTGTGTCCTCGCATTTACGCTTCCAATAGGTGGAAAACATCATTGATATGATACTTCTTCAGAGTAATACTATGTAGGTGGCACAAGGATGCCACAACCTAAACTTATGACCCCTTTTTATAGGTCTTCTAAGAATATAGGGTTTAAAGGAAATATAACTGATTATAGAGACATTCATGTGTATCCCATGTGACCTATAGAAAAAGAGCATAACAAATAGAGATGAAGAAAAAAGAAAAAAAGAAGTGAAAAATATACTCAAACATATCCATCTAACTCATGATAGGTTTTGTATAACACTACTACCCTCCTCGGAGTGTTTTTGTTTAGAGGTAATTTCCAAAGTGATAATTTTAGAGATGAATCAAGTATAAACTATTTCCATCTTGTTCTCCCATGTACACATAAAGATCAGTCCATAAATTTGTACAAAGTGTAGTCACAAAATCATGCAATTTAGACATTTATTTATCCCAATTTCATACTACTATTTAGAAAGTTCTTGAGTGTAGAAAATACTAATTAACCCCGCCTTTGGCCACCCTATTGTACTTTTATTTTTCATTCCTGCACATTTTTATATGCATTCCCAGTCTATTTCGGCACTTTCTCCGTCATTTTAGCCTCGGGTGAGGCACCCCGATCCTTTTCAATCTTTCCCTCCACTTTTTGGGCTCTTTCTAACCATTTTTCATCCTTATATTTTTCCTATTCAGTGATGTGAGGTTAATTATGAAATTAGATCAAGATAACCCTATAAATATAAAGTTATGAGACCATAATGATGGACCTAGCATCATCTACTACCATCACTCATCTAGAGTTGCATCCATCTATTACATTTGCATCTACATAGCTCCATTATCAAGGCACAAACTAGGGAGTCTGCATCACACTTCTTAGGGGGGTGATTTTATTCTATTCCATGCACACATGATATTACATTTTCTATTGTTAGTTATTACTTGCCACTTCATAAACTGCGACTGAAAAAAGAGCACCTAGAGAATGGCATGCACACACCCACGGAACTATATTTGGGTCTAAAATGTAATGCAACACTCGAGTAATAAGCCTACTATTTTGGCAAAATTGAGGTCATCTGACCCATTCATTTTGTATCTTTATTTTTAGGGTTTTGATACTTATTTCTTGTATTCTTATAGGTATTTACATCATCTTGGATTATTGGCGACATACAACATGAGACAATGAACCGATGCGACATACTGTGAGGGTTTCATATCACCTTCCGACCCTATGAGAATCAATTTCCAATATTGTTGCAAACTAGGTCACATGTTCGCATACCAGAGCACCCGTGGAAACCCCGATCCTATTCCAGTGCCCCGGTCTCTTCAAATCTCTCAAATCCAGCCTTTTCAAGATCTCTTCACATTTGTTCTTGTTTATGAAACTTCAAGTCGTATCTGTGAAACTCTGCAATGCCAGACATTTGTAATCAATTGAGTTCTTTCCTTACCCTATTCTTGCATATTAGGTTTTTATTTCCATTTTTTATATTATATAGCTTCTTTATTTCTATTTTAGCACATTTATTTACAACGTTTATGTCCTCCTAGATTAGATTAACTACCCCCTTATTATACAAATTTTAGTTAATCATTTTGGTGAACCCGACCATTTTCACGCTTAGGATCTTCCTCTTTCTTATATCATGGTTCATTAAGTATATTTATATGATTTACTTAAGAGATATCCCCATTTCCAGGATATTATGCAAAAATAACTAGATTGCATGAATTTGGATGATGATACACCACTACACAAAATAAGTCCTATATTCGATCATTTATCTAACAACTCCGATCTTCATGATCCTCCATCTACTCAACTCATATTGGATTCAATGCAAGCTTTACATGTTGTAGTTCAAGACAAATTTAAGGCTATGTAATCAACCATTACATCCCTTAGATCTGAAATTCAACAGCTAAAGGATGCTTCTCAATCACATGTTTGTGCTCCTTGTACATCTTCTGTGCATTCTATGTCTACTACATGTCATCTAGCTAAACCACAAGACACGTCATTTCCTAATCCTCTTATATTTTAGCATAATACTATGCCACATGACATTCTTATTTAACTCCTTAGTCATCAATTGATTTTCTTACCGCCTACTCATCATTATCCTCCTTATCGACTAGCAAAATATCAAGGTCGTCCATATTGCAATTATCATCGCATCAATGGACATAATGCAAATGATTTTCATACTTTACATCACTTAATCAAGTATTAATCATAAAGATATTATTTCATTTAATGCACAACATCCCCTTCCTAAGGCTATGTCCACTTGGGCTCCTAAGTCTCTTCTTCCTTTGACTAGTCAAGATCCATCTAAGCAAGCACCTACGACATACTCATCTACACGGCTAATATACCATGTTATATGGCTACTAGAGAGCCTCCCTCTAATCTCTCTAGGAAGTTCTAGATGATTATCTTATTAATTACATGCATGATATTGACAACCCCTCACATGTGCATAGTGATCCTTCTCCTAGTTAGACAAACACTTCTCCTATTCCTGATGTTGCTTCTTCTCCATCTAATGAGCATCAAGTTAGCATCACTCAAGCAGCTTCTAAGTAACCACCTATCGATGTTAGTTCACTAACTCCTCCTACTAAGTCGTCTATAGAATTACAAAGTCAACCTAAGCAACCTCCTTTAAAACTCAGTGCAACATGGCCTCCTCTCAAATCTAAACTCCAACCAATTAAGTTCGTCAAAGCAACTAATCCTCCTTCTAATTTTTACAATATATTTTCACTTTCACCACCACCACCTACTTCTAATGTAAACCTTGACCAACAAGGTCCCACCACATGCAAACTTGGTCTTTGGTAGGTGACTCTTGTCACTCTACCCTCCTGATGACACACTCATATTCTTATGGTTCTTATATGACTGTTGAGGGTCTTTTACCATAAAGAACCTTGTTTCATCTTACATTACCATATTCCTCCATTACATCACCACCTATACATACACACATCTATAATACTTTAACGCTCCTTATGCATCATCAATTGAACAAAATCTATAATGCTTCATCACCCTCATACATCATTTATTACATAGTACACGCATTATCATACACTTGGGGGCATAACATCCCACATCCCCCTAATCTTAGCATCTACGCATATCTCACATTTTCAACATGATTGTTACCCGATGATGCACTCTTGTGCTTTGGTTTATACTTGACTATTGTGGGATTATTTCAATGAACCCGATGACACGCACTATTAGCATTCTACATTTCATTTCATCACACATACTCATGCGTCATACACCACACATCCTAAAATTTTCTATAACCTTTTGACATGTACGCATTCGTTCATCACACATTTCTAATTTATAATATTAATATGAACTCTACACATTTAGGATCATACATTATTCATCTTACACATCACATACATTGCTAGGTTATCTACGTGCATACTTACATTGTACATTATGTATCTATACATCACATATATCCTATGAGTCTAGTGTTAGATTACATTTTACACCTTCTACACATTTACCGCATGGTCATTTCATCATTACACATGTTACATTATTTTCTACGTGATGTGTTCACCACCCTATAATGCACTTTAGTTCCTAGGTCCATACTCGACTACCAAGGGTTTACAAATCAAATGGAGCTTATATTCATAATGAGACATTTCATCCTACAACATTCCTAGGCTAGTGACATACGCTTTAGGCTAAATCATCACTCACTTTTTATATCTAGTAGTGGTATACACTTTAGGCTAGATCACCACCTCCATTATATCATCTTGTAGTGGTATACACCTTAGGTTACATCACCACTCTTTATCCTTTCATCATATAGTGATATACGCTTAGTGCTAAATCATCACTCCTATTTATCCTTTCATTGAATATAGTGATATACGTTTAGTTCTAAATCATCGATCCTCGTAATCCTTTCATCTTATAGTGATATACACTTAGGGATAAATCATCACTCATCCTTTCATCTTATAGTGATATATGCTTAGGCTAAATCATCACTCATTCATTCATCAAGTCATGATATACGCTTCTGGCTATAGGGTTCATGTACATCCTTTCTATATGTCACACTTCATCACCACTACATACACACTCATAAAAGAGCATTAGACAAACAAAAACACTACTCAACCATTTCCCGATGATGCACTCTCGTTTATGGTTCATTATTGACTTATGAGGGGAAAAAATGAACCTCATTGAATACAATTTCATCCACTCGGGGTGGCTCCTATCACTCCATATTGCATTCCATTTCATCCATCCACAACATGTTGTGTTACCTTGGTGCATTTATTCTTGCTTGTTAGTGTTTTACATGTTCACTTTATTACACATGTTAGATTGATTTCTTATATGTCATTATCTATACCATCCACACATGTGCGTTCACACCTTTGTTTCGTGTTATCAAAAATACATGACTCCTACACACGGCATGAATGCTCACCTTCAACCCTTACTATATTGGTCACTTGGTGCATCCACATTAGTCTTATCCATGTGTTATTGTTTCATTTTGCACTTATCACCTTACCTTACTTGATCATACACGCTTTTGACATATTGGTTATTTCTATAACATGTTAACATGTGTTCCATGTGTAGTACTTGTTTTGCAGGGTTATATGTTTCCATGAATCCTTGTTTGCTTTTATGTACTTGTTTGCTATTATTTGCTATTGTCTATGAGATTTTCCCTTTGTTTATGTGCACACTTGCTTGTTTTTTGTGGCCATGATGGCCTTGCATGTCTTGCAACATCATGAGTGATGTCCCTTGTTTGTAACCCACTTTGTGTGGCATCCTTATTCTCTTGCGTGTTTTACATTGTCTACGTAGTTTACACATGTTTTCTATATGCATGCATTGTTTTCTTTAGTCTTTGGCTATCCTTCTTGTTTGTGCGTGTTGGTTTCTACCAAGAACTTTTCAGTGGTACACAAAGCACAGAGTGCGGTTGGTCATCTTTTTGGGGCCGCATTCTCCTATCAAGCAACATCGCATGCGCCCCAAAGAGGGGGCATCATTTTGGGGTTTCTACAACTAACACATAGATTCTATACCGACACGGTTCGAGTCTTCTACATGAGTGGGTTCAGACCATTCTATGAACCCCATACACATGGCTTTTACAAAACATGGTGTCCTTAGTATTTTTGGGAAGCTATTACGAGGCTTGGGAGTTACATTGGGTGTACCTATCTACATTGCTTCATCCAGTGGCTTTTGATCACCCAAAAAACTAGGATGCTATAGAGATATCTTCACACACATTTCAGCAAAAGCGAGTTAGAGCTTGGAGAACATAGAGCATTTCCTCCCTACACTTATTCATCCAGGGTGGCATGAGATTGCCCAAAAAACTTGCAGTATAGGATATCCTTCTACACTCTTTCTCTCGACATGGATCAGGTGCACATGTTCCATTTACACTTTTTCATTTCACGTATTTTACATTTGCATACTTTACATATACATGCTTATTTCACATAGTGTTTTTTACATACATACATATATGACTACTTGGTCATTTTCTCCTTGCATGTCCAACCGTATTAGAAATAAGTAATCAAATTGGGGGAAACAAAACAACGATGATGACAACAAAAACATTCCATGATAGCACATACTTTACTAACCATGCGGTACAATACACACCACAATAGCTACACACGTGTTCTACCCTAGGTCCAATCTCATCACTTTTTATTTGTGCATTTTTCATCTTTAGAATCCACACTCCTCCATTTTATTTTTTTCATTACACGCTCTTATCTAAGTCCTTTGGCACGTTTCTACTACACTCTTCATGGACATCAAGTACGCATTATAATTACTTTATGTTACCAAGCTTTCACTCACCAACATAAAGTGGGGGCAAAATGTAGTCACAAAAAATGTACTTTAGACATTTATTTATCCCAATTTCATACTACTATTTAGAAGGTTCTTGAGTGAAGAAAGTATTAATTAACCCCAAGTTTTGGCCACCTTGTTTTACTTTTATTTCATCATTCCTACACATTTTTATATGCATGCCCATTCTATTTCGGCATTTCCTATCATTTTAGTTGATGCAGCCTAGAATTGTTAATTAACACCTAATCGCGTTGTCACATCACTCAACCTAGGTAAGAGCTCACCCAAAGTGTGTAAACGCAGTTGTGCGGGTCCCTCTTAGGAGTTTCATGTGAGAGAATGGTGGTATGTTAAAATAGTAAACATATATTTTAAGAACTAATACATCTATTCATCATTTATATTCAACCAGATCTATAAGAGTTAAAGGTAAATCATCATGAAAATAATAACATGCATTGATAAAACACATCACACAATCGTTTGTTTGGCCAATTTCCTTTATCTATTCATCATACCAACAATAAAAAACTTCATACAATACTGTGCATGCATGCATGGATCATTACAATTATCCCATCACATGTACTCGTGTTTTCCCATTCTTCAAAACATATGTTTCCATCCATATCTATATATATGTATCTATATTTTCTAAGTAATTCATTACATATATATATATATATATATATATACTAGCCCTTCACCACTTAACATTACACACACACACACACACAAACACACACACACACACACATAAAGGAACGCGCCTTAACTCTACGTAAATTATAGCCATACATGCAGTATGTTATCATAGATTATTAGATTGTTGATAGTTAATCAAGTGATGGATCTATTCTTAAGTTATTCCCATGCAAGAGTGAGTTGACATGTCCTTCCAAAATATCCACGAAGAGTGGCGTGCAAATCTCAAAGATCGCTTTGTGTACTTTGCATACCAATCTCTAAGAATAGACTGATCTCCAAAATGGCTAAGTCCTTGAGAGTCTGACTCTACACCTCCATGCGTGATGCCTTCCTATACCTTCACGCTTTTGCTCCTGCGCTATTCTTCCCATGCGGACTCTATGTGCAAGTTCAACTAAGTGTTTTCTCTTATCAACATTACCCCACACTAATCTCATTGTTGCCCCAACAATGGTGATGCCCAAAACTTATACAAAGAATGGATAAATAAAGAATAGTTGAATAAAGAATTTTGAATAAGAATCTTGAATAAGAATTTTGAAGAAGATATACATAGCTAACAAAATTGTTTAGGCCTCAAGCCCCTCCGTCTCATCCTGAAGCAGCAACTCTAGATATTCTTCTTTGATATCTGCTTCCAGGTTCTCCCTCATTGTTAGCACTACCCTGCTATTTTAGGCATGTCTGCAATGATGGACTACAGCTCTTCCATGGAGAGTTTCCCTTGCTCATTTTGTATTACAAGCATTATGCTTGACATAGAGGTTTACACCCCTTCCAGTACATCCATCTTCTGAGCAATGAGCTTTCCTAGCTCCTCCAACCTCTCCTTATGCGGTGCCTGCGCTGCAGCTAGTGCCTTGCGCTTTTGCTTTACCAGGACTAAGCATTCAGCATGGCCTAGGGAAGCATCCTTCATCACCTTGTGGACCTCATTCTCCTCCTCCAATGTTTTCACCATGATCAGCGCATCTGGGGCTATGCATATTGTTAGCACATGATCGGCCTTCTTCAGTTTGTCACGGGTGGCTTGTAGTAGACCTTCATAAGTAGCAATCTTCCCTAGCTACTGCAGCCTGCACCTTTTCTATCTTTTCCCGGAGTCCTTGGGCTATGAGGATACGCATGCCTTTTCATCCTCCAACACTAATGTTATCATTGTTTTCACATAGTGCATCGCAGAAGGAAATTCTTTGGTACCCGAGGATTCTAGATGTGGGCGTACCTTTAGAACATCATCTCCAATTTCCTCTACCATACTAACAAAAGTGTCATATTTTCTTTTGATTAAGTCCTTTTCCTACACTAGGCGTTATCTCCACATCTTTGGCTTTTAATTTCTCTGTCAGTGCCTTGATGGTAGCAAATTTATCTATGTTTCTTCTTGCTACTTCGAAGGATACTTTCACTAGAGCATTGCTCACCTGCTCATCTGACATCATTGTTGGTTTGATTGTCATGTGGCACGTTTCAGGTGCCTTCTTCAACCGCCTTGACGCACACGATTCTTCACCAACATCAAAGTCGGGCTCATCCATGTGCGTGTGCATAGACCATGAAAGTTGCTTCCTTGTGCGCAGAGTCACCTTGTCCTCGTCCATGAGTGCCCATCCAAATAAATCCTTCTGCTCGATGGTGCTCTAGAACCGAGTGTGAATGATTAGCTTTGGGTCTTCTGCATACCCCATGGCATGTGCCTTGGCATCCTCCCCTGTTCGACGGGATCGAGGTCCTCTTGGAATGGTTGCATCAAGGTTGGGAATACCAGATGTATCCCCACCCTTGTCCTGTGTAGCCTCTGATTGACCCCCTTCTTCTCCTTCCATCTTCTCCTCCTCATGTTGAGGCTCTTCTTCAGTTGGAGATGAAGGTGCCTTCTCCTTAGATTCCTCTATTTCCTCGCTCAACCTGAGTTTTCTTTGTTTCTTCTCCTCTGGATCCTTCACCTATGGGGTTCCTCCTTGTGAACTTGTGCGCTTAAACACCTTAAATATTTGTGCGCCTGCTCCTCCCCTATAGCTCCTTCTCCCTGGGGACTTGTTGCACACTCCCCCTCCTAGCCAGATGGCTACTTCCTCCTTCACACTAGGCCGCCACTATCTTTGGGTTCTTCATCCTCTTCCTCATCATATTGCTTGGGCGCAGAGGGCCTAGGTGCAGAATGTTCTCCATAGTATATTTTCCCTTCGGTGGCCCTAGAAGCACGAATTTGTTCTCCATGTACTTGTTATTCTCCATTTTAGGCTTCAGTTGGAGGTATATTAGTGCGGCCTCGATATCCACAATGGCTAGTGTTTCTAGCTTAATGCTCAAGGTTTCTAAGATGTTATTCTCATTATATGCATTCCTCCATGGATATACATAAGTCTTTTCTTATGGTGTGATACTCAAAGTCCACCTTGTCTACATTAAACACCAACCTCCATGTGTTGGTGATATATGAATGCAGACTTGGAAGTACTCTTGTGTGTGGGAAATGCATATGGTAGTTTGCACTAGGGGCTCCACGACCCATCTACCATGGGAAGCGCATAATGCAAAAGTGCTGGTAGATCGCAAACTATACCTATTTTCCAAGGACCGAGGGAAAATCCTTGGGTATGCGCCATTCTTCTCCAAATGCCGCGCGGAGCCTATCATACCACATCTCAACGCGCTCCTTAACTCCTCCGTCATCGACCCTTTGCAAAGATACTTGCTGAATCACTCAGCTGGAGACTTATGATTCATGGGGTATTCCCATATGTTCTCTTTTGGGCCATCTAGTACCCCAATCTCCATGAAGACTAAACTCAATAAGATACACCAAAACTTATCTTACTCCCTTTGCGCTTCCTCAACTATCCACTCTGCAATGAATCCAATGATGTTATAAGTGGTTCCCTCTGACATGCGCTTGGCCACATGCAACCACATAGAATTAACTTGTGACCAACATTCTTGGTCATTCAACTTTGTGGTTAGATGTGTCTTGCTGTTGCCTATATTACTGGACAATTTTTCAACTTGTCAATGTCCATCCCACGCGGTCCTTTCTGATAGCCCAACGCCTTCTATGTCTCCAAAATGGTGCTTTGTTAGCTAAGTCAGTCTTAATGTCTTCACCGTTGCCCGTAATCCAATAACTATGGCAATAAGGATGGGTGTCTGGTCTTACCCTTGTCTACGAAGTAGAAAAAGTCCTCATGGACTCGGCTCATCACCATCTATACAAGGGTACATACTTTCCAAAGTATAGAATCTCATAAAGCTAGTAGACACCATTTCCCTTGAGTAACTTATCCCGGCATCATCGTATATTGGCATGCCATCCTCATTGTGCCTATTCGTTCAAGAGGTGAGCATGTCGCCTAACTTCTTACGGTTTTCATTGGTTCGGTGATTGTATTCACTTATCTTGCTCTCTGTCTTATGTGGGTATTCCATTCCCGCCCCACAATAACTTCTTTGGTCGTGCATTTCGGATAAAATTGCTCTCTAGGGCCATCTCCTCCTCTTCTTACACCACCACCTTCTTCTTTTCTTTTATCGGTGTTGCTTTCTTCTTTGGTGCCATTCTTCTTTCAAGGTTTTGTTTTATAGATCAGTTGCTATGTGTTTTGAGTAGTTTGTTTGAACCCTAACCCGATTCTTCCATGCCCTAATTTGTAATCCCGAACTTGCGCACCCTAGCTTTGTTTTATTACTCTACTTCGTCAAACCCTTTTCCTAGGGGATCAAGCCCTTCAAATAAACAAATCTCTTCTCCGTGCCTGGTTCGCTTGCTTCATACCTTGAATTAGTTAGCTTTATGCTCTTCGTGTATAGGCTCTCTATCAAATTCTCATAGTCGCAAGGGTAAAAATGAAATCGCATCCTATCCTTATATAGATTTCTACTTTTCACTGCATTAATTGATCCTCCACCTACCAAATTCTCCTCATTTATGACCCATTTTTATCATTTCCGCATGCGGTATATTTTCGCACCAAAGCTATAACCTTCTAGCATGCCTCTTTACCCTTTGTCACAAACTTCTCTTTAGCACGTGCTCTAGCACCCAAGTACCTCGTCACTGCACCATCTCCTAGTAATTACCATGGCCTCCACTTACCTCGCATTATACTTTCCCTTATCCATCTTCATCCTTTCTTATCTTGAGAAGCAATCTTTTGTTAGTTACCCTTAGCAACCTTCTTTCTCAACACCCACAGCATGACATCTTCACAGCATATACCTGAGAGTCACCAACAATCCACCCCACATGAAAAAGGATATGCAGTCCTCTGCGCATCAACATGCTTCATATTGTAGTTAGTTTCATGCACGCAAGCGCGCTTATTACACAACCAAGAGCTAAAATTGAAAAGCATAACGACATTGAGAGAAATACATTAAGGAAATACATAAAGGGAAAGCTAATGTATCCGGAATACTACCTTATTACAAACACCAAGAAGACTTATTTATAGTAGGGCTTTAACCTACTCCCGTTAAAGTAACTGGGAAACCAATATATGAGTAATAACATATGGCCCCAACCAATGCACCTTGAGCTTTCCTGGATGGTGTAAAAACTTGGAGTCATATAAAGTACCATTTGTCCCACCACAAGTTTCTTATCCCTGATGTGTCGATCATGCCATGCCTTTGGGGTGCTTTCTCATGTTTCGACTCAAGCGTGCGATGTCTGGCGCACTCATCTAGTTGAAATATCTTTGCAATCCATTCTTCCAAGGCTTTCTCATCAACTAGACCTCCAGCGCATGTAATGCGCAAGGAAGGTAACATAAATTCTAGAGGTAAAACAGCTTCCGCGCCAAACACCAATTGAAAAGGTGTGGCTTTGTTTAATCTTTTGTATGTTGTTCTATAAGCCCAAAGAACAACTGATACTTTATCATCCCAATCTTTCCTCCCAACATCACAAATCTTGGTCAATGTGTGGCTCAAGATCTTGTTAAAATCCTCACCAGTCCCATTTGCTGAGGGTGATAGGGTGTAGTTTTATGGTGGGCAACCATAAACTCGTCTAAAAGAATTCTTATTGTCTCATTTAAAAAATGTGTGCCCCTATCACTTGTTAAACTTAAAGGATAGCCATACCTTGTAAGAACATTCTCCCATAAGAACCTTACTGTTGTAGAAGTTGTACAGTCCTTTGTAGGTGCTACTTCTGCCCATCGGGTAAGATAATCTGTACAAGTGATGATATAACGTGATCCAGTCCTGCGCATGGCTAGTGAAATAGGCCCGACAAAGTCAATTACCCATTTCTCAAATGGTTCTTCACTTGTTATTGGTCATAGGGCATCTCATCCCTTTGTCATGGTCAACCGAGACGTTGATAATGGTCACAGGTCTTACAATACGCTTTACAATCCTTGTACAATGTTTCCCACCATAACCCAACAAGTAGGATCTTGCACGTTGTTGCATCACCTGCATAATGGCCACCTACAATACCACCATGTGCTTCTTCCATTATGTCCTTCCGTTCATGCTCCAAGACACAACGGCGTAACACCTCATCTGCCTAACTTGTAAAAATCACCACTAATTAACATGAATGGTGCCGCGTGAATAGCAAGTTGCTTCTTCTCTAAAGCTTTCATGTCATCTGGCGCCATACCAGTCTTTAGAAAGATAGCAATGTCCTCCTAATTCAATGGTGCATGTTGTAACCTATACATTTGTGCATCAGGCATGGTCTCTTCTATTGTTTGTGTCTCTTCCCCTTATTGAATTCTAGACAAGTGATCCGGTCTAGAATTGTTTGTGCCTGGTTTTACCACGATTGTAAAGTCAAACTCCTAAAATAAGAGTATCCATCGGCATATGTGCCCCTGTAAAATGGGCTTGTTCTCCAAATATTTTAATGCCATGTGATCTGTATAAAACACAAAGGGGGTAGCTAACAAATACTGATGAAATTTGTGTAAGGCATAGATCATGGACAAGGCCTCATTCTGTAGTGGTATAATTTTGTTCTACAAGGGTCAACTTCCTACTAGAAAAGCAAATGGGATGATCAATGATACCTTCTCCTGGTTGAGCTAAGATAGCACCAATGGCTGTGCCAGAAGTGTCCACATGAACATGAAAAGGTTTATCCCATGAAGGAAAATGCAAGATGGGCGTGGTAGTAAGTTTCTGCTTCAATATCTCAAATGCGCGCTGTTGTGACTCCCCAGTAGAACATACCTTTTCCTTGGAGAAATTCTTCCAAGGGTGCGGCAACTTTTGCATACCCTTTTATAAACTTCCGGTAATACCCTGTATGACCCAAAAATCCACGCACCTCACGCTGATTGGCCGGTGCTTTCAAGCCAATGATAACTGCAACTTTAGCTAGATCAACCAACAACCCTTCCTTATAGATAATATGTCCTAAGAGTGTGCCAAAGGGAGTAGCAAAGATGCACTTCTTGATGTTTAATGAGATACTCAACTATCGACATCTTTCAAACATTAAGTGCAGATTGTCACAATGATCCTTAATCAGCCCATAAACGGTCCAATCATCAAGATAGACCTGTAAGAAGTTATGAATAAAATCCTTGAAGGCTTGTACCACTATCCTTGAAAATACTGTAGGGGCATTCTTCAATCCAAAAGGCATCACAGTATAAGCAAAGCTTCCCCATTTAGTAGTGAAGGTGGTCTTCTCTTAATCTTCCAGGCAATTCTAACCTGATGATACCCTAAAAACCCATCTGTAAATGAATATATTTCACACCTAGCCACTCCTTCTAATATTTCCTCCGTGAATGGCATAGGAAAGGGATCTGTAACACATGCTGCATTCAACTCCCTATAATCAACACAAATTTGAATCCTACCATCCTTTTTTATGCTTATCACCATAGGACTAACCCATTCTGATTCATCCAATGGTGAATGATCCCATATTTCAACATCTTGTCAATCTCCTCCTTTACTTTCTCATGAAAATTGGGATTCATCCGATATGGTTGCTTCCTAACATGGCGCGCACCTTCCTTGAGCTTTATCTTCATTTCTCCAAGTGATATATGCATGCCTTTAAGTTCATGGTATCCTCTTGGGAATAAGTCCTCATAATCGCAAAGTAACTCTATGATCTTTGCTACTCTAATTCTGACCAATAATCCCTAATTATCACCTCCTTAGGTTCAACTTCTGTGCCTATATTGACCTTTGTTGTCTTCATAGGTTCGTGATATGTGCACACATCTACATCCACACTAGATAACACTTCACATGTTCCATGTGAATGATCCACATCCAAGTGCTCAACTTCCTCCTCATCAATTATGTAAACCATCTTCCCCTTATCTTTTTCCAGAGAAGTGCACTCAAGTAATATGATATCATCTTCTTCATCCGCAAAGCGCACGCCCCTGTCTCTGTCTCACCAAATAATTCTGAACAAGTTCTTCCACTTTCCCATTGTCTCCCATAGTTAAGCGCTTGATAAAGCTTAAAGTTGTGTTCACTGGTGGTGTAGATGAAAAGAAGTCAAACATTTGGATCATCCATATAGTCAAAGTTTTCCAGTTTCCAGTGTTGCGATGTAATTCAACATATACATACTAGGCACGCGTGTAACCTTTTAGAGTAGAATAAAACCGATGCACCCAAAGTGAAGGTGGTAATGCTTCCTGTCCTACTATCCAGAGTCTCTCACACTACTATGGATATGATGTTGAGCAAGTTGATCACCATGATAAGGGCTTATGTTTGTAGGTGCATTACTTCTTAAAAATGTGGTGATAAGGTGGTCCCAATCGTTTCCCATTCTAAGAGATTATCCCTGTGGACTACCCACCAAAGACGCGGCCATCCCGCCAAAAGTATATGACAACATAGCGCGTCGTGTAAGCTGGTCAGCCCAATTTATTTCCATGGCCTGTAAGAACCCAACCAAATCTTCAAATCCAGTATAGCGGGGTACTGCATGACCTATACATCAAATAGAGTGAAAACCCATCTTGCAAGTAACCATGCACTTAACTTCGCACCCCACCAGTTCATAAGTGCCATGAGCCCAATTATCACAAGCAATACTAGTAGTATCGTTGATTGATTGAGAATCTTCCCAATGAAGGATTCCTTCCTTAGATGGATCATTGACCTCTGGGTCCCGAATAGCGCATACATAGATTCTGTTCAAGTCCTCTTCACTTAAAGGTTCCACATATGGCACGGATTTCCCATCTATCAATGGTATTATGACCCTTTCCTCCTTGTTCTCAAAGCTGATATACCCTTTGTTAAACCTCAAATCAGCATTTTTCACATAACACCAAGGGCACCCAAGCAAAGCTAGGAAACTATCTACTTCTGCAAGTGCTAGCACTTCAAAGTCTCCTGTGAACTTGGCCCCTTGTATAGTGATAGATGCATCCTTCAAAACTCCTATGGGAGTAGCTTTAAGTTTTTCCATGAACAATACATTAGATACTTAATGGGGTCTCCCCATTTGTTCCCTCGCATCAATGTAAGTACATTTACTTCCACACCACCCGCTCAAAGATCCACCCGCCCACAATAGCATTCAAAGTGATCTCCTTGTCGTAGTTAATGCTATCGGGGGAAGATTGCATGAAGTATTTGTCTTCTAGTTTCAGTTCATGCATGCGTAATATTCCCTTTCAACCAATTTCCTAATAAAGGAATAATATTCTCGCGCAACATTCTACATACCTCTTGATGTCGTCAATATCCGATGGGGCTTGTTTCGTATCCTTTTGCTCTAATTTCGAGACTGCTCTTTTAAACCTTGTATCTCACCTTGAAGGCTCCTAAGGACCTCCATTGTGTCCGATAGACTTCTTTCGATGAGCTAGATCACGGATATCTAGCATGTAAAACCTCCTCCTAGTGATTTTCAGCTTCATTGCAACACCTCTCTTGCGTGTGTCACCTCGGGCGCGTGTGGTTATCTTGACTATTACCGCCTCAAGTTCTGGTGTTAACTTTGGCATCCACTAGTTCTCTACAAGGCACTAGATTCTAACCATCCCCGCTCCCTTGTTTTATTGCTTGTGCTGCTTACTGAGATGCTCATACAAGTCCGGACACTCTTCATAACTATGCCCCTTTCCACAAAATGAATAGGAAATATTTTGTGGGCATTCGCGCCTATAATGATCAGGTGAACCACATGTATAGCAAGTTCCTCATGGGAATTCACTCTTCCTCCACCTCAGCCTCGTCCTCCATATCCGCCTCTATATCCTCATCCCCTTTCACAAGATCCTTCAAACCTTCCGTCATTCCTGTCATAGCACGTTTTATTATAATCCTATCCTGATGCTCATTCTTCCCTTTAGAATTATCAGCCACACTCGCCTATCTGACCCCAATATCAATGGCATCATGGATCTAGCCAATCAATCTACAGTCCTCAATATCATGGGTCATGGACCTATAAATTTTACAAAAGGAGGATACATTCTTTCCTGATCGCGCGTTGTAGTAGGGGCAGTGACTAGCATCATGATTCAAATGGAAAATCTCACAGTCTAATAACAACGAACGTATAGTTCTGGAGGGAAACTATCCTTAGTGTGCCCTTCCACTTCACAATTTGTACACCAGATTCTGAGCGCATTTCATGAGTTGAGTTTTCGATAATTTCTCTAACTGTTTTGCCATAGCCGTTATCTGAGCTTCCAAGAATGGACTAACTCCAGTGTCAATATACTCACAACTACTTCAGCGCATAAAGTAGCTTCCAATGCTTCACACGGATCAGTATAAGTCTTATGTGATAGTGCTCTTCGAAATGGGGTAATCAATCCCTACGACAAACCATTGTGCATGCTGACTTGCATGAATGTCATAAGAGAGTTTGGATAGAAGTGTTTTAAATCATGCATCATACTCACATACACTTTCAGTAGTGCCTTGCTTTATATCCTTGAGTGTGCTTATACTCTTCTGCTCAAACTCTGGGATGTGGAACTCTTTTAAGAAAGCATCTTTCAATGTTGCATAGTCAATACAAGTTTGATTGGGATCAAACTTCCTATACCAATTGTGCGTGCACGTGCGCCTGCAATGTAGTAGCAAATTGACTTGCCTTGCGCTCAGGGGCCATAATACCTTTTACGTGCCACAATATTTCACACATATGAACATGTTCAAGCATCCTTGATACCTCTATATTCTGGGAGACAAAGGGACATCTCCATATAAATGTTTTGGGGTTGTTGCGGGCCTTGACCACCCGACCCAAAACCTCCTTGGTTTCCTCTTCCTCCAATACCACCGAACCACCGGAACTAGAACTACCCATACCGCCCAATCCTCCTCCAGAATTTGGAATAGGGCTCGTGGATGCACTCCCCTGTGCCCCAACAGTGGTACTATATTGGACCCCTACAGTCTAGGAAGTGGTCCCAGCTCCATAGGTGATTCCCACACTCGGCATGCTCATATTCTGTGCAGATGATGAGCCTGAAAACGTACCCCCAAAGAATAACAAAGTTATCTGTGCTTTACCATTGGTGTACTTGCTATCTTACCTATTTGTGCTTTCACTTCCTAAATTAAAATTGTTTTTACCTGTTGTACTAGATACTGGAAAACCAAGCACAAGGGCTAGGTCAACAGGTTGGCTTAGATGCGCGCCGTGGCCTAGGTCATATCTACTGGCGTGCTTCCATGTGAGGCTGAAGAGGGTTCTCTGTCATGCTTCCCTAGATGGGGGAGTTCCTGATGCTCTTGCTCTTCTTCCTCCCCATGAGCCTCAAATCCTTCACAAGCCATCTCTCTCCACATCACCATCCGTTCTACAATTTCTTTCCTATTGCATAATTCCCTCTCGTGTGCCTCATCATACTTCAGCCGCCTCTCTTCCCTTTACCATGCTATCGCTAGGTCTGTCATCTTTCACCAATCATGTTCCTACCCCCGCGTGGAGATTCTTTTAGCTTTCCATGGGTTTAGCTTCCAAGTTCAACGTTACCATTAGTATTTTGATTGCCAGCAGAATACCTTGCAAATGCATCCCTCAGGATACCATAAAAATTGGAACTCGCTACCTCCAGGCATGCATAAGTCGAAATTGAATACTCCAAAATATAGCTATTTAGGATACCACGAAACTAGGTATCTACCGCACGAGTCCAGCTCAAGTTAGCATCATATAGTGTTTGAAATTCCTCTTGTGTCCAAACAAGCATGCGATACCTCCAATTCCACTTAGATGCATACGCAGTCAACCATTCATACAATTCTATTGGAAAGATAGCAAAGAATATTTCATATAAATTGTCATACAGATTCTGCTCTACCCAAGTACGTGCGCTAAATCCGGATCCAGTGTCAAACCTCATGCGTATTCTTCCTCCAGATCATGAATCCATTCTTCAACACTCGCCAAGGTTAGCCGGTATGTCTTCATCGTGAACCATTCTGAAACAACTGAAAAAGAGGTCCGGCAATGGAACCAATGATGCAGCCTAGAATTATTAGTTAACACCTAGTCGCGTTGGCACATCACTCAGCCTAGGCTGAGCGCTCACCCGAAGCGCGCAAAGGTACCGGGTTCCTCTTAAGAGTTGCAGTAGCAGAATGGTGGTATGATAAAACAATAAACATATATTTTAGGAACTAATCCATCTATTCATCATTTATATTCAACTAGATCTATAAGCGCTTAAAGGTAAATCATCATGAAAATAATAACATGCATTGATAAAACACATCAAACACTATTTGTTTGGCCAATTTCCTTTATCTATTCATCGTACCAACAATACAGAAACTTCATACAATACCAGGCATGCGTGCATGGATCTGATTACAATTATCCAGTCGCATGTACTCATGTTTTCCCATTCTTCAAAACATATGTTTTCATCCGTATCTCTATATATGTCTCTATATTTTCTAAGTAATTCATTATATATATATAGGGTGGGGAACTAGCCCTTCACCACTTAACTCTACCAGAAATAGGTCGCATGCTAATAATACACCACGTGCCTTCTTACAATTATAGCCATACATGCAAGTATGCTATCTATAGATTGTTGATAGTTAACTAAAGTGATGGATCTATTCTTAACTTATGCCCATGCAAGAGTGAGTTGACATGTCCTTCCAAAATCTCCATGAAGAGTGGCACGCAAATCTCGGCATCGCTTTGTGTACTCCGCACGCCAATCTCTAAGAATAGATCTGATCTCCAAAATTGGCTAAGTCCTTGAGAGTCTGACTCTACACCTCCGCATGTGACGCCTTCCTATACCTTTGCGCTTTTGCTCCTGTGTTATTCTTTTCGTGGACTACTGTGTGTAAGTTCCACTAAGTGTTTTCTCTTATCAACATTAGCCTCATTTGGGGCACCCATGGGCGCTCCAATCCCACCTAGGGCATCCCGATCCTTTTCAAACTTTCCCTCCACTTTTTGGGCTCTTTCTATCCATTTTTCGTCCTTATCTTTTTCCTAGTCGGCCATGTCGAGGTTAATTATGAAATAAGATCAAGAGAATCGTATAAATATAAAATTATGAGACCATAATGAGTGACCTAGCATCATCTACTACTATCACTCATCTAGAGTTGCATCTGTTTATTACATTTACATCCACATAGCTCCATCATCAAGGCATATGATAGGGAGTCTGCATCACACCTCATAGGGGGAGGATTCTATTATATTCCATGCACACATGCTATTAGATTTTCTATAGTTAGTTATTGCTCGCTACTTCACAAAGTGCGACGGCACAAGAGCACCTAGGGCATGACATGCGCGCACACACACATACACAGTGAGAACTACATTTGGGTCCGAAATGTAGTGCAATACTCAAAGTTGTAAGCCCTTTGTTGTGGCAAAGCTAAGGTCAATCGACACATTCATTCTACATATTTATTGTTAGGGTTTTGATAATTCTTTCTTTTCTTCTTATAAGTCTTTACATAAGCTTGGATTATTGGTAAAATACGGTGTGGGACAACAAACTGATGTGACATACAACAAGGGTTTCGATCACCTTCCGACCATGTAAGAATCAAGTTTGAGCTTTTTCATAAACCAGGGCATTTGTTTCGCATACAAAGTGCCCGTATGCACCCTGATCCTATTCCAGTGCCCCAGTCCCTTTAGATCTCTCAAATCCATCCTTTTTGAGATATCGGCACCTCCATTCTTGTTCATGGAATTTCCATTCAAACTTGCGACACTCTGCGATAGACATTTGTAATCAATTGAGTTTTTCCTTACCCTCTTCTTGCATATTATGGTTTTTATTTCCATTACTTATATTATATAGTTGTTTTATTTCTATTTTAGCACATTTATTTATTGCATTTTATGTCCTCCTAGATTAGATTAACTACCCCCTTATTATACAAATTTTATTTGAGTAGAAAGCTAAGTGCACTCATCTTCTTATTGATTTCCATATTTAACATGTGCTCTAATTAGTTCTATTTCTCTTAATCATTTATTGTACTTTCATATTTTAATGTAGATGTTTATTTACTTTTTGATCGTGCATCATTTCTAGATTCAATTCTAATTATAAATTTTATTACCCCCACACCTATATAATAAATTCAATTAGGGTGTAACCAATCAATAAATGTGCAGGGATTCCTTTGAGATATTAGTATATAGTCTTATGGGTAAGGGGCACAATTGTGGTGCATAACTTTTGACATTTCAAATACCAATTTTTTTAAAGATCTAACATGAATTCACCTAACCCATAATTATAACTGTTAATATGACTCAATTGCATCGAGTACATGTTATGGATGTTTGGGTTATATCTTTCATAGAGGCTGGGACACACTTAGTATCATATGGGTTACTTGTAGCCTCAAGGCAATATGAAAGGTCTATATAAGCATGTTCATGCACTTATGTTTATAACTAGTCATTTGCATAGGCCGTAATTAACACCAAGTTAAGTGTTGGATGAATTCTTCATGAACTTGAGTTGGAATATGGACTAGTCAACTCAAGTAGTTATGTTACATAGAGCTTTACTTACAAATACAGTGAGTTAGCAAGAAAATATTTGCAGATCTAGTGTTGTAAATCATATTTGTGGGATTGTTGTGATTGTGTTATTGTTGTGTATTTATTTTCTATTGAATCAAATAAAATTTTGAGTTCCCATTTAATATCTAGAGTTATTGCATTGTATGCATGCATAGTTCTACTATGTATTTTAGGGATTTTTATGATAGAAGGTATCTCTTGGTAGAGGTCCCTAATTATGATTGCATGAAATGAAAATGGTGTTGTTCATGTTCTAAATCCATGTATGGTAGCTCTATTGATTATTTGCCAAGCCATTCTAGTTTTCTCACCATTCCTTTTTAAGATCTCCTCATAGTTGTGGTTGTGACTATTTCTTTTTCTTCCGCCCTACGCACTTAGGGTTTGGTTTCTTCTTTTGGGTTTTAAGGTTCTTCACTTGCTTGGATTTTCCCTACTAGCAAGAAGGGTGTTTATAGTTATTTAAATCTTGGTGATCTCGAGATATTTTTGGTTTGATATTATTTTTTGGAGTGTGATTCTAATCCACCTATTTTTGTGACAACCTACATTTTATTTTATAGACAATTAATAGAAAAGTACTTTTGTATTTTATTCAAGCAAATCCTCTAGTGCTTCACCCAAATCCTCATACGATATTGCAATATTCTATATGAGAATTCACGTTTTAAGGACAAATTTTTTTCAATTAAGATGAACACACGCTGGCATGCACACACACACATACACGCACGCACGCACGCACACGCACACACACACACGCATGCGCGCGCGCACACACACACGCATACACGCACACACGCACACGCACGCACACACACATGCACGCACACGCACACGCATGCACGCACACACATGCACACGCGCACGCACGCACGCGCGCACACACGCACACGCACACGCTGCACGCACACGCACGCGCACGCGCGCCGCACACACGCACACGCACACGCACGCACGCACGCGCACGCACGCACACACACACACACACACACACACACACACACACACACACACACACACACACACACACACACACACCAATGGAGAAAGAGATTAAAAGACAAGAAGTCCATAGTGGTGAATTATATTCACCATTCTTCCCCTTCATAAATAAATGTTTGTGTATTAAACTCAATTACTTTACCTTTTAATTAATACCAAACATATATAAAGAAATATTGTCATTGGAATAATCAATAATCAATAATCATAGATATCATTTAAATAACAACTAAAATAAACAAATACAATTCTAAAAAATGATAATCTAATTAATTTACCCCTAAATCCATCAACTTAACGTGAAATATTGCAATCATATTTTGGCTGTGTTATCAACATACTGGTGGTCCCTTCCTCACACCAAGCTAAAATTTACAGAGGCTGAGAGATTATACTAAATTGGAATATGTAATAATTCTTCATATCTCAAAACAAAACAAAAAACATAGATACAACTATATATCGTAGTAAGATACAGAAATCTTTGTATATTGAAAAGCAAGCTGACATGGATTTTTTTTTTAAACCAGAGCTCTTACAAACAATCCCTCATGGTCGTGAAAGCATGGAACTTTATAGAACGTTGAACTAATAAATAGGAAATTACAAGTTCAATTCATGAGCATGTGCTCTTAAAAGAAATGACGCTTATCAATCATGATTATGGACTTAATAGACTAGGAAAAAAAGGCAAGCACAATTTGTTTATTCTTGTTAATGTTGAGATGACTGTGATTGTTAACAGCGGCTCTTATTTGTGGGAAGAGATTATCAATTATCTGTGACAACACTTGAACAGTGAGTTGTTTATCACATTCAACGTATATTTACTTATTAAATTGTAAAAAAATCAGCTAGAACCTATCGATGACTTACGCTTATTTATGTATGACTGTCTCTTTTATGACAAGAAAAATTAACATCAAGAAAGGGATTTCTATACTGAAGAGTAAGTTGATTATTCTGACACACTTTTTTTTCTCACTTTGAATTTTCTTTATACTTTAAATTTTCTTTATTCCTGTCAATCCTAGAGCAGAGAAAAGAATTATTTGAGGAAAGAATAAGCAAGAAACGTGAAAAGAAAGTGAAATGGACCTCTCCTCTTTACTTCCTGTCAAAGATATTCTTTTAGCTGGAACATACGGTGCATTTTTACTAATTGCTGGCATTGTTATCTTCATACTTTAGTCCATAAACCGATTCCTAAGGTTGTTCCTTGTGCATTTTTTTCCTGTGATTCCTATGAAGAAAATTATAGTTTTGCAGGCCTCTTATATGTCTAGGGCGAGGACCCACGTATGCTAGTTTAATCAATCAAACAAAGAAAGCATTTTTGGTTTGAGTTCATGATTCTCTTATAATGTTTAATGAGTTTTGAAATTCGACTAGAGTCATTCCTTTGTAGGGAATAGTAAGCAAAGTGACACAACAGTGTGTCTATTACAAAATTATATAATCTTGGGTTGAAAAAGTGTTTTTATATTAGTAGATAGAATTTCCTCCTGTTAACATAATGGTTGATTGGTTGCATGATTAGTATGATAGGTTGTTGGCCTTCTCTTTTTGGTTTCTTGGCCTTCTCCTCTCCTCTTTTCTCATTTAATTGTCTTTAGTCTTCTCTCTTTTGCCATTAAACACCCAATTATAGTACCTTAAATTTGGTTTGAGACATTTGACAATTATACTTTTCACATTTTTACAATATTTGGTCCATAAATAAATGATTGACATTATTTATGCATATTCCCCTCTTCCAAGCACCCTCTAATCTACTAGTTCGACTCTATTCTTCATCTATATATCACCATTTGAACCACTTCGGTTTATACAAGAGCCGACCTTCATTCTAGACATACACCATACATCTTTCAAATATGAGTTTGTTGACCATTGGATGGGTTTGTGGATTTCAAGCAGTGTATGGTCCCAAACTTGTCCACGTGTCACGAACATATCATTCACTTACTTAATGGTCACAATTTCATTTGGATAACTTGTTTATGATGACCTTAACATGGTTGAGGGTCGAATGAGCAGGAAACTAACAAAGGTCGTATATATATGCAAACACACCTAAGCCATTCGAACCATTTGGGATCCATATAGGAATCATCTCAACATATCATCATTACTCAAAGGCATTACACATATAAAAATTCAAATCTTCTAAGAGTAATCCTTGATTAGTTAAGAGAAGAAATCTAAAGCATACAAAAGTGGACAATCAAGTTGTCAGTGTCAAAGTCAAATCATGGGTTTCATTTGAAGGGCTTATATTTCTATGTTCCTAGTTGTATCTCATCATAGACTTGTGGGAGAACTACACAAGTATGAGACCTCTTCAAGTAGCACTATATAGGCAATGTTAACCACACAATCCAACTCAAAATGCTAACCCCTTGTTAATGTTTCTCATCTTTAAGGTGAACCAAGTTATGGTTTAACAAATGGGATAATAATTCAACTACATCACAATGTGTCATCGTAGCATTCTATCACCGAAAATAAAAGAAAATAACTAGGCAAACATGCATTCGAAAGTTGGATTTTCTACATAGTCGACATCATATAGGGTTTTGGCCTCTAAATGGTTTCGGAAATGGATCTATCTACCTTAGACAAGTTCTAACTCTAACATGTCTACTTCTTTAAAACCCACTCAAATCTCAACATCATCCCCTCACTTTTCCATAACATCTCAATTAACTATTGTTTACACACCTTTTATATCTTATTTGATCATTTTGTTTCATCATTTGTCGCATGTATCGGTGCATTCGTTTCATTTCTATGCCCTAATTAATAATCGATAACATTTAAATTGCAAGCTTTAACTTAATTCAAATTGTATTAGAGTTGACATATATTAGTTTGAATGAATATATTCATAGCAAACATTTTAATAAGGCCCTTGGTGTAATTTTATGCATTCACCAAAGATACATACTCTAAAATCAAACTAATGTTTGTGGGGATTTTACCCTAAAATCTTATATGGATGAAAAAGCCCCTCTTCCCCTTTCTTGTTCAATTCCCTCTAAGCACGTGTCTTACTACCCATTTTACATGTTAGAATTATTTCTACTTCTAATAACATGTCTTACTATCTAATGTGCATCTTGGATTTTTTTTTACGACTCATTTCCCATTAAGTTGTAGCTAATCGCATGTATTATTACCTAATGTGTATCTTAGAATTTCTTCCATGACTCTAAAATCCTCATATGGATGAAAGTACACTTATAGTGTAGATGATAATATTTTTAAGTAGAGAAAACTTTATAATGATATTTTTTTCAAAGCAATGGCTACCTGTTGGTTGATTTTCTAATAGATTTCTTCTTTACTCATTTATTTAATTAATTAATGGCAATCAAAAAATAATTTTCTTATAATTTTTCTCTTTATCTATTTAATAAAATAGTTAATAACAATCAAAATATATTGAAATCATTGTTTAAATTCTTTTATGAAATATACACCGAGCTTCAACCAATACTTAACACACAAATTCTACCTTCTAATAAATATTTGACAAATGCAAATTATGACAATTTTTTGGACCAATATTAACCAAACGTCGTGCACTCATAATAGACAACAAACCAAATGTAAAATAAAAATAATATCATGAAAAATATTCACTACCTCCTCTAACTTCTCCTCCTATGGTTCTTATTTAATTCAAGGTTGGTTGTAGATTTTTTTAGGTAGAAGGTGATGTTTTTATCACCAAGAAGATTCTTCCACATTTGATCACTACATTGATAATAGGTCCCCATTCGTCATATTGAAAGAGCCCTTCCAACTTTGTGGGTTTCATCCACACGTCATAGTTCATCTACCTAATCTCATGAGAAATGGAGATTGAGATTGACAAGGGCATCCTTTAAAGTAGGTTGGGGAACATAAAAAGCTAACATGGAATTAAGAAAATGACGTTTGCACTATTTCATATATTTGAGAAGGCATAATTGGTTTTCTCCATTAATGACTATCCTAACTTAACATGATAGTTGGGGGATTTATGTTTCAATATATGAAATATTGTGAGTATATTTTGAGTGTGTTGTCAACATGTATACAACTATAAATATTTGTAGTAGACATTGAATTTAAGAGAATGAAGTCAACCAGAGAAGAACATTGTTCTGTTCTTTTCTTTTTTTTTTTTTTTTTTTTTTTTGAAATATTTTGTCTCTTTGAAAATGTCTTCTTAAATCTATTGTCGCAAAATAGAGTCTCTATCATTGATCATATTATAAGTGAGTTTATTGAAAACACTAAGTCTCAACATTTAAAAGTAACTACATAAATTACAAACGTACCAAGATAAATAAGATAAATCTTTGTAGTAATAATAATAATATTCTTTATGGTGATAATGGGTAGGATGCTCCTTCCGAGAATAAGTTCCACGCTTGGTTCTCACCATTTCTTTTACTTGAAATGATGAGAAAATTTAAGAAAGGCAATAGAATTATGAGATAGGTGGTGTCGGCCGGTGAGGGCAAACCTAACAACTTACCTCCTCCCCTGCCATGTTCACTATTGTTGCCTATGTGCCTAATTTTTTTGTAGTTTTTAATTTATGATCCTTGGTCTTAACAATTTTTTTAGTTGAACTTCACTTTATTATGTTTATAATTGTTATAGTTTTAATTTTAATATTGTATTGATAATGTAATTTAACAATTGTCTTAAAATTTTATCTAATTTAATAAGACTTGTATCATGGACTATAATTTTTCCATCCATTTTGTTTTATAAGATTAACCTTTGTATTATATTATGTATTATTAATATAAATACAATTTTCAATTAAAAACAAATTAAAAAAAAAATCCTGGAAAACTAGAAAACCTTGAATTAACAATGTAAATGCAGACATTGTAGCATAATGAAAATAATAATAAATAGGAAATTACAAGTTCAATTAATGAATAAACAAAAGGTAAAACAAAAAAGCCAGCGAAACAAGAAATTATACAGCGATTATTATTCCGTCACTTTTTTGCTACTTTGAATTTTCTTTATGCTTTGAAGTTTCTTTATTCTCATCAACCCTAAAATAAGAATAGATTTTTTCGAAGGAAAGAAAAGATCAAAGTGAAATGGAAAGAAAACTTTGTCTAAAAGAGAAGATATTAAGAAAAGTATGTGCATTCAAAGAAATTTCAATATTCTCTTTCCTACCGTAATTTTTTTTTTAAACTAACAATATAAGCAAGAAGAGTGAAAGAGAAGGATAAACGAGAACAAAGTATGTGCATCATATTCATTCACAAGCAATTCATAAGGTTTTTCATTCACAAGCGAACTATAATTTTTTATTCTAACTTGTGTTTTTGGGTTTTTTTTGTGTCTTAATCCATTTTTGGAAAAATATTGGTGGTTTGAATTTATGATCCTCTTAATAATGTTTAGTAAGTTTTTGAGATTGATTATGTTATTTTTATTTATAGGTTAAGAAGGTTGATAGGATATCTTCTCTTCTTAATAATATAGATTATGATATGAAGGAGATTATTTTTCGACCAACACAAGAAAATTTAATCAAGAAGTACAAGAGCTGCAGATTTAAAAGATAATAATCCGTTCTCTATTAAAAATAGAGGGTTTCAAAATCTAGGTTTAAGATAGAAGATGATGTCTTACTAGTATCCTATTTTATTCAATAGATTGTAAGGAACATAGAGATATCTAAGTTAGGATTGTAAACATGGATTATATAGAGTTTAATAACTTGTAATACCCAAAGGGTAGATTGTAAGGCAAGGACCGATATAGAATAATGAGAAATAGATGAGAATATGATACTCTATATTAGTCTATGTACATGATGCATCAATTAATCAATTAAAAGGAAATAATATAAAGGAAAAGTGGAGTTGGATAGATAATTTGTAACGACGTCATTGGTGAATTAACTTTCCCTTAGTGTTATCAAACGTTATAAGAGAGTTGATCATGTAAGGTACCACAAGATGGATAGAAGAAGACCTAAGTAAAACATAGTTGGAGACTCCTAAAGTCTTTGTGATTTTTGAGCAAATCCTATTCATTTAGTGTATTAGACCCGATTCTCCAAAGATAAACAAGACTAACTCCTAAACCTTTGAGTCTGTAAGACAATCCGGAAATTGCGATCGAATGAAAGATGAATGATGTGACGATGGTAAATACTCTTGATAAATTTCATATATAAATAATAAACATGATTATCTATTATAGTCCTATATAAGCGATGACATTGATTATGGTCGATACGGTTGGCAATGAGGAATAACAACCAGATGTATTGACCATGGTTAATATCTTTGGATCTAGGTAATAATAATCATGAAGTTCTAAAAGGGAGGATTATGAGGTGGAAGAATGTGGAGCTGATTTAAAATGATCCAAACAAAACATGAGGGTTTTGTAAGTAGATATGCATGTGATCATAAGAGGGTAGTAATATGATGTTATATGAGGTTATAAAAGGATAATTAGGAGGTGTATAGGATATGATAAGGAATTTAAGGGAACATTGAATTCACGTCAAAACTTCCTCACACATATCACCACTAACCAACCCACCATACTCTCAGTGATGCCTGTAGGACATTATTCGGGGAAGGTTATTATGTCATTGGTGTTCACGAGAACAAAAATTTAGTAAGAGTGATTTAAATAGGGTGTATAAAATTACCTTGTAGGTAATAGTTATCAAATTGGGAAAATACTTATGTAACATCTATTGAAAAATTATATAATCTTCAATCAAAAATTATTCTTATATTGGTAGGTTATAGCGGCCCTCCTACTAACATGATGGTTGATTGTAGGATTAATATATTTGGTTACTTGGTCTTCCCTTGTTTGGTTGTTCAACCTTCCCCTATCCTCTTTTTGTATTAATTTCCTATAATCCTCTTTTTGTATTCAATTTCTATAATCCTCTTCTCTTTTCATGTTCAATACCTAATTGTAATACTGCGGTTCAAGGAACTTGACAACTTTAATTCTCACTCTTTTACCAACATTTGGCCCATAAATACATAATTGACATTGTAGATACTTTAAAAATACATACATATTTTTAATCATCCCTATTCTTTGCATAATGTGTCAAATCAAGTTCTAGAATACATTCTAGACCACTATTCACCCACATCTCACTAGAATTAATTTAATTAATTCTATCATGCATAAATCATACACTTATACTCCTTAGCTAATTTAATTAGCTATTTAAATAAAATAAAAACTATTTATCCACTCAACTCCACTTCACTAGCTCACTCCACTCAAGTTCTATAACCCTATAAAGGAGGAAGCAAAATTGCACGTACAATTGAAGAATTCAAGAGATAACTATTCAAATTCAATGCACCTTTAATTCTTATTTAAACCGATCAATAACCGCAGACCAAATCAACTTGCTAAATCAGGAAATTACATGCATTAACCTGCAACTTATTCACAGCTTGATCCACAATCTATGGCCTCTCCTTTAACTATAAATAAGAGGCTTTTTCCTTCACAAATCATCTCTTGGAAGCTTAAGGCATTTGTAGCATTACTCTGTCAATTTTCCATTAGAATTTGCATGTCGTGAGGCTACCCATCTAATCAACCAATCCATCCATTTCTCGTAGCACATATTTCTTCCATTTGGAATTAATTTAGAAAATCCACAAACCATTCATCCAAGGACATTCGAAAGTGTGGTACTTTATTCCACACTTCAGCCATCTCATATGAGGTTAAGAGAATGTGAAGAAGGATTAGGTTTATTTGTGTTGTTGTTTGTTTATTTCATTATTTCAGGTTTCCTTGTGTATATTTTAGCATTCTCGGTGGGATCCCCACAACTTCTCTTGTTTATTTTTGTTATTTTAACTTTTACTAATATTGTTTGAAGTATTTTCAACATACTGATAAAATTTCAGGTCCATTGGTGAGCTCTCATGTGAATAGTTCTTGAAAAACCAATCATTCTAGCTAGATTTCACAATTTTTATGAAGCTACAAGTTCCTTGCTCTATTACATCCTAACATTTATCCGAGTAGCCCATAAAGTGAGATATCATGTAGTGGTTTGTGCTAGCGTATTGTTGTATGCACTACCATGATGTTTCTTGCGTTAGTGTGTTATTTTTTGCTCGAGCGTGTTGTTGTTTGTGCTATCGTTTGTTTGCTTGCACTAGCGTGTTATTACTTGTGCTACCATTTTTTTCTTACGCTAGCATGTTGTTTCTTGCACTACCATTTTTTTTCTTGCGCTAGCATGTTGTTGTTTGTGTTAGTGTGTCATTTCCTACACTAACATGTTGTTTCTTGCATTAGTGTTTGTTTCTTGCTTGCCATTTATTTTCTTGTGTTAGCGTCATAGTAGGTACTTTCGGTGTTACGTGGTAAAATTTCACCTTATTTTCTCAAATTTTTAGTATCTTCTTTTTCATTTTCCTACTATTTTATATGCATTTTAGCTCCACTTTACAAGATAATAGTGTTAACATTTGAAGTTTTTGTTCATCTTCATTCATTTTTTAGATCAAAGCCACACATGTTCTTCTCTTGCCCTCTTTAGCGATTTTGGGAATCGAGAAAATGGCCATGATCGTTTGTTATTTTTTGCTTCTCATATTATGGTTCGCATGTAAGACCATTAAAAAATTGGAAAATTCTCATCAACAATATCATGCATCAAACTACGATAAATTTTCATGTTAGTTTCCTTAGTTAAAGACAAAACAAACATTGTTAATTAAAATAAACAACACATTGTTATTGTAGGTTCGGGTAAGGATAAAACCTTTCTACTTAATTGTGGGAATTACTTGGGCATAATCCCTAAAACTCATTATGAGGAGTACCACAGGAACCCCAAAGTAGTTGGAAATTTGAGGAAGCTGCCAACGAAACAAGTAATGCGCCATCCTACTTGACTAGTATTACATGTGAGGAAAACCAAATGTTGTATGTGGTAATGGCCTCATTCTTAATTGATTGAGGGGTAAAGTTCGTAATCAGAAGCTTTATGTTACGTGTACTTTTGACAAGCATTGGTGAGATAATCTCCCTAAACTCCTAGGAAGCTTAACAAATTAGGGCTAACTAATTCCATTTTGTTCCAAGAACTTATCAAAATCAAATCAAATCATTTTTAGCTTTAGTCTTTGATTTCACCAAAAAAATCCTAGACTTAAGAAAAAATCCAATTAAATCACAATATAAGTGTTTTTCATTGGATATTCACTTTAACCATTATCTAAGTACATCCAATTGAATCAAACCCCTTATACATTGAATATTCACTTTATGCATGTATTAAATCATATCAAACTATACTCAATCAAGAGCCTTATGTATTGAATATACATTTTATTTAATTTTAGTCAAATCATAAGCAATTAAAACCTTATATGTTGAATATTCACTTTATTCACGTACTAAGTAAAATTTAATCCAATTCAATCAAAACAGATTCCAAATATTAAACTTATGTTTTGATCCTATCAAATAAAGATAAAATAAAAAGAATCACTCTTATCCATCTTTTAACTCAAACCTCATCAAAACTTATACAAAATCTCAAAATCACTATTCACATAGGTATTCACCTATAGAATAGTGGTGTTTACATGTAGCGAGAGAAATAGTGCCCATGAGGAGGCTGGAAGATTCAACCCTTTAGGTCATCATGCTCTTGATGAAAAAGACATTAAAGAACAACCTAAACAATTAGAAATATAAAAAGAAGCTATTAATAACCTCGTGATGCAAAATAAAAATCAATATCTGCTTCGCCTCTTAGAAATGGGGAAAAATTACCCTCAAATTTTGGGCATGAACACTTAAAAAATAATAGATAAACCTAAGTCTAGCAATAAAAAATACAAAATCAACTACCACATTTGATTCATCAAAAGAATACTTGATAGCTAAAATTGAAGAGTTAACACACCAACTCGAAGACGGTGAAAATCCTAAAAAGAGGAAGAACACAAATCAACACATGACAATGACATGACCATGGACATTCCTCAAATGAGCTCCCCATTCGCACAAGAATGGAAGAGTATGAAAGAAACATTAATGTGACCTCAAAAGCATACAAAACAATTTAATTTTGATGAACTACATCCTTACTCATTCGATATGGACATGTTTCATGTACCTTTCCCTAAATCCTTTGAAACACCCAAATATAAGAGAACATATCAAATAATTTTTCACGGTATGCCAAGAAGCGGCATATAATGCCATGTTGGGCCCCTAAGGAAGCTATGGACCTAAGGCACGGAAGGTTTTGTCGTAATGCGTCGGTAGGGCACGAGGTTGGTGCAAATGTAACTCTAGGGAAAGCGCAGAGGTTCATGCCCAAGCATAACAAGGTTAGGACTTAACCGCATTTTGGATCACGATTAAAGTCACAATAGAGGAACACATGGAGATGCAACCAGAATTGGTTATGGATAAGGTTAAGACATGAATACTTGCAGCTCAAGGAAAGAATATTATGGGGTATTATTATGGTTATCATGACAGGTTTAGGAGTTGTAAAAGTGGAGTTAGTTATGGTTAGTTAGCACTTGCATGTTGAGAATACTTGAGTATGGCAAGACATGGATGACATTTGGCAGGAAGATCACTTTGAGTGATGAGTGGATGGTAAGAGGAGATTCATTCAAGTACCTTGTTATGTAATGATTGGCATAACAACTAAAAGGGATGGTTAGTTGGTTGGTATGGAAGAGGAATAGTGGGGTATGCATAGTCCGCATGAATTATGTGTGAGAAAGAATATGGAGAGTGTTAGGAAAGATGTGTTTGATCACTGTTATAACTTATGTAATGAAGCCATTAGAGATTAATATTGAGATTGTGTTGATGTATCTGGTCCAATTATGGATCTCTTGATGTATTTGGCTATTGTAAACAATTGAGGAATCAATATATATGATGGTGTTGTTATGTATATCTATGTTTATGGATTCAAGCCCTACCGATCTTCATACCACTCATGATTTGGATCTGATTCCTTTATGTTGATACAATGTTTTCATTCATATGATGGTGCATTTATGCTTGGATCTAGTTTCTTTATTTCTAGTTTAGAATGTCTAGATGTATCTTTGTGTATTATTCCCCATTAATGGTGAACATTCTTACAATGCTCACATAAAAGAGGGGCTCGGCGCACTGTGTGCAACTTAGGTGAGTGCTCTGGATTTAGACCGGGTGATATTTTGGCGTGCTTGGGATTTTAAGGGTTGGGAAAAGTGACGCCATCTTGGTTCCGTTGTTGGGACCTATTTTGAAGCTGTTATAAGAATGGTGTGTGATGTCGAACGTTTAACCTTGTACATCATAGAAACTTGGCTTAAGAACACGAGATGATGAGTATGCACGGAGATTCAACATTGGACTCGAGTTTAATGCATGTGCATGGGTGGAGGAGTATTTGTATTATGAGCTCTAAGAGACATTTTTTCATTATTTTCCAATATAATTGTATGAATATTGTTGACGTATGCATTAAGGAGGGGTTGTTATTACAAAGCTCGTGTTTGGAGTCAAGAAGACTATCGTTATTTCATCATGTTGATCTGATCTAGACTCATGTTGTTGATCATTGGTGGAGTGGTATGTTGACTAGCTACATGTGGAATATGCAGTTTCTACTTATTCTTTCCTAGAAGTTGTTGAGTTTGATTTCTTACGAGAACCGGAAGGATCTTTCTTGTGTGTTATTCCATTATCCATTAATATCTTGATCATCACTTTGAGTTTAGAATTATTTCCTATGGATAGTTAAACTCCCACTAGGCGCAGGGCATGAAAGATGGTGTGGTGAGAGATGGCGGATCCTGCAGAAGTGGAAAGAGAGGAGAGATGGCTCAAGTACAATGAAGCATGAGAAAGGGAATGGTGAGACAATGTAGGATTCCAGGAGTGATGGATGTATGGATGCATATGTTATAGGAAGGATTTGAGGTTCACACGGAGGATGTAAATCTTGAGCATCTGTCTTTACCCCATCTTGGCAAGCATTGGGAAGAACCTCCTCAACTTCTAGTGAGATCTATCGATGAAGAAAGGAGGATTGTAGTGCGCATCTAAACCCACCTGGTGACCTAGCCCTTACGCTTAGTTTTCTAACTTTTAACACAAGTATTTCTAGTCCAGATAGTGTTGGTGAGAAAGTAGCATCAGGTAGATATCATTTTTTCAGTTAATTCATCTATGGCCATGTAGACATTTCTAGTGTTTGGTGGAATTCTGTCAGGCACATCATTTGGACAAGGTTTGGGCACACAAAGCGTGGGGGTCACGTCGAAGCGAGTTTAGCTTCAGCAGATTGTTGGAGCTCATTTTAGCACAATGGTGGGAATGTAGAGTAACACCACTTCAGGCCATGTACCTACTACAAGAGGAGGATCTAGTGGAACAAAGCTAGTGGGCTAGTGGATCTATTGGATCTGGTGGTGGAGGAAATGTATAAGGGAATCAAGGTTCTAGATCTAGTGGAAAAGGGCCTTAACCCCAAAGAACAGGTTTTTACAAAATTTCTCTTCATTTTCCAGATTATAAAGGTGTTGAGGATGTTGCAAATCATGTACATAAGTGTGAATTGATATGGCGCTAAGGGGATCACTACCTTGAGGTGGAAGGCAAGCTATTTTTCAACTACGTTGCGAGGGTGCACACATACATTTGGTACCAAAAGTATGACACACATTAGATAGTGGTGGATTATACGGCATATGTGATGCTTTCTTGGTGGATTTTTATATCCTTAAATTTTGAGAAAAAAACATCAGCATGCTTAAGGAGATTCAACAGGATATGGGAAAAAGTGTGTTGGAGCATAATGCGTGTTCCAAGACTCTTTTGTCAAAGTTATCTTATGATATCCATCCATCTCAAAGCATGCTCGGTGGTTTATTGGAGGCTTAATAACACCTTTTAGGTGGGCACTTTCTCATAAGATGTTCACGAGATACGTGTGAGGCCTTGGAGGCTACTTTACGTGATGAGGCCATGGGAAGTGTTGATACTGGGGTAAGTCACTTTTTGAAGCACAGATTGCTTACATGGCAAAGAAACTTGAGAAATTATCTATGAATTCATCACATGAGACTCGTAGTGGACTTTGAAGTATGGATTGTGATGTAGAAGGTAACACAAGGATAGTTTCTCTCGAAGATCGTGCACATCATGTCATTATATTATTAAATCTATCATGGGGATCATGATCCAAGTAGATTCCCTTTGTTAAAACGCGTGCTCCCTAAGAATTTATCTTCTTATTGTAATAGTTTTACCTTTAATACTCATGATACAAAGTATTTATGGTTGATAGATCAAATCTATGATGTAATTGATGTTGGTGTGTGCCAAACCAACATTGCAAACAATTATAAGAATGAAGGATGTCAGCATGAAGTCCATGAAGATGGTGGAGGCAGACGAAGAAGTTTTCATGGAGGATTCAAAGGCCGGGGTGGTTGCGGCGAAGGAAGGAGTGAATTCCCTCATGGAACTTGTTTCAATTTTGGATCTACAGATCACAACAAGCATGAGTGCCTGGACTTACTACAATGTTATGGTGTAGAGAGAAACATAAGTATGAAGAGTTCCCGACTTATATGATCACATGAGCGAATCAAAATAAGGATAAATGTGGGAATGGTTAGTGCGAAGCACATTGAGCCTTTGTTCATACCTAAGGTAGCGTCTAATCCAGAGCTGGAACTATATTAGTAACTACACATGTTGAAGTTACATGCACCATAAAAATGCCAAAGGAAAGACCTATCATTACAAGGGAAGAGGTGTTACATGGAAAGTACCCTGATCCGATTATCAAAAGGAGGTTTACCAAGAGACTATGGAGGTGATTAGAATCTTGCAAGGAGAGATATAGTGCTTGAAGGAGAAATTAAGGAAGTTAGAACAGGTGAAGAATATTGAGATCTCTCATAAGGATGTTGATGATATCAAAGAGGTGTGTAAGATGTTGCACTAGGAAAATATAATTCCTTTGTTAGGAGAGTGGTTAAGAGAGAAGGTATCGCACGAGATCGGGCTTCTAGGTTGATGCAAGTGGTGACAAGAGGAAGATCTTGCATGCTAATTTTCCCCCTCATAGTCTTTATTATGACAAGGAAATCACATTGAATGTTGTTGTTGATGGTTGGCTTCTGAGAAACATACTAATTGACATAGGTGCAGAGGTTAATGTTCTTACTTTGGATGTGTGGAATCAGATGGGGAGGCCACCATTACAGCCATCTTCCAATGAGTTGTACATGAGCTCATTGGGAGAGAATTAAGGGGACACTATGATCATATTTTCAAGGAACGTTCATTTAGACAACTAGGAGGAAGATACTTACCAAGCTAAATCGGGAAGGTAACCCTCGATGCATTTTTGTGGGCTATGGAATTCCAGGTGGACTGTGCGGTAGAATGGAGGAATATGCTGGTTTATACCTTGTGTGGAATAGCAGCGTGTTAGTGGATGACTCATCAAGACAATCTCATAGAGTGGCGCGAGGTAAGAATCACATTCTTTGTTATATTTCTCTGGAGTAATCCACCTTCAAAGATAGATGACTATTATAGGAAGGAACCCGCCTCATACCATGTTCGGGAACGTGAGAAAATTGGATGGAGGGCCCGGAAGATTTACCTCCTTCCCTCTAGGTGCATAAGTTTTATCCCACCTTACAGGGTTGTGTGTGTGCATGGTATATTCATTCAGAGTTACAACGTCTGACTTTTTTGACGAGAAATTGGAAAGAATAGAAGTCCGGTATTATGCAGACCTTTGAGTATATATCTTCTAAACCATCAAGTGAATAAAGCTTTATAGGTAATTATGTGCATTACTTTGGGAGATAGTGCCAATATGAGGACCTTATCCTATATTTTATAGGGGAACCTAATTTGGTGGCACACATCAAGAGGAAGAAATGGATGAAGTGTAGCTTGAGCACGCCTACCTAGAAAAGGAGAAAGGAAAAATGGTCTACTTGATAGATGATGAGGAAGTCGAGAACCGGAATGTTGATCATACATAAGTTACATACAAAGTATTGGAAAATGTGGATGAGAAGGTGTGTGCTTACCATAAGCCTTTAAAGACAAATAAGGTCAACATTGGTACGTACGTAAGGCGAAAGAAGAAATCATTGGTGATTTTTGGACATAAAATGAGGTTTCAAAGATATTTGAATTGTTGCGGGATAATCAAGATTTGTTCCCACGTGGATACCATGAATTAAAATGAGTTCATCCCTCCTTAGGAGAGATGTGAATTAAGTTGAAGGAAGGTGTGCACCTAGTTAGGAAGAGGTCTTATCGGATGAATCCTAATTTGTGTGTAAAGATTAAAGAAGATATTGATAAAATGTTTTCATATAGGATCATTGAGGCTATTGAAGAGTCTGAATGGGTTAGCCCAATGGTGACTAGTATTAAGAAGGATGTGAGAATATGAATGTGTGGACCATAGAGATTTGAATGTTGCATGTTTGATTGACCCTTTTCCAACGCCTTTTACGGATGAAATTTTAGAAGGTGTAGAAGGCACGTTCATTGTGAATACTTAAGGTTGATGTTTGAAAGATGCAAAAGTTAAGTATATCTCTAAATATTAAGAAATATGTGTTTGCTACTCCTTTTGGCACATTGTTAGGAAATATTATTTAGTGGAAGGCTTATTAGTAGATCCTACCAAAATTGTTGTCATTTTAGGTTTGGAAGAGCCTACCAATCAAAGCATAATGCGTGGATTCTTGGGGATATCTTGGGGCATACATGATACTATAGAAAATTCATCAAAGGATATGCCAAGACTATCTTGCCTTTGGAGGAATTGTTGAAGCACAAAGGAAAGTTTCACTAGGATGAGGCACAACAGGTGGCTTTTGATACATTCAAAGAGAATCTTACTACTGCGCGCATTTTTTTCTTTCCTCTTAGGACAAGACCTTTCACATCTATGTGGATGCATCAGGTACGACAATTGGATTAGTTCTAGCACAGCCTAGAGAAGGGGATTTTTATCACCCCTTATGTTTTGCAAGTAGAAAGTTAACTCAGTTGAAAGCAGTAACTACACAACCGAGGAGTGTGAAGCATTGTCTTGGATTTTATGTGTTGCATAAGTTTAGGCAGTACTTGTTGGCTACTCCATTTATCTTTTATACATACCACATGGTAATTAAGTACTTAGTGAAAATCCCGTGTTACGGGTGTGCATATGATGTTAGGTCTTGTTATTTCAGGAGTTTGACTTTTTGGTGGTAGTCAAACTAGGAAAGTGCAATTCAGGACCTAACCATCTTTCAAGAATTTATTCAGGTGAGGACACATAAAGCATTAAAGACACAATGCTAGATGCACAGTTGTTTAGATTACAAAGTGCACACCTCTCGATTTGGAATATATTGCTATCTTTTTATGAATAGGTGTGGCGTCTAATGGAATGAAGAGTATAGAAAGAAAATAGCTCACAATTCATGTCACACCTTATATGTTAATTGGTGGATATCTATATAAACTTGGTCGGGATGAGATTTTACATCGGTGTGTGTTAGAGCATGAGCGCATGGGCATTATGGAGAGAGGAATCTCATGGGGGATTTTGGTGGACATTATGCGAGTTGAGCTATGCTTTGATGCAAGATTTTGATGGCTAGTTTATAGTGGGAAATATTGTACAAAGAGTACGTAGAATAAACCAAGGGTTGTGATCATTGTTAGTGGCTTGGGAAGCCTGGACATAGAGATGAAATGTTTTTAAGGCCGATAGCAAGTGTGGAACCCTTTGAAAAATGGGAAATTGACTTCGTATTCCCTATTTCCCCACCAGCGCGTAGGATGGGTTTGTGTTATATTATTACTTATACTGACTATCTTACAAGGTGAGTAGAGGTCGCGCCTACAAAGGATTACACTGCAGCTACTACATAAAGGTTCCTTTGGGAAAATATCATAAGCAGGTATGGATTTCCATTAAGTTTAACAAGTAATAGGGGTACTCATTTCTTGAATGAGACTATTATAATATTGTTGGTGGAGTTTATGGTGGCCCATCATAAGGCTACCCCTTATCACCCACAAGCCAGTGGGACTGTTAAGGCCTTTAATAAGATATTTAACCACACATTGACTAATATTTGTGATGTTGGAAGGAAGGATTGGGTTGATCAAGTTTATGTTATACTTTGGTCATATAGAACAGCTACCTACAAGAGATCGAACAAAACCACACCCTTTCAGCTTGGTGTTTCAAAGGCGTGGAAGAAGTGTTACCAGTTGAGTTTATGTTACCATCCTTACATATTGCGCACGTAGGAGGATTGGCTGATGAGAAATCACTTGAAGAGCACATAGAAAAACTAATTCAGTTGGATGAGAGGCGTGTTATTGCCGATGGAGCCAATGGATGGAAAAAAACAAGAAAGAAGGCTTGACATGATTGATACATTAAGAACATGAAGCTATAGGTTGGAATGATGGTTCTTTTATATGACTCCAAGTTTTTATGCCACCCAAGGAAGTTCCAAGTGCATTGGTTGGAACCATATGTCATAACTTACATCCTTGACTCATGGGCTTGCCAATTAGAAGCTTTGGATGGCACACGTTTCTTGGTTACTTTAATGGAAGTATTACTTTAATGTAAGTAGGTTGAAGCCCTAATATAAATAATAATTCTTGTTTTTAATAAGGCAAAGTGTTGCCATTTAGCTTAGGTTTCCCTTTCATGCATTTTCCCTTATATATGTTTCCTTTCATTGTCGTTGTGCTTTGTCTTTTTAACCATGTGTTGTGTTGCACAATTGTGCATCGCATTCTACCAATGACATTTTAAGTGGTTCCATTGCGCAGAGGACCATGATTGTGCATACTTTTAGTGTGGGGTGGATTGGCATATAAATTTGAAAAATGATTGGCATGTTTCTAAGGAGGGTGTCGATTGATGGAAAAATCATTCGGGATGATTGGTGTAAAGAAAGAAGAACGAGCTATGGTGTATAAGAGGTTTTCAAACTGTGTCAGAAGTAGAGGTGTTTGGAGAAAAATGGAGACCACATAGGTGAGGAACAAGGATCACATAAAAGATAACATTAGGTAGGTGGTGGCTTGGGATATTACTTGGTAGATGGTGTAGAGGTTGAGTACTTAGGTGTAGTAGGGTGTGCGAAGGAGGAGTGCAATGTGTCGTGGAATTAATAATAACATACCGAAGCTTATGACCGTAACACCCGAGGTGGAATCACGGAAGTTCATTTAAGTGGAAAAAGGTACTTTATTAAAAAGGTATGTTACGGCGTGTGGGTAGAAGGGATATTAAAGTTTTGGAAGAGTATAAATAGGGGAAAGGGTAGTGATTTTAACTACCTTAACTTCAAACAATTTTGTGCTCCCGAGTGATTGAAGTGTGAAAAAGTATGACAAGGTAAAGTGAAGTAATTTTTACCAACCAAGGGAGTTGTGCGGTGTGATAAGATATTGCGGTATAAGAAGGGGGAAGGAAGATATTAGGGTAGTAAGGGGTTACGTAATAGTGAAGCTTTTGAATTCAATGAGCTTGGGTAGATAAGGATATTGTGAAACACCTAGGGTACAGAGAAAAAAATAGAAATGGAACCCAAGAAGGCATGAACCGAGAGGCTGGTGGTGGAGAAGGAGGAACCCCTTGAGTTATACTCGAAATATAGTACTCCTTAGTGTGATTAACACATAAAAATGGAGTTCGAAGATTTACAAGTGTAAGATTAGCGAATTTAACCATGGTACGAGTAAAAATGAGAAACTTGATGTGCGCGGATCTAGTTTCAAATGTTCCTGGGGTAGATGAGATCAGAAACCCTAGGGTCGATCGGAATCTGCAACAAGATTTGTATAAAACTATATTTTTTTATCTTTGGGAGCTTCCCTTCTTTGCTAAACCCACCCTTCTCTTTATGTGATTAATGGTACCAATGCATGGGGATTTATTCTACTTTGTGGGGAGGAGAATGAGACTTATGTGCCATTTAATTAGAACAGTAACATGCATGTGGAACACCTTTGGTGAGGACATGGCATTTAATTTATGTGTCACTAAAAAATTTGAGGAATTGGTGAATTAGTTGAACTATGAGAAGGGAGGAAGGGCTCAAAGATATTTCGACCTTTTGACTCAACATTAAAGGTTGTAGCCCAATTCATCACCGTGTAAGTTAGGCATTTTGAACGATGGATGGATATCAATAGGATATTCATGTACGTTGCATATAGGGTATCCAAATGAGTGCACTACAACTTCTCTCAATTTATTACAAACAATATCATTGAGGAGGTGCAAGTGCAAAATGAGGTTGGGGCCAAGATCATGTGGGGATCCATACTACTATTTATTATTTTTTGGAGATCGTATCCTTGATGGGGTTGGATGGAAATGTAATTGTTCACCCACCAGCACACTTGTCTCCTGCAGTATAATTTTTACAATTCACTTGAGATGGAACCATCATGAGCACATACAAGGCGTGGATGAACAAGTGGTATGAGAGACTGTGTGAGGCTTTTGAAAATGAGTAGTGTATCCCACATGAGTTTCCTAAAGTTTTTGGGGACCAGGTGAAGTTAGTATTTATGCAACACTTCAGATTGGCAAAGTTTATGATGGCCAAAGGAGAAATGGGGCCTTGGTGCAAGCTTCCATTTACATTCACCGCTAAGTATTCGAAGTGTGCCATCAATCGGTTAAAATATTCATAGAATCTGACCATCGATGTTAATAAAGTGGACATCGATGTTCACACCCTTCGTGCAACATACAAATATGACACCGTGCCAACATATAAAGATAATTGGATCCATTTTTCGGATCTATACCTACATGTCAATGTTACCATTAAGGGTTTTATCAACCGGGTATTTGTGTAGTTATTCCCTAAGATGCATGAAGGATTTGAGTTTTAGATCACAGACTCCACATTTCTAAGACCAAAGGAGGTGTCAATCCCACTTATGAAGGTGGTCCAGGAAGAGGCATAAGGAGAAGAAGAAGAAGAAGAAGAAGAATGAAGTGAGGAGAAACTAGACACTTCCCAAAAATTAAGTATTGCACGCATCTGGATGGTTGGCAAAACTTAATTCGACATGGGTGGGGGTTCGCGGTTCTTACTAGAAGTGGGTGCATGATTACATCACATCAAGGTATCACCGAGGCTTCACACCAAATTATGAGGAAGAGAAGCAGCCAGAGGAGGAAAAGTCAAACAGAAAAAGCGTAGAAAGTACACGATATGTCAATTTTCGTGACAGTGTGCTCGTAAGAAGACGAGGATGAGGACTACACTACATTCAGGGAAGAATTTGAGGCATAACTAGAGGATCATGAAAAGAGAAGGGTTGAGGTAGAGACCAAAGTAGTGGGTGAGGTGTGCGCCAAGGAAAATAACATTCTGCGGAAGAATCTGGAACAAAGTCTAGATGTGGAACTTCACCCATTCATCCCACCTACCTAAGAGAAAAAGAAAGTAGACTCAACTTAATCAAAAATTTAACTCATCATGAAACCTCTCTAAAATATCCTAACACCCTTAATACATCGTGTCTCACTCACCTATATGCCTCAATGAGCTCACATGGCTCTACAACTCATCCTCATGCCTCCAAACACCTAAACCGGGTTTACATGAGCACCTGAAATTGAGTCTTCAACCTATACCTACACCCGAAACTCATGTGAGTTCCTAAACACACTCCTAAAATGCTCTCCATACCACTACCATGTTCCTCACGCCACTAAGCAACTTCAAACCATCATGTTCCATCACTTATGCTAGCTAGGTCACCGACTCGCTACAAGGTCACCTGACTAGAACTACTAGACCAAGTAAATATAACTAAATCACCTCATGCCATCATAAAACCATATGAATCTCCATTACATCATCCTACCTAGCATCCTCTAACACTACTCCATCATCCTATTTTTAATTAATGAGCTTTTACATCACTATTTACACATAGAAATTAACATGCCAACAATCTCCCCCTTTGTCATTGATGGAAAACTACCTAAACTTCTCCCTCTTTTTACATTAATGACTAAGTACGTGCCTGTAGAAACTAATTTATATCTTTCTCAGCTTCTTAGGATCAAAATTTGGTTAGAAACATCAAAAAAGTCTTAAAATTAAGCACACCAACCTAATTTTCTTCATCTTGACCTGATTTGACCACCTTGTATAGCTTGAAACAACTGAGATCCCCCTGGGAAAGAGCATACACAACACCCATACATACTAACAACCATGAAATGTAGGTTTATAACATCATTTTTCCTCCTTATTGAGTGAAAACATCATTAAGCCTTCATATAAGCATGCAAAGATTGACATTTCTCACTAAAAACATTATTTTTGACCTCTTTTCTCAGCTTGTGGTTACTGTAGTAGACCTTGATTAGAGGTAAAACACTTAATCACATGCCAAAATCCTAAATAAGGGCTTATAACATCATGTTACCTTCTTCTTGAGTGAAAACATCACACAACATCACCATTTGGGCTCGGGAACTTATTTCACTTTCCTCATACTCTGTTTTTCCTCCATGAGGGTATTGCAGTACAGAGACTTTGATTTGATGCATGCAAGGAATTTACCCATGTCAACAACCATGGTTTACCATCAGAACACTATCTTACCTCTTTCTCGGTCCATCTCAACTTGATAAGGCTTAAATTTTTCTTGACACATCCATTTCTAGGCTTCACTCAACACCTAGGACCGAAAACCCTAATCAACTTCTTTAATGTGCTTTAGACTAATTTTGGGAAGCCCTAGGATCTCAATCACAACATGAATCCATTCCTTATGAATCCCCCTAGTCTTATACCATCCTTATCTAGTATAAAAAAAAAAAAATCTTACCTTGCTTTCATGCATTGGAAAGGGATCAAACACTTCAACACTTCCCTAAATCTCCTCCTCGATCTTTTTAAGTCTCTCTTCATGTTATTTCACTCTTTTTTGATATATTACCTATACCCCAAGTAAATATACATGTGATCATATTTCATTTTTATGCAAGCCATTCTAAATCATTTATAACACATATTCTCCTTTTTTTTAGAGTCTACATGGAATCTCCCCGTATCAAATGTCTTTTTTCATACGAAGAAGTAGCACAATAATTTCTCAACACATACCTACCGAAGCTCTTGTCACATCATGAAAACTACTCTCATAGAATATACAAGACCTAAAATATCTCAATATCCCTACCAAACATGTCATTCACCTATAAGGATGATAAATGATGTTCCCTTACCTTGATGGCTCTTCACTGCACTGTAGTATGTTATAATATGGATTCATCATGCTCCAAAGGCCTTGAATTATACTATGACACATACCATGATACATACACCAAATAAAATGGCTAAATATACATTCTTTAACTTATTCACTTGGTTTTTATGATCATTACCAAATGTACTCATGCACACACTTCTTAACCCTTCATACTTGAGGAGTTATATACACAAACTTGTAGGTCACCATAATATCCTTTGCACCTAGCTATGAAGTTAGCCATAATTAGTTCTTCAACCACTCTCATTTATTTATTTTCAAACCATCTTATTCACCTTCATACCAATCCCTTTGGCCTCTAAAATTTAATAGGAGACCAAGACTAGATCCCCTATCTTAGTTCTCATTTGCAAACCTATAGTTTATCACTTCCTCAACCAAAACACCTCTTTAGCCTTCATAGTCTTGAAAACCTTAAACAATCTTCATACACCTTCTATAAGATTTTAATAATATTAATGATGTAATAGGAATGATTTAATACAACATGAATCAAGTCACCAAACATTCATAGCTTGAATTCTTCATGTTTGTTCATTGTGATAATCACATTTTCCTCTATTTTCTTCATCATTGATGCACGTAACTAACTATCTTGTCAACCTAATGAGCCTCATTATTTAACATTGTTTATCAACTTTATCAAGATCCATTCAATGACTCAAAACTCCATTTTATGACAAATTTCCAAGTTAAGAGCTTCTTTCTCTCTTCCACTCGCTCTATTCTTCCTTCGCATGCTACTAGCCCTACTCCATGAAGAATCCACTCCTAGATTTTGATGCATACACTTTCAAAAATAATACTTACCTGTTCTAAGTACCCATTTAACCATTATGTCTTCCTTATAAACCTTGTAGCATGTCTTTGAAATAATTCTACCCAAACTTTGTAATTTATTCCTTTTAACTAGGTGTCCTTGTGTACAATATAAAATGGTCAAGAAAATGAGCATCTATACAATGTCATAAGTCCCTAAAACTTCCAAATATCTCTCCTTATTATGTCAAGAACATATGGTGAAAATTTCATAATATTATATTCACTCCATCTCCATTTATGGAATTTTTCTCATAAACCCTAGGTTAGGGTTATCACATAGCCCTGAAAAGAGTCCTTTTCTAACACCTCACTTATTCTATGGATTCAAAACTTTAAAATAACATCAAAATATTTGTAAACACTTAGGGATACTTTATCTTTTATTAATCCATGCATGAAAACACTATGAATGCATTCCAATGTTAGAAGTGGAACACCGAGAGGGGGTGAATGAGTGTTCAATTCAACTAAGTCAATAAATTTTGAGTTATTATATCAGATTACAACAACACAAATTAGATGCAACAAAGGGAACATACAAAAGAGAGGCATGATTTTTAAGTGGGAAACCCAATTTGGGAAAAACCCTCATTGAACCAAAGGACTAATTTCACAATGGTTACAAGATTGTTGAGCTACAACTCAACCAATGAAGCTACAACTTCATATCAAGCTATAACTTGATAATAAGAAAACTACCACTTGTAAGAAAGATAAAAAATCTGATTATAGTGAGCTACAACTTAGTAATTACATAAAATTTGAAAACAAACATCAACTTGTTGCTAGAAACCTGATTATGACCCTAAATTGACACATTAACTTGTCCTCTGAAATGAGCAACAGATTGAAGAGTTTGACTTGACAAACTTCATGTGCCGGAGGAAGAGTTCAATCAAGAGCAAGATTGTCTTCAAACATTGGAGGAAGGAGAAGCTTCTCCAAATCTAAAAGAAGAGGAGCACATTCCAATTGAAGGTGTGGGGAAAATTGCAGATCCAAGAGCTCGAGCACAAAGCGAGGCACAGGAGAACCTTGATTCTTCTTCTACTTCACCTCTCTCAAATCTTTGAAGAGGAGTTTGACCTCTCAAACTCAATGTTGAAGGGAGAAAGAAACCATGGTGGTCAAGTTACAGATCAAGAAGACACCATGGAGGAAGTTGAATATTTGCAGCAGGACAGCAATAAGGCAGTTTATCTGTCAGATTTGGAGGACTGTTTTGATGGAGAAGAGCCGGTTGAGTTTCCACCTTTCTCTCTTTCATCATCCACACTCCAAACACTTGAGTCTGCTGTCATGAAGGAGGGCATTCATTTACAACAGCCAGCATCTTATAATAGCTCTTCGGAATCAAGATTGGAAGATTTTAATCTTTCACGTTCTTCATTGGAGGAAGAGAAAGGACAGAGGAATTTCACCATTTCTTCCACACCATCCATTCAAGAAGGTCTACAAGAAGACTCCATTCTTGGGGTTGAAAATCACAGCAATGGGCATACTCAAAGGACCATACCTTGCCCAATCAGGTATTTGGCTTCATTGGAGCCAAAGGAGAAGTCACAACCAGTCATGCTTTCTTCTGAGCATGAGGGTGAGCTACAAAGTACCAAGGATCAGCTGCCATACCTCTTCAATCCAAATGCAGAGCAACTAAAAGAGGTATTGGATTTGTTTTCAGCTGATACTTTGATGATTTGGATAGAAGACCAGCTTCTTGTTGATTTTCCATCCATCATACAGACCATGATCAAATCAATTGCATGGCTGCCACTTTTGAGAAAGGGAAGCTAAGTAATATTTTGTTTAGCTTGCTTTTGCTTCCAGTTAGAGTAGAGTGGGTAGGTTTGCTTTCAGTAGAAGAAGTGCTTGTGCACACTCTGCATGTTCCATTTGGGACATGTATGATTTTCAGTTTTGTACATAGTTTTGGTGTTGTTGGTTCTGCTCTTGCACAGTTCGTTTCAGTGGCATCTTGGTGAGAACACTCCAGGTTCAATGGGTTTCAAGTGGCTCAGAGGGAAGTTTTCAAAGTTCAGATCAGTTGCAGGTTACAACTCAGGACTCCATGCCCAATGGATGCTTCAGGCAACTGGTAACTTCATCTAGCAGGCAGATGACCCCGTTGAGTCGCCAAATTGTTATCCAAAATTCACCCCCCAGGGTTAATTTGATAACATGCATCAGAATTCTCAAGTCCCAGGCAGATAATTGATTCAGAGCAAACATCATGTTTATAACACAGGGTTCCTCATTTTTTCTAACTCCACGACTAAAGAAGGAAAGAGCAAGCTCTGAGAAAATGCAAAAAAAGTTGCAGAAGACAGGCTCAGGCCAGAAAAAATCACGAAAAATGGCTAAGTCCTTGTCCTAGGACAATGTGGGACATTTGGGACGCCAAGGCGCGGATCGGCCGAAAAGCCTGCAGGCGGCCCAAGCAGCAAAGGGACAAGTGGGACAAGAGTGCGCGAAGGACCGAACCGCCGGTTCGCCTACCAAATGCATACAATTTAGCAGGACAGTCGGACGGAAGGATGTTTTGCCAAGAGAGAAGAAAATCAACTAACTGCTCGGGACATTTGGGACAAATGGACGCGAACCCCGGATCGGCCGAAATGGAGAACTTCAGTCCGAAACAATGTGGGACAAGTGGGACAAAAAGACGCGAATCGGATCGGCGACCGGAAGAATTTGTCCTAATATTAAAAGCGCGAAGGGACATGGGACAAATGGACGTGTTGAACCATGTTCGGCCGGAATGGGAAACTTTCACCTTTGGGACATCAACATTACGGGGACGCGAGGGACGCGGATAGCAACAAAAGCCGAGAACCAATCGGTTGCGCCACGTGTCATCGGCAGATAAGGGACAAGGAAGCCCATTTCGGGTGGATCGGAGGTTTCTGTCCCAAAAAGACTTTGGGACATCCGGGACAAAACACGTGAAGGGCGTGAAAGAGCCGGAGGCCGCGGACTAATCAAATCATGACACGTGTCGGAAGGGAAAAGGTCAAAAAGTCAAAGGGTGAGTTTTGAAGGGTCACCCAAACCAATGGGATAGTGCCATGTGTCATTTAGGGCAAGGAAATTTCAAAGGAAAGCCCGCGAAAAGGTGGAGGAGAGAGAATTATTCAAGCCGAATCATAGCCTACCACGTGTCGTCACGTGGCAAGCGTGGGAAAATATTTCAAAATCCGTTTTGGTAGTGCACTTTCGTGCCCTAAATCTTCGAGATCGTCATATCTTTTGATCAGAGCTCAACGTTCTTTATATAAACGGAAAGCTGCTTTGAAATTATCTACATGATTAAGGATCAATCTTCCATTTTGGTGTTTTGGAGAGAGAAATTTAAGAAACAGCCGACGCATGGTAAAGTCGAGAATGGCGCTTCAACAACGGCTTTAATGCAAAATCATGAAATTAGACAACCCGCCGTTTTGCCAGGATCCACCACTTCTACCATAATGAGATGATTTAAAATGTGACCTAGAAGTGGTTGTGGTAGTTTTGAATTTCCTCTCTTTCCTCTCTCTTTCTTCCTATATATTGTAAAATGCGGGAGGGCTTACAAAAGGGGACATAACAAGTTGTTCATCTTTTCTGCTCTGACCCCTCCCTTCTTTTCTTCTCTAGGGTTGAAAATGGAGCTCGAACCTCCTTTCTGTAATGGAATTTTTGCCTTTACTAATGAAATGATGTTTCATGCAAACTTACGGAGCAAAACAAAAAAAACGTGTTTTGTGATGCAATCCATCCTTGCTCGTTCTTTCGCTTGTTTTCCTCTTGCCTCTCTTCATTCAGGTATTTGTGCATGTTTGAATGTTCATTGCAGTGCAGGTTGTGTTCATGAAGTTTTGGGACATTTTCGTGTGAAATCTATCCTTGGGCTGTGATCTTCCATCCTTCCTTCATTGCTCACCTCTCTTTTGTCATGGCTAAGAGTTTGATAGAGGTTCAACATTCTCCTTCTCAAACGGTGTATCACCGTTTTAGTGTAGGCTTTTGTTGTTTTTCCCTTTCTCTCTCTCTCTCTGTCTCCTTGGCATGGTTAGATTAGGATTAGATTAGCTTTCAATCAACATTAACATTTGCATGGAATAGCTTATGGCAGGGAAGTTTAGGAGCAGGAACTAGCCTTCTCATTTTATCGGAGATTCCTATCTCGCCTCACAAGTCCCACGCTTGGAGAGAGGTTTCCATGTTGTGCAATCACATTGGATGCGAGTGATCAACCTAGAACGATTCGCATCCGTAGGTTTTGTGATTTTGCACTAACAATAACCTTGTAAAGTTATACAAAGAGATAGCACCCTAATTTTCAAGCAAATCTGTCAAGGAGAACAATGTTGTAAAAGAGGGATAGAATCCTCACAAATATTATTGATATGCAATAAAATCAAGTACAAGAATCAGGGATGCAATACTTATAGATATTAGACACCATATGCAGACAACCAGGATGTTGCAACAATGCAATGGTAAACACTCTCATGTACAATTAATTATGAATATATGGTTTGAACAATACATAACCATATAACAACTCAAATAATGAAAAAAACATGCTATGGGAATACTATTCCCAAATACAATTAAAATATGGTTTATAACAACTTACCACAATTTAATAATTAAATTACCTATGCTAAATTAACCTAGGTAAAATATGTTTTTACCTAACATTCCCCCCTTAATTTTTCATTGTTTCAAGAGATGAGGAGAGGAACTCTCTGAACAACTTGAACTTGTCATGTGCAAGTGACTTTATGAAGATATATGCTTGTTGTTCATCTGTTGGGAAAAAATAAAGCTGTATGTTGTGTTTTAAGACATGCTCGCATATGAAATGAACATGTATCTCAATGTGCTTTGTTCTATTGTGAAACATTAGATTGCAAACAAGTTTGAGAACACCTTCATTGTCTACATACATGGTGGTAGGTTTTTCCTATGGTATTCCAAGTCCTTCTAGTATGTGACATAGCCATATCGCTTCGCAGACAACTTCACCTACAGCACAATATTAGATTTTGTAGAAGAGTGAGAAACAAAGTGTTATTTCTTGCTTCCCCGTGATATCGGTCTAGATCCCAAAAATAATACAAATCCAAAAGTGGATTTCCTATCATCAATGTTACCTAAATGATCTAAATCCAAATATCCATTCAAGAATAATTGATCATACATCTTGTATTCTAGACCAAGATCTATTGTTCCCTTGATATCACAAGATCTTGTGGTATCTGAACATGATAACTACAATCTCATCTCCATAGGTGTAGCAATAGGTTTACAATCCATCATCCTAAATTTATCAAGTGTTGTCTTGGTATACTTCAACTAAAAAAAAATATGTGATTCTATTTTTTCCATACTTCCAATCTAAGATAGTAGTGCATGAGCTCGAGATATGTCATGTCGAACGATCGATTAAGATCTTTCTTCATTGCATTGATCATCTTCATTGAATTTTCAGTGATGAATAGATCGTCAACATAGAAAACAACAATCAAAATATCCCCCCCTTACTTTTGAGGTAGAGATTGGGATCATATGGATTTTTGATGAGTCCATGTTGAACAAGATGTTCATTGGTTTTGATGTACCAAGCCGGGCGTGTCTATTTAAGGCCATACAAGAGATCTCCTAAGTTGGCATACCTTTGTTTCTTCTCCATGTACAACATATCCCTCAAGTTGAGTCATGTAGAATTATTCTTGTAGATCTCCATTCAGAAAGGCACTTTTTACATCCATCTAATGGAATTTCCAACCAAACTATGCAGCTAGAGCAAAGATCATCCTGATTGTTTTGATCTTAGTTGTGGGAGCAAATGTCTCCTCATAGTCTATGCCTTTTTTTTACATACCCCTTTTCTACCAGTCTTTCTTTGTACTTTTCTATGGTCCCATCTACTTTGTACTTTGTTTTGAATATCCATCTGCAACCAATGGGTTTCTTCCCTGGTGGAAGATCGATAAGTTGCCAAGTGTTGTTTTTCATCATTGACTGATATTCAACATCCATGGCATCTTTCCAAGCTTTTGATTGTAGGGCTTCCTGGACTATAGATGGCTCAACATATTCAACAACTCTACTCATCAAAGAAAATTTTACTTCTTCTCATGCTTTACTGTGATTTTGTGGTCTAGTGGTGGATGTATCTAGTGGAGCATCTAATTTTACATCTTGTATCATGTTAGTATACCACTTGGGCATACGTTGAACTACTCCCATGGGTCATGGTTCTATCTGATCATCACCATCATCCCCATCATCATTTTCATCTTCTATAGGAACATCATCTTCTGTTTTTACAACAGGTGGAATATCTACATCAGGTGAGTCTAGAGGAGGAGTCTCAGACTTCCTTCTTCTCAAATAACTCAACATCTCTACTAGTGTATACTTTCCTAGTATTTGGATCCATAAATTTTTACCCAAGAGTCTCTTCATTGTAGCCAATGAAGATTAGTTTTGGTGACTTCATATCCAACTTATTTTTATTTTTCTTAGGTATGTGCATGTTTTATTTGCACCCGAATACTATGAGGTGTGAAACAGATGGATTCCTCTTCAACCATGCTTCATGTGGTATCACTCCATGAAGAGAAAATGTGGGCACTTTGTTTGATAAATAAACTGATGTCGTTGTTACTTCTTCCCAAAATTTCCTCTAATCTAGAAACATTGATCATGCAATGCACCATTTCCATGATAGTATGGTTTCTTCTCTCAATAAAACCATTTTTCTACGGTGTGTGTGGAGGAATTTGTCGAAAACTCCCGTGAGCTTGTAGGTAGGCTTTGAACTCACACATCGATGAATTTCCACCCTCGATTGAGTGGAGAGATCTGATGTGATGACCAATCTCATTCTCTATAGCCACTTTGAACTTTTGAAGTTCTCAAAAGCATCACTTTTCTTACGAAGATAATATATCCACATTTTCCTTGAATAGTCATCAACACAAAGCATGAAGTACTAAAATCTAGAATGAATCACCTACATTGGATCAAAAAAGATCAACATGAACTAGATCCAGACTTACCATGTGCTCGATAAGTACTCTTCTACAATGAGCTTTTTTTTTTTTCTGCTAGAAGTGAGGAAACTTATTTGTATCCTTCTAGAGAGATGGTAATCCTCTCACCATGTTGTACCGATGAAGTGTTTCGAGATACTTGAAACTGATGTGACCAAGTATTTGATGCCACAACTATGCTGATGAATAATTCTTAGCCACAAGTGTCTGATCATCTCTATGGACAAATTTAAGTTGGAACATACATCCCACATTGGAGGCTTTTGCAAAATTTTTAGCCTCTTGATTTGTCTCAAATCAAATGCACTTTCTTATCAGAATGACTATCAAATTCAATCTTTAGATTGTGATCTAGAAGCTAACTAATTGATAGAAGATTTTTGTTAAGCCAAGGACATATAATACATCTGATAGTCTACAATTTTGTGAACCAAGAGGTAGAGAAATGTTCCCAATCCCCTATACTATGTATGAAGAATCATCACCTAACAAAACATGATTTTTTGAAGGTGTGTCCCTCATTGTGGTAAACTAGTCTCTGTGCCCGGTCATGTGTCGAGTGGCTCCTGAATCAACATACCAAATATCACTAGATGACGTGGATGGTTCACTGGAACGAGTAATGTACAAGAAGTCCTCATGTTCTGAATGTTCTTCTTTCTCAGCTATATTACCTTGTTGATGGGGTTTTCTTCACCAATTCCCCTTCTTATGCCCATGATTGTAGTGTGATTGTCCCTTATGAGATTTTTGATTTTGAGGTCCTGAATTACTTGATGAACCTTTCTTATATGTATTGTACCAATAATATTTTATATCATGTCCTCTGTTGCAAATAGGACACTTGTTCTTATTCTTGTCCCCATGTTGATGTTGTTTTTGGGATTTTGAGAGGAATGATATTTTCCATTTCCTTTTCATTTTCCTTTTTGATGAGAGCATAGTGCCTTCTCCTCTTCATCATCTTTATTGTACATAGCTTCTTCTTCTTGTAGTAGATCTACTAACTTGTCAAAAGAAACTATCTGATCTAACAAGTTTAATGTTGTCACAAAAATGCGGTATGAAGGAGGGAGTGCTCTCAAAACAATGGGAACGAGAGCTATATCAGTGACCTCCTCTCCCATGGCTAGAAGTGAAGCCCTCAATTCTACAAATATTCTTAGGAAAGCTTTCACTTTCTTTTTTGTTTGAATTTTAGTGTGTGTACTAACTTTACAAATTCATAATTTGTTCTTATTTTTAGCCTCATATATTGTGCTCAACTTATCTCACACTTTTTGGTTGTTTTGGCATCTATAATGTGGGGTTGCACATCATCGAGATATCTGTAAACAAAATTATGAATTTCACCTTTTGATTGGCTTTGTCAAACTGTCTCAATTGGGCAAATCATCATCTGGTGATATGGTTACGTAACCATTCACAATTGGCCATATCTCTTCAAACTTAAGTTGTACTTTGATCTTAGTCTTCCATGCAAAGCATAGTTATCTCCTCTTAGGAGTTATGAGTCTGGAAGAAAGAACTTAGGGCATTGGTGCCCATTTTCGATTCACTCACTAACAAATGGTAAGGCTCTTATCACTCCATGTATATGGTCTCCCAATCTATATATTGTAAGTCTGATATATTGAACCTTTCTATATACCTTCCCTTTCGATATACCTATTGGTACATGGAAGAAGCTCACCCTTTTGATATACTTGGTAGTACATGAAAGAGGCATTAACGTACATGAAATAATTTGATATGTGGTACTAAGACAGTACTAAAAGGGGTCTATGCGATTATTGACACCAGCTCAAAGAAATATCCTCATACATGCGCGTAACTTCGCTATATACTCAGATAATTTCAGTGTCTAGATTTATGTCATGCAATCATTCACAGACAAATGGGATGGCTCAAAGTGTGTGCATTGTGTCCTTATTACTCCTCGTTGATTTATAGGACGATGCCTAGATGAAATCGTTGCTTATATTAGGTGTTAAGTGTAGTAGTAGTCATGACAACTTTACTATAAGCACTTCTCGAGGTAATGTTTATACCGAACGCTGCGAAAGAGATCTGAATATCTCGTGAGTGTTATAGAACCAATATTTTCACTTATTTTGTTTACAAATCTCTACCATTTTTAGCAGTTACAATGTTTGTGGTTGAATATGGTAACCTACAAATTAGTACAATCCATTGAAATATATACAATACATCCAATATGCTTTGAAAAAATTGAATGGCGGGAAAAAATTTGAGGACTTGGTGGCCTTTGAGCTCCAAATGGCTCTCTCGTGTAAAAAAACCACAAAAAACAACTAAAATTGCAATTTTATATGCCCCTCCTTTGGAAAAAAATACTCAAAATAAAAAACTGAACTATGTGGGAGAAAAAAAATTGCCCTAAAATAGGGTTTTCTCTACTAAATTTTTAGTAGTTGGTTTAGCTACGGTTAAGCGGTTTAGTAGGGTTTATAGCCTCTATATTTGGTAGTTTCACTAAATAAACCTCTAAATGCAATATGTTTTATAACAAATAAATCACCGTGGGGTCGAACCTCAACCTTACCTTGTTAAAACCTTTAACCTAACCACTATGGTGCTTATAGCACTTAATATGCAAAATGAATCAAATTATATTTAAAGTCTACCAAAAAGGACTAACCTTTTTTTAAATGTTGATGTGGCTACTGACTTGGCATGTCCACACGGCTTGCTTTTGGAAGATGGTGTTTTATGGCTTTCTACACCAAAAATAGATCAGTTGTTTCTCTTGAACGCATTTATATTGTATTACTCATTCGTTGTCTTGTTTGTAGTTTTCCTCCACTTTTTTATTGTGTGTAGGGAATTTTTCGATCGTTTTTACGTATTATGGACAGCTCGGTCATTTGTTTTTGGTAGGTAGGAGCTCGAGATTTCTTGTCTTGGTCATTGGGTCTTGAGCTTTCTTGATCCTTTCCAAACTCAAACAGAAACAATGATCAACATGGCCGAGAGTTAATCAATGTAATGTGAGCTCATTTTTACGCAATGGATCATTTGAAACACAACTCAATGGATGTTTGCACATAGTGAGCTTGATGTGATTTTCCAATACAATGGTGAACTTGGCTTGGTTGTTGAATGTGACTCATCCAGTTAAAAATGGCTCGCGCACAGAAATCAACATGACTTTTTTGGTGTGCTTGAATGGTTATAGGGTGTTCGGTTCTATTTAGAACTCACAAATCTTCAATTCTTATCTCAATCAATGCCTTGGCCTCCCAATGTAAGAATAACATGGATTTGTCTTTGTCAATGCAAGACTTTTCTTACACATCCCAATTTGACTCTGTGCAACATGGTTATTGCAAATGTAACTCGGATCCCCAATTTAAACAACTCAATCTCCTTTGTAGACTAACCCAGCCTTAGATCCAACTCAACTATCCTAGTTACATAATCAATTTGAGCTCTGTGGAGAGCTCGGTCAAGTTGTTGGCCTTCAAATAAGTCTACAAAGTTGATATGCTGCAAAAAAAATTAAACCTGAATTCTAATTTTCTTGAACCATAACTGGGAAGAAAAAATTTCCTAGTGCAGGGGCACCAGTGCAAAAAAATTTACTTTCCAATCACCTGGAAATTGAACATGAGGTTATGGGGATGCAGGGATGGGGTTGGGAAGTTTCAGGAGGCTACACAAGCTCTCCAACTACTGCAAGTGCTTCCCCAAGATCCTTTATCTCTTTTGCACTCTCTCTGCAAACCTTCTATAATCGCAGGGGGCTCCAACCTACTCTGGTACCAAATGTAAAAGAGGGACAGAAGCCTCACAAATATTATTGATATGTAATGAAATCAAGTACCATAATCAAGGCTACAATACCTATAGATATTGGACAGCCTACATGTAGACAACCAAAATGTTCGCAACAATGCGACAAGTAAACACTCCCATGTATAATTAATTACAAATATATGGTTTGAACAATACATAACCATATAACAATTCAAATAATGAAAAAAACATGCTACGGGAATACTATTCCCAAATACAAACAAAAATTGTTTATAACAACTTACCATGGTAATAATTAAGTTACCTATGCTAAATTAACCTAGGTAAAATATTATTTTACCTAATGATGTGGATGCACCGAGTTTTGCAAAAATACTTAAAGAATTTGTTAGACCACTCTTGCGATGATGTAATTCCAAAATTTTTGCAATTTCACCAAAGGAGTTTTGAGATTCAAAGATTTATCTCATTTAAACCCTAGAATGAGGGTTTACTAGACTATGCAATCCTAAGAGGGTTTAAAATCGAATATATACCTCATTTATTGAAAATAAAATAAAATCCCAACTCCATTAAGCCCGTGAATGCATTGGGCACCTTCTTCATGGTTTCAATTAGTTTCAACACTTAAAAATGTTAAGCACAAGATAATACTGAGAGGGGGGGTGAATCAAGATATGATATTCTTTTAAATTTAACACTTAATCTCATATCCATAATCACAATTAATCGGGTTTCACAGAGAATATATCAAAGAAATCAATTAATGTAAAGTAAACCAACACACTGCAAATAGACACAAATTTACATGGAAACCCTTTCGGAGAAAAACACGGAGAAAATCTTCTTTATTATATTTCTCAAATGTTTGTAGGCACCAACCTACGGGAGACACCAATCCCCAAATTACAATTTTTGTAGGCACCAACCTACTGTGGAGCACTAACCCCTTTTCACTAAGCACCAACTCAAGCAAGAGACACCTATCTCTTCAAATATGAAGGCACCAACCTTCCTCACAAAAAACAAACTTTTTTCTATCTTTTATGTTGTTGTTGCTTCAACAAGTGATAGAACAAAACTGCTGCTCGAATATCCTTTTTTATTTATTTCAATCCCTTCACATAAATAAATCGCTGCAACTTTTCACCAAAAATAAATCTTCCCTTCACTCCTTTTTATTTCATATTCTTCTCTTCCTTTTCTCTCTTCACACAAAATATTCAATATGTGTGGTTTTAAATCAAATGATTCTATCTCCTTATATATCCTTCTCACATCCTTTCGAAAAGACACATCATTCTAACCAACACAACCTTTCCATTATTTAATTAACACAACTTAATTAAGTGTATTAGTTGGCTTAAAACCAAAAGTAATTAATGCAGCCCATAAAAATTATTAAATGCACATTAAACAATGCAATATACTCCATTAAATGCATTGGCCTTTCTTTAATAAAATTGCTGTCATCATTAAATCGCTGCTAGCCATCATTAAATCTTCTTTTTCACCATGAAACATGGCATATGAACGCCTTAAAATGTTGATATCTTTCTCATATGTACAGCTGTGTATATCTCGCTTATACCATGTAACAATACTTCTTTTCATGTAGTTAAACTTTCATTTTCAGCCTTTCTATACTGCTGGTTATTTCCATTACTTTCTACCATTTCCGTCAACATCCGTCAATAGTTCCATCAACTTCCATTGTCAACATCCATCAATAGTTCCATCAACTTCCATTGTCAACATCCATCAATATTTCCTCAACTTCCGTTACACATTTCCATTAACCAAATACATCAATGATTAAGCCTTTGACATCAATGACAATATTTCAAACAATCTCCCCTTTGTCATTGATGGCAACCTTCAAAAAAAAACTTTTCTGCAACTCCCCCTTGCTGTAACTCCCCCTTACAGTCATTCTCCCCCTTTGACATCAATGGCAAAGGGCCAATCTAGGAGCTAAATATTGCAATGTTTAGCTCCCCCTCAACCGATGCTTCTCTTGATTTTTCAATGGGAAGAAGCAAAGGATATTACTCCCAACTTCTATCATAGATATTCAAATGTCTCCTTTGGAAGTGGCTTGGTGAAGATATTTGCTATCTGTTCGGATGTAGCAACAAATTCCAACTTTACCTGCTTTTCTGCCACCTGCTCTCTTAAGAAGTGATATCTTATGGGAATATGCTTTGTTCTGGAATGCATAACGGGTTCTTTGAAATACTTATCGCACTGGTATTATCACACAATATGGAGATTGGATGATCATACTCTACTTTGATATCTTTTAAGGTTTGCTTCATCCATAAAATTTGAGTACAACATAACACTGCTGCTATATACTCTTCTGCTGTTGTGGATAAGGATACAGAGTTTTGCTTCTTACTTAACCACGATACCAGGTTGTCTCCAAGGAAAAATGCTCCTCCACTTGTACTTTTTCTATCATCCACACATCCTACCCAATCTGAATCGGTATAAGCTACCAATGTGAAGTCTTTACCCCTTGGGTACCATAACCCATAATCCGTAGTTCCCTTTAGATATCTAAATATGTGTTTTACAGCTTGCACATGTGTTTCTTTTGGCCCTGCTTGAAAATGAGCAACCATACCCACTACTTGCATGATGTCTGGTCTAGATGTCGTCATATATAGTAAACTCCCAATCATTGATCTATAGAGAGTTTGATCAACATTCGGAGATTCATCATCTTTGCTCAACTTAGTCCCAGTAGCCATAGGTGTGCTAACAGGTGCACACTCCCCATACCAAATTTCTTCAACATTTCCTTCACATACTTGGTTTGGGATATAAATATTCCTTTGCTAGATTGAGATATTTGCAAACCAAGGAAAATGACAACTCTCCCAACATAGACATCTCAAACTCCTTTTGCATGTCTTTGACAAATTTCTTGGACATTTCCTCATTGTCTCCTCCAAAAATTATATCATCTACATAAACAACAACAATTAGTTGGTGCTCACCTTCAATTTTAATGTAAATATTGCTATCAACAAGTCCTCTCTTGAACCCGTGGTCTTGTAGGTACTTATCAAGCCTTGAGTACCATGCTCTGGGAGCTTGTTTTAATCCGTACAAGGCCTTTTTCAACTTACACACATAATCTTCATTTTCTGATAGGAGGAACCCTTCAGGTTGTTCTATGTATACTTCTTCTTCTAACTTCCCATTTAGAAATGTTGATTTGACATCCATTTGATAGACTTTGAAGTTCTTGAATACCGAAAAAGCAAGAAACATTCTAATTGCTTCTAATCTAGCAACAGGAGCAAAATTTTCTTCAAAATCAACACCTTCTACTTGAGCATACCCTTTACATACTAACCTTGCCTTGTTTTGAGTGACTTGCCCATCTTCATTCAATTTATTTTGGAATACCCACTTAGTGCCAATCACATTCTGATCCTTTGGCCTAGGTACAAGTTCCCATGTTTCATTCTTCTCAATTTGATCTAACTCTTCCTCCATTACCTTTATCCAATGTTTATCATGGTTGGCTTCTACAAAGTTATTCGGCTCTATTTTGGATAATAAGGATAAATTTACTAGTTCTGATGCACTTACAATTCTTCTTCTTGTTTGTACTCCATCATCAAGGTTTCCAATGATCTGACTTTCAACATGATTATTCTTAACAAAACGAGATGGTGTTTTGGTGTCCTGCCTTTCAGATTTACTTAATTTTCAACATCTTCTTCCTCTTCTTTTTCTTCTACTACCTCAAGTATTTCTAAGGGCTCTTCTGTAGGTTCTTTAGTTTTTTTATTCACGATTTCATCCACTCTCACATTTGCACTTTCTACTATTGTTTGTAATCTTTTGTTATAGCATTTATAGGCTTTGCTTTTGGTGGAATAGCCAAGAAAGATTCCTTCATCAACTCTTGAATCAAATTTTCCCAAGTCTTCTTCATTTCTCTTAATGAAACATCTACTCCCAAACACTTTGAAATACTTGACAGAGGTTGGTCTTCCCTTCCATAACTCATACGGAGTTTTATCATGATTTACTCTGATTTTTCCTCTATTCAAGATATGAACACCATATTTACCACTTCTCTCCAAAATTTATCTCGATAGCATAGATTCATTTAACATGGTTCTAGACATTTCTTGGATGGTTCGATTCTTTCTTTTCGCCACTCCAATTTGTTGTGGAGTCCTTTGAAAGTGAGTATTGTCTTTTGATTCCATGATCTTCACAATATTCAATGAATTCATTTGAGGTGAACTCACCTCCACGATTTGACCTCAAGCACTTTATTTTCAATCCGGTTTCATTTTCTACTAAAGCCTTGAAAGCTTTGAACTTCTCAAATGCTTCTGACTTTTCTTTTAGAAAGGCTACCCAAGTCATTCTAGTGTAGTCATCAATGAATAACATGAAATAACTCTCACCTTGTATGCTTTCTATTTTGGTAGGTCCACACAAATCCGTATGAATCAGCTCTAGTGGTTTGGTGGTCAAATACTCCTTCATTCTAAACCTTGCTCTGGTTTGCTTTCCATGTTGACATTGCTTGCATAGAGTACTTTGCAAGTTTCGTTACCTTAGGCATATCCCACACAGCCTTCTTGTTGTTGATTTTCACAAGATTATCAAAATTTATATGCCCCATCCTTCTATGCCATAGCCAACTCTCTTCAACCTAACTTAGAAAACATTTCTCTCCTTTTACTTCTCCGAGCATGTATAGGTTATTTTTGGTTCTATGTGCATCTGCTACTAACTCTCCCATGTCTACCTTCCTTATCTCACACCCTTCAACATAAAACTTAAGTGTGTGTCCTTGATCACACATTTGGCTTATACTTAAGAGATTATGCTTTAATCCATCAACATATAAAACATTCTCTATTTTTTTACCATTATCAAGACTTGGCGTACCTTTTCCAACGATCTTTTCTTTAGCGTTATCACCAAATTTTACCGTACCTTCATTTACTTTCTTCAATGAGATGAACTTACTTTTATCTCCAATCATATGTCTTGAACATCCACTATCAATGTACCACAACTACCCTTCATCCTATGCATGGAATGTTGTTTGAACAAGCATAGATTTCTCTTTATCTTGCCCATCATCCTCTTTCTTCTATTTCCAAAATTTTGTAGCTTCTTTCTTCTTTATTTTTGGAGCATTTACCTTCTAGTTCGATTTGGATGGTTCTACAAAATCTTGCCATATGTCATATGTCCATAGTTATTACAGTTATAACAAACAATATCTTCAACATAGTTCGATAAAGGAGCAAAGGAGTTGTGATTTCTATTTGAGAATCCATACACACCTTTGTTCTTTATATTGTTGTCTCTCACCCGTATTCTACAATCTATTGCTTTATGACCAAAATGATTACAATAGAAGCAATAGCCATAGAAAGAATTTTCAAACTTGAACATGTGAGTATATCTTGGAGGATTTGGTCTTCTAAACTTGTTCTCATCTTTGCTTTCCTTGTAAGAAGTGTTGATCTTCATAAAGCTATTATCCCTTTTCAACTCTTCATTCTTCATAGGTTCCTTGAGTTTCTCTGCATAGGTCTTTGACTTCTCTGCTCTTGTCCCTTTCGACGACTCTATACCTTTTGTGTTAGCGGTGTCTTGTCTTTCCATATATCTAAGACCAGTCTTGTCGGATGTTGACTTATGTTGGTTCAAAATTTCATCTAGTATCTTAGTACTTTTCTTGAATTTTAGATTACTTGTAACTTTAGCATTTACCTTTTCCAAGTCCTTTCTCAAAGCAACGATCTTTGACTCACGCTTTTCGCAATCTTCTTCCTTAGTCCTTAGCTTATTTCTTAATTCTTCTTCAACTTGTTTTACTTCTTCGATTTGTATTTTTAGATCCACGATCATCTTTCCTGATTCTTCAAGATATTTTGATATCTTAGCTTCAAAGTTACGATCTTCTTCTTCATACTTTAGGATCTCAGTAACTTTTGTTTCTAATTTTTCTTTTAAAGAGCTTTCAACTCTCCTAAAAGGCACTGAGATAAGTTCCTCTTCAAGATTCACTTCACATTTTTCTTCCATGTCTTCATCTCTTTCTAAGTCATCTTTTATAGCCATGAATAATATTTCTCATTATCATTATCTGAGTCACTTATCCCACTTTCTTCGGATGATCTACTACTTCCTTTTGAATATAATCTTTTCTTTTGCTTTCCAAATCTTTTCTTGCCTTTGTTTTGCTTGAATTCCCTTTTGAATTTAGGTTTTCTTTCCTCATCATCACTATCTTCTTTCTCTGGACACTTAGCCACAAAATGACCAATTTTACCACAGTTAAAACATTTAAATGGTAACTTACCTTTGTACTTTCCAGATCCTTTCTTTAACTTTCGAATGAACAAGGCTTCTTTATCATCTTCTTCGCTACTTGAGTTCTCATTTGACTCAGTTCTTTGATTTTCTCTTTCTTTGAGACTTTGAATGCAACTTCCTTCTTTGATGGTCTATTTGACTCAATCCTCATTTCATATGTGGTCATTATTCCATGTAGTTTGTCCATGCTCAACTTATCAAGATCCTTCATTTCTTTAATGGCAGACACCTTAGCATCAAATCTTAATGGTAGAGATCTTATAATCTTTTGAACGATTATGGATTCTTCAATATTTTTGCCTAACACTCTTATGGCGTTGACAACCTCATCCACGCAAAGAAGATAGGCTTGCAAACATTCTCCTCATCCTTCATTTTTAGGCTCTCAAATTTTCTCCTATGAGTTTGAAGCTTAGCCCTTTTAACCTTTTCATCACCTTCATAGATAGTTCAAAGTTTTTCCCATATCTTCTTCACATCGTGTCACATTGCATTACTTTAACAAACTCGGATTCCGATTAAAGCCACATAAGATAGCATTCATCACCTTGGCATTGTTTTCAAAAGCCTTCTTTCCATCTTGATTTGTCTTAAAATGTGGGAATCTTTCTCAAGGGATTGTACATCCAACTATTATCGATTCCAAATATCAAACCCTAGTGCCATTAGATATGTTTACATTCTTATGCTCCAAAATGCATAGTTTGTTCGATTAAACAATGGAGCCTTATTTGAAGAAAAACCTTCTTGTACTTGATGAGTAGCCATGGAAGAAAAGTGAATGGAGGAGATAGAATGAAATAAAGGAAAGGAGTGGAATGGAATAAACTCGAAAGAACATGCAAGATATGTGCTTCCGAGATCTATCTTCCAATTGTTAGATTGTTCCTAAAGGCACCCGCTTCCGATACCAATTGTTAAGCACAAGATAATACTAAGAGGGGGTGAATCAAGACTTATTATGATATTCTTTTAAATTTAATAAGGCACTTAATATTTGATCCATAATCACAATTAATCAGTTTCATAGAGAATATATCAAAGCAATCAATGAATGTAAAGTAAACCAACACACCGAAAATAGACACATATTTACGTGAAACCCTTTTGGGAGAAAACCATGGAGAAAATATTCTTTATTATATTTCTCAAATGTTTGTAGGCACCAACCTATAGAACCACTAACGCCAAAATTTTTTGCTAAGCACCAACTCAAAGAAGAGACACCTATCTCTTCAAATATGAAGGCACCAACCTTCCTCAAAAACAAACTCTTTTCTATCTTTTATGTTGTTGTTGCTTCAACAAGTGATAGAAAAAAATTGTTGCTCGAATATCCTGTTTTATTTATTCAGTCCTTCACATAAATAAATCGCTACAACTTTTCATCAAAAATAAATCTTCCCTTCACTCCTTTTTATTTCATATTCTCGCTCTTCCTTTTCTCTCTTCACACAAAATATTCAATATGTGTGCTTTTAAATCAAATGATTCTATCTCCTTATATATCCTTCTCACATCCTTTAAAAAGACACATCATTCTAACCAACACGACCTTTCCATTATTTAATTAACACAACTTAATTAAGTGTATTAGTCGGCTTAAAACCAAAAGTAATTAATGCAGCCCATAAAAATTATTAAATGCACATTAAACAATGCAATATACTCCATTAAATGCGTTGGCCCTTTTTCTTTAAAAAAATTGTTGTCATCATTAAATTGCTGCGTGTTTAACCATTATTAAATCTTATTTTTCACCATGAAACATGGCATGTGAAAGCCTTAAAATGTTGATATCTTTCTCATATGTATATGTGTGTATATATCACATATACCATGTAACAATACTTCTTTTCTTCTATTTCTTTTCTGTGTAGTTAAACTTTCGTTTTCAGCCTTTCTATATCTGCTGGTTATTTCCATTACTTTCTACCATTTCCATCAACATCCGACAAAATCAATAGTTCCGAAATCAACTTCCGTTTTGTCAATTAATCCGTCAATATTTCCGAAAAATCAACATCCGTCAATAGTTCCATCAACTTTCGTTTTCAACATCCAAGAAGTCAATATTTCCGAAAGCTTCAACTTCCGAATACACATTTCCATTAACCAAATACATCAATGATTAAGCCTTTGACATCAATGACAATATTTCCAACATAGAATACTCCTAATATTTCATTTTTTATTATTTTTTAACTCAAAAAAATGTACACAATAAGCCAATGACAAAAACATTTACAATGCTTTACTTTTTTTAAGCTCAAAAACATTCTTTAAGTTTTTCTTATCATGATGAATTAGTGGAATATTCTCAACCTTATTTTAAAATCACACACCTCCCGAAATACCAAAATTTCACCTTAGCTTGAAAATATCTCCTTGCACAAATCAAACACAGTCCACACTATGATCACCTAGAAACTTCATCAACTTCAAAATGCCTCTACCCTATTCTTGAAATCATGAATGAGGATTTGAGAACCACTACCTCATTCAAAATTCTCTGAAACTAAGAAATATATTTTCATAGACTTTGAAACCAGTCTTAGCTATTCAAGATTCAACCATGAAGAGTGCTCTAGAAGGCATATTTTGAAGCAAGGAGAATCGTGCCATTATTTTTTTCATATAAGTTCCATTGTGCCATTTAACATGTACTTGAATAGGAATAAAACTTTTGTTCTAACCTCAAAATTTAATTCAACCACAACTTCTATGAATGGACTATCTCACACTACACATACAAGCACAAAACTTGCATACCCCGAGAAGACCTTTGATGAACCACGCATGCTTGGAAAGCATTGATAACACAAAGAAAATGGATACATCATTAATAGACCATGAAAATATTTAAATTTTCTCATCCAATTGATTTGAAGATAAAAAAACTACTTTTGCTACCATCGATTAAGAAGGTGCTTGAGAGAGAGAAAAACAAGGCTAGAAAAATGATCATAACTTCTCTGTTTCTTGTCCAAATTCCTAAAACATTTTGAAAACATTCAATCTTGGAATTATCTTCAAAAATTCCTTCTATTATTTATCTGAATAAGGATCCATATTTTTCTTGGATGTTAAGAAGATAGGGTGCTCAATTTGCATTCCTTAAGAAACCAATTTTAGGAAAACTTGCATAAATTCCACAAACTTCTTCAAAACTTGATGAAATTTGGCATGAAGCACTAAAATACACCCCTATAAACACTCCATAGGTTTGTTAGCCATAAATTTTCCTTTACATCTCAGACCTATCTCATTTACCTCAACATTCATTGTCAGTTCTCAAAGGAAGTTTTGGTGAACTTTTAAATTTTGTCTCCAGAAGCTATTCCCATGCTTACATTCCCTAGAAAATGTTCCTAGGCTATTCCCATGCTTACCTAGTCTTTTCATGACCTATATTAAGCTCTCACACCTCATTAGGCTCTAGAACTAGGCCTAAATGAGCCAATTTCAATTGAGACTTCCAAAAGATGACCTAAAACTCACTCCAAGAGCTCTTTCCCATGTTAAAAAGATTATTTTTGACATGTAGAAAATTTGATCCAAGCATACCAACCAGCAATCTACCTTCAGTGAACATCAACCTCATTGTTCAAGTATGTAGCACTCTGAGACCACCCTGAAACCATCTTGAAAGCTCAAGGAACCAACTTGAGACCATTGTACACCACTGACAGACACCTATCTACATGAAATTTCACTCCTCCTTTGCCATCAATTCCATGTGACATCAATGACAACACCAACCAATGCAATAGGGTTCAACAATCTCCCCCTTTGTCATTGATGGCAATAAGCTCATAAACTTTGATGGCAAGCCAATGCACCAACATCTTTAGATATACAATCCAATGAATTATTGTTTGAAACACTCTTTCCCCTTTGACATCTATGACAAATGTGCACACACATAACAATATGAGTAGCATGAAAGAAAAACATGATAAATCATGTTCTTACCTCAAGATTCTCCCCTGGAAAGATGTTTCTCTTTTTCTTGATAAAACTCAATCAACTGCAAGCCTTTCTTCATTAAACACCTACAATACTCCCCTGAGCTTATTCCCTTATATATTCATCCTTTTCACTTTCTACTAATTCCTTTTATAGACTTCTTTACTTGTGTCTTGGGTTAGAGAACTAACTCCCCTATCTAGACTCAACCTGAGCCTTCTTGGAGCAACTTTGGCACTTGAGCTACTCCCCTATCATTCTGAGATCTTTAGTGACTATTAGGGGCTGATCTTACCCCCAATTTCTACCTTAATTGTTCAAAACTACTCTTAGAAAAGGTTTATTCATTATATCAGCCACTTCTTCCTTTGTAGACACATGTTCAAGCCTAATTATTTGCTCATTGACTTGTTCTCTCGAAAATGATACTTGATGGGTATGTGTTTTGTCTTAGAATGCAACACTAGATTCTTTGAGACACTTATAACACTTGTGCTATCATAGTATAGAGGAATATGACCTTCACTTTCAATTTTGTAGTCTTCAAGAGTTTTCTTCATCCACATCACTTGTGTACAACAAATGGCTACTACAACATACTCAACCTCACAAGTAGAAAGAGCTACAAGAGATTACTTTTTACTCAACCATGATACAAGGAACTTACCTACAAAGAAGGCTCCACTAGTTGTGTTTTTTCTATCATCAATGTTGTCTGCCCAATCTGCATCTGTGAAAGCTTTGATCTGAAATTCATTACATTTTGGATACCAAAGACCATAGTCCAATGTCCCCATGAGATCCTGAAGATTCTTTTGATTACTTGGAGATGAACTTCCCTTGGGTCTTCTTGAAATCTTCCAACCAAACCAACTTCCTACATGATATCAGGTCTAGATGTTGTTGAATACAGAAGGTTACCTATCATGGATCTATATAGGGTCTGATTTACCTTTGGTGAGCTATCTTCCTTGTTAATTTTACATCCTACACTCATGGGAGTGCTTACTGGATTACAATCTTGCATCTAAAATATTTTGAGAATTTCTTTGATGTACTTTGTGAGATAAATATTCCTTCTTTTTTTGAATAATTTATAGCCCTAAGAAGAATGAGAGTTCACCTAACATTGACATTTCAAACTCCTTTTTCATTACCTCTAAAAAACCATGTGACATGCTCTCATTATTGCTCCCAAAAATTATGTCATCTACATAGACAACAACAATCAACAGGTGTTCTTCTTCTTATTTTATGTACAAGTTTCTATCAGCTACACCTTTTTTGAATCCTTTCTCAATCAAGTACTTGTCTAACCTACTATACCAGGCCCTAGGTGCTTGTTTAAGCCCATAAAGTTCCTTCTTCATCCTGCACACATAATCCATGTCCTCAGTAAGAGAAAAACATCTGGTTGTTCAATGTAAACCTCCTCATTCAAGTGCCCATTGAGAAATGTTGATTTCACATCCATTTGATATACTTTGAAGCCTTTGTGTGTTACATATGCTAATAAAAGCCTAATGGCTTCCATCCTAGCCATAGGAGAAAATGTTTCATCAAAATCTACTCCTTCCACCTAAGCATATCCTTTACAAACCAACCTTTCCTTATTTCTAGTAACTTCACCTTTTTCATTCAATTTGTTTCTAAACACCCACTTGGTTCCAATAAGTTTTTTTCCTTTGGCCTAGGTACAAGCTCCCATGTTTCATTCTTTTCAATTTGGTCCAGCTCTTCATTCATTTCATTCACCCAATTCTGATCCTTACTAGCCTCCATGACATTCTTTGGTTCTATTTTGGATAAGAGAGCAATATTTTTTGATTTTGAGCAATTTTCAGCCTTCTTCTTGTTTGGATGCCTACTTCTTTGTTTCCTATGATTTGACTTGGAGGATGGTCTCTTTTAACCTTCCTTGAAGGTGCCTTAGTATCAAGTCTCTCTTCTTCTTCATCTTCTTCTTCATGTTCAACTTCTAAAATTTCTTCATCATCCTGATTTGCAGTAGTTTGTGGAGTCTCTTTGGGCTGAGTTATGACCTTCTTTGGATAGGATTCATCAATTGTGACATTAGTACTCTCAACTATATTTTTTTGGCTCTTATTGTAGCATATATATGTTGAACTAACAATTGAGTAGCCTAAAAGATACCTTCATCACACCTTGAATCAAATTTACTGATTTTCATCATCTCTCTTGATGTAGCACTTGCTTCCAAAGACTCTTAGGTGATTCACACTTATAGGTTTCCTTTCCAAATCTCATATGGTGTCTTCTTGTGGTTAACTTTGATTTGAGCTCTATTTAAAATATATATTGTTGTACCAACTGCTTCTCTCCAATATCCATCAAGAAATTTTGATTCATTAAGCATAGTTCTAGCAATTTTCTATACAATTATGTTCTTCCTTTTTTCTACCCCATTTTTTGAGGTGTCCTTCATGCAGTGATGATAATTTTCTTCTTATTCCATGATTCTCACAAAATTCATCAAATTCATCTGACCAAAACTCTCCTCCTCTGTCAGACCTTAAACTCTTTATTTTGACATTCTTTTCATTTTCCACTAGTGCTTTGAATGCTTTAAATATTTCTAGTGCCTCTAACTTTTCTTTGAGGAAGGAAACCCATGTCATCCTTGTGAAATCATCAATCGAAACATGAAATAGCTATCTCCTTGATATTTTTCAGTTTTGGTTGGTCCTACAAGATCAATGTGTATCAACTCTAGAGGTTGTGTAGTGGAGTATTCTTTTGTTTTAAAACTTATCTTAGTTTGTTTCCCATGAAGGCATGCTTTAAAATCTTATCATATATTTTTATGATCTTAGGAATATTCCTTACACATCCCATAGAGCTAATTCTGACAAGGTTATCAAAATTTAGAGGTGTCCTAGTCTTTTATGCCAAAGCCAACTTTCATCCACCTTACTAGTGAAGCATTTTTCTTTGTTTACCTCCTTTAAAACATACATATTATTTTTGGTTCTCTTTTCCTTTCCAACCACCTTACCTGATTTTTCCTTCTTTATGTCACATCCCTTGTCATGAAACAATATTGTATATCCCTATTTACACATTTGACTGACACTCAAAAGATTGTGCTTCAATCCCTCAACATACAACACATTTTCAGTGATGGTTTTTCCATTGTCAAGACTTAACTTACATTTTCCCACAATATTAGCTGAGGTATTGTCTCCAAATCTCACTGTACCTGAAGCATTTTCTTCCAGAGAGATGAACTTACTTTTGTTTCTGTCATGTGGCTTGAGCACCCACTTGTCAATATACCACTCCATGTCTTCACTCGAGAATGGAAGGAATTTTGAGCTATTAACCCTTGTTCTTTTGCATTTGTAGGATCTTATTTGACCTTATAAAAATTATTTCTTTTCTTTGGAGGTATTTGATAAAAAAACTTAGCTATATGCCCATACTTTTGACAATTGTAGAAAATCAACTCATCCTTACTTCTCAAATGATAAAATCAAGATGTCTACCATGACCTTTAGCATTATTTCTACATTTTGAGGATTTGTGACCAAATTCATTGCATGAAAAACAATATCCATAAAATGAATGAGCATACCTCATAGCATGATGTTTTCTGTTTGCATGATATCTCTTCTGAAATTAGCTCTCTTAGCTTTAGGAGGTTCTTGAGTTGTCTTGGTTATCTTCTTGCTTGCTGATTTGTCATCCTCATTCTTCTCCTCAAATCCTAGACCAGATTTTTCATTGAAATATCTTTGCTTTCCTAGAAGATCAACTAGATCTATAGGTCTTCAATTTGGTGGAGGTCTGATCCAATTGAGTTTGCAAAGCAGCTCCAATTCAATTTGAGCTTTAGGTGCTCTTCTTCCTTGATTTTGAAGGATTCTTCAATTATCTTAATTTGTGCCTCAAATTCCTTGACCATATCTTCATGTTCTTGAGCTTCTTTGTTTTTTTTTCTACTCAAGAAGACTGATTTTTCCTTCATACTCTTTCACCATCAATTTTAGTTTCTGATTCTTCTTTCTTTGATGTTTTAACTCTTCTAAAGCACTAATTAATTCAACCTCAAGGTTAAATTCTGCCTCTTCTTCATTTGAACTATCATATTCAGTCTAAATTTTTCCTTTTGAATTTCTTATAGTAGATACTTCCACACCATGAATAATGTTTCAACTTGTGTCCCTTCATCATCACTCTCAGAGTTTCTTGGAGTCACTTGACTGAGAAGAGCTTGAACCTTCTTGTGTGTAGAAATTCTTCTTGTTTTGAAGTATTTATTTTTGTCCCCTTTCTTCTTGAATTTATTCTTTTTCTTTGAGAGGATTCTTCATCATCTTTATCCCCCTTATGTTTGTTAGGAAATTATGAAGAAAAATGACCAACTTGGCCACAACTAAAGCATTTGAATGGCATCTTGCCTTTGTACTTACCTAAACCTCTTTTCATCTTCCTTACAAACATGGCTTCCACCTTCTCATCATCTATCTCCATATCAGAATTAGCTTTATTCTTCTTGACCTATGATTCCTTATCAGCCTTGAAGGTTTCCTCTTTCTTGACTAACTTTGAGTCACTGATTCTCATCTCATATGTAGTTAAAATTCCATGAAGATCATCCATTGTCAAGGTGGTTAAATCCTTGGCTTCCTCTATTACGACACCTTGGAATCAAATTTTGAAGATAGAGATCTCAACACTTTTTGAACAACCACACTCTCTTCTATTTTCTCTCTAAACCTCTGGATCGATTTATAACTTCATCCATTTTTGCAAGTATGATGCAACACTTTCACCTTCCTTCATTTTCATGCTTTCAAATTAAGCATGGTAAGTCTGTAACTTGGCCAATTTTACCTTATTGTCTCCTTCATATATAGTCTTCAATTTTTCCCACATTTCCTTAGCTTTGGTACAATGCATGACCTTTATAAATTCAGCCTTAGCCACTCCACAAAGAATTACATTCATAGCTTTGAAAATTTTCTCACTTTCTCTCTTTTCTACAACATTAGTAGGAGGTCTAGTTGGAATGGTATAACCACTGTCAATTGATTTCCATATGTCAAATCCAAGTGACATGAGATAATTCTTCATTTTGACACTCCATAAGGCATAGTTTGATCCATTGAACAGGGGTGCTTTGGAGGTAGAAAATCCACTTGTTGATTGATTGCTTTCCATTGTTGAATTGTCTGGATCTCCCTTGAGATGTTAAACTGCCACACCAAGGTCATGATCTAAAACAAATTGTTAGAAACCGAACACCGAGAGGGGGGTGAATCAATTTCAATTCAATCATCAATTAGATTTTGATTTATTATATCAGATCGCAACAACATAAATTAGATACAACTAAGGGAACATACAAGAGAGAGGCGGGATTTTTATGTGGGAAACCCAATTTGGTAAAAAACCCATTGAACCAAAATATTAATATCACAATGGTTACAATATTGTTGAGCTACAACTCAACCAATGAAGCTACAACTTCATATCAAGCTACAACTTGATAATAATTACATAAAATCTTTTGATTGTCTAATCTATAACTTAGTAATTACATAAAATCTGATCACATACATTAACTTGTTGCTGGAAAATTGATTTTGACCCTATATTAGCACATTAAATTTCTTACTCCACCTAAAATTTCATCAATTTCTCAATTCATTACACAATGTTTCTTTGCTCTTTGACTTCTTAAATCATTCATTATCTTCCTTTGGTTGTCAATGCGTAGACTTTCGCACATTATTCACTCATACATCTCTCAAACTGTCACATATATTCATTTCACAAGTTTCCTAGGCTTAGTTTCAAGTTCTTAGAGCATTCTATCTTTGTCAACACTCTAGCACATATTCATCACACTTCCTCTTTGAACTCTATTTTATTCACTCACATAAGAATATTCACTACACACACACTCTTGTTTTTATATATAATAAAGTAGTGTTCAATTCTCTCCTTTTTCTCAAGACTCTACTACCTTTTGCACTCATTTTCTTGAGCTAGCAACCCTCAATATTGACCTTAAAACTTCTATATTTTTTGTTTATATACCTATAATGTAAAAATCACAGACCCCCTAATTTGTTATCACGTGTATGTGGGGAAATTGGTGTGACTTTTCTAACATGGGTCCATCTCTCAAGTTGTGGGACTTGGGACTTGCGACTTGAGATGGACCTCCGGAGAAGTCCAGTTCCTCTACCTAATCCTAATACTAACACTAATCCTAGAAGGGAAAATTCAGTTGTTTAATCCTAAACTAACCATTCCAAGGGACCAGGGAGAGAGAGAGGGTTAGAAAGATGCAAAAAGGGGAAATCCTAAGCTAAGGGTGGTGATAGCACCAAGAAAAGGGGGTGAGATACTCTACTGAGGGATAAAAAGAAGGAAAATATAGTATGAGAGGCCAAATAGTTGTGACATGGACCCTAATCTCCATTCACCATTAAATCTCCATGAAACACAACAACTTGAACCTACAAATGAGACATACATGCACAAAATAGAATAATAATAATGGAGAGGCAAGGAGATACAATAAAACATGAGAAAGGGTTGAAAAACACCACAAAAACATGAATTTTATTACTCTTAGAATATACACAGTCCATTACATTGATATAATAGAGGCACAAATACATTCGTCAAGCCCAAGAGAAGGCTCGCGGCTCAATGGAGTTGAGGAAAAAACTTTCAAGATTTTCCTAGCTCTCAGAATGTCTCTCTAAAAATGAGGGGGTCGACTACATTATATAGAAAATTTGTCTCACCTACCCTCATTAAATCCTTGACATGTAGTTAAACCACCTCAACTACCACCATTAATGTGGGTTATTGAGCTATCTTTTCCCACTTACTTCACCCGATCTATGACCCATCCAATCCACGAGTGTAGCTACCCTTTCTCGCGAACCGTGAGATGTCTAACCAAGTTGGGATGGATAGCCATCCAAATATATATGGTCGTACAACCTTCTCCAAGCAAATAACCGATCGACCCATGGGCCATCTAGCTTGCGACACATCCAACCATGTTGGGTTGGATGACCATCTAAACTCTATACAACACCACATCAGGATGTTTGATTCCACACCACTCTGCTTGATCAAACAACCATCTCGACCTCTCGCGTCATACAACCCTCAAGCCATCCAACTTAGTAGTCATACATCCCTATGTAGTCACCCAACCATAGGATGATGGACCTTACACCATGAATTGTCTAACCTCTTAGGTTTGATGGTTGTATATCCTCCATCCATAAAATTGTGTTAGTGAACCACCCGTCTAACTAAGTGACATGTCCAACGCGACTTGCAAGTTGAGCTTACCCATCAAGTTACATTATTTGTATGTTGTATGTTTTCCAACCACAGTTAGATAGTCTTCCAACTAGATGAGGTTGGAATGATGCGTCTATCCTTTGTCCAACCTCTCATCATCCGACCTTTTTCATTTGATCCTACCTTAACTCGCTTAACTTGCAAGCAAGTTATCCTTTTTGTGGCCACACCAAATAAATCCCATGCTCATCAAGTCATCTCGGTGAGTTGAATACTTTTCACCTATGGCCCTCACATGAACCTACCTTGAACTTAGCCAACTCGACGATGATGCACCTAACCATAACCCGACGGTGAGCCATCTAACCTTGGTCATCAAACTTGTGTGGTTGGACAATATTCCAACTAGGTAGGGTTGGATGTCCGTGACTTCTGTCCAAGCCTACGTCATCTTTGTCCTAACTCTACGAACTAGGGAGCTCACCGAACTCTCCATTTACATGGCCCTTGATCAATTCCCCAGCTTGGTGAGCCAACTCATCTAGTGCTTCACCTATATCACCTATTGTCTAAGCACTAAGCCACCACATGCCAACTCATCAATTATCTCATATTTTATGCAAACCTTCATAGCTCAAGTGATTTATCCTTTAGCTCACCCACCAACCAACTCAGCGCTAACCCTTGTCATGGCTCACTAACTTTCCACGTAACTCAACTCGTTGGATGACTCATACCATCTCGGTGCATCAACCATCTCGCCTATTTTTCCATAGCTCACCAATCTCACTGAAATGCCTTTCTCCTACGATACCCGGACTAAAATTTGATGGCCTTATCGGCATCTTTGAATTTTGAATGGTTATGTCCATTTATAATGGTTTATCCAAATTAACCCAGGGGTGAATTTGAGATAACAATTTGCAACCTCTCAAGGAAGTCTACTGCTAGATGAAGAGATCAATAGCCTTGAAGCATCCATTGGGCATGGAATCAAGCCTAGAACCTTACAAATTTATTTGTTCCTTTTGAAAAAAATCCCCAGCACTCGTGTGAACTTAGCATTTTGACTAAAACCTCCTTGGCCTACCCTTAAAGCTGATTTTAGGATTTTGGATAAAACTTTGTACGTTGTCCCCAAAACTTAAAATTTGACCAAGGTAAAGGCATAGAGAACTTCGACCTACAACTGATATGTTGGAAATGAGAGATGTACTTTTGAAAACTGCCCAAAATATGATTTTCCTCATGAACACTGTCACTTCAAAATATTTTACAGCAGTAAAAATAACACAAAAACTATTTTAAAAGATGAAAGATCATACATGTTCCAAGTGGAAACATGCAAAGTGTGCACAAGTACTTTTCTACTAAAAGAAAACCTACCTACTCTACTCTAACCAGAGGTAAAGGAAGTTAAACAAATCCTGTAACAGGCAGGGAGAAACAGCTTCCCTTATTTACAAAATGTGGCCATATAATTAATTTGGCAATGAGCATGGCCATGTGTTTGAGTAAAAAATGGGTATAGAAGAAATTCTTCATCCAACTAACCAAAGTATCAACATCAATCAAAAATACCTCCTCAAGTTGCTCACTGTTTAGATCTTGGAGGATTTGATGTTGACCTTTGGTGCTTTGAATCTCTTTCTCATGCTTAGAAATGAGCATGGCTGGTTGTGGCTCCTCCTTTAGCCCTAATGAAGCCAAGTACCGATGGGGCATGGTCTAATCCATTGCATATGCCCACTACTCTAAGTTCTAACTCCAACAAGGAAGTCTTCCTATAAACCTTCTTTTGAAAAAGGTGATTCTGAATGTGCCTCCACAAAAAAAGGTTCTCTACCTCGATGAATGATTTGGTAATGGTTTCATCCTTATCTCCCTCCACTTCCTTGATCATTGTAGATTCATCAACAAGCTAAGCTCCTCAACTAACAACAAGAAGCCTTCAATGATTGCATCTTCATCAAGGGCTTCTAAATATGATTTAGTTTCCTTCATTTTTGACTCGATAGGATTCTTGTGAGCATCAGGTTCTTCTTGTATGTTCTCTTCCATGAAAAAAGGTCCATGTTGTTGAAGGATAGGTGATGGGAGCAAAAAATCAATGAGTTCCACAACTCCTCTTCACCAATGTTATCCTCCAAATATGACAAATAATCATCCTCCTTGTTTTTCGAATATGCCAAGGATTCTTCTTCTTCCACGGTGGCTTCTGGATCTGCAATATGTTCACCGTGAGTATCCTCATCTTCCAACATGAAGTTTTTAGCTCAAATTCATCCAAAAAATCATATTGTTGGAAGGATGCGGGAGAAGAAAGGATTGTAATTTCCTCCATAACCTATTTGTTAGTCAAATCCTTTGAAACTAAAAAAACTTCCTCCATAGCATGAAGTTCCCCATAGTTGGTTGCAGCTAATGATGATGGTTTTGGTGGATCAATGCAACCTTCCAAAGAAAGCAATAAGCTATAGACATGTGGGGAAACTATGATCACTACATTCCATTGAGATGCCCGCATAGTTGGGGTCTTTTCTTCATTTTCTTGCACATACTCCTCTTCTTATGGATTTGGAGTTGCCTCTTCTTCTTATGAATTTTCTAGTTATGGTGGATCAGTAAGCCCTAAAAAATATAGTGTCGATATGGACACTGCATTCAGAATAGATGGATTATTGATCATCCTCCTCTTGTGCTTGCTCCATTTCTGCTGCAAAATCAGGTTACACCACTTGTGATTGGACCTCAGCCTCCTCTGAAGGTTTAACCATTAAGGGTATTTTATCAATCTTGAATCTTAGAGCCCAACTTCTCAAGTTTCTAATCATTTCTTTTTGTTGGGCTCTTCTCCTTTTTGTTCCTCTTGACTAGTTTTTTGAGTTTCTTCCCAACATGGGTTCGGGACTATGAGAGGAGTGGTGGGTGGGGTCTCCACTGATTTTTTCTTTGTTGGTGGTGGGAGAGGAGTTATATCTTCTTCTTTCTACATGAGGGGACTTGGGTTTGGAGGGTAAAAGGGCAAAGAAATTGAGGTGGGATGGGAGAGTGGAAGATGGAGAAAAGGATTCCACATTATGGGTGGTAGGTAAGAAGCTTGGAAATTGAAGCTCGGGTTGAGATGGTGTACATTGGGAAGGAGAAAAGAAAGTACTATGAGATGGTGGTGGACTTACCCATTGACAAGGTTGTCTCACATCAATCTCATAAGCTTTTATATCCTCAACCCACTTTACAAGTTGTGGGTACATCTCAACCATGAAATCCAAACTTTTCTACGGGTGAAATGTCTCAAGATAGGGCCCTCCCATGGACAAGGGGTCCTGAAGCCAATCCTAGATGCTTTTATTTTAGCAGTAGCCCTTGACCGCACCATGTCTACATCTATTTTTTAGATCCTCGGATGCAACAATATCACAGGGTATGAAGTAGCCTCCATATTCCGCATACCCTTGATCTTGAAAAGTTACGTAGTTTGGTGGGTAACCACCCGTAGGAGGCCTTCTAAGTTCTTAAAGACCTATCACCATATAAAGAAGGATTTTTGGGAATACCTTAAGGGTTTTTGTAGAAATTTGGGGCACAATTTTTGATATGTCAAAAAATAAAGGAGAAATAGTTAAGACTCTAGAGCTCTTACAACCATTAATTATTCCAACACAAAATTGGGAGGAAATATATATGGACTTCATTACAAGGCTACCTAATTCAAATAACTTGGATGTGATATTGGTGGGTGTGGATAGACTCGTCAAGTATACACATTTTTATTTCTCATCCATTCCAAGTGAGTAAAGTGGTATAAGTATTCATATAAAAGGTATAAATTATCCATGGAACTCTTAAAATCATTGTGAGTGATCACAATCCTCTCTTCACATTCATACTTTGAAATGAACTATTTACTACATGGGATACAAAAATCACACATATTTCATCTTATCACTAATAATCATATGTCCAAATAGAAATTGTGAATGTCTAAAAGGATATATTTATTACTTTTCCTTAAAGAAACAAGCACAATGGTCAAAATGGATTTATTAGGTAGAATCGTAGTATAAAACATCATTTCAAAAATGACTCTATTTGAGGTTATTTATGGATACTATACACCTTATACTACATCTCACTTGCAGTAGGTCAAACCAAAGCTCATGTAACCAAGGACATATTCAATACAAACAAGAAATGATTCAAGTCTTCAAGTATTCTTTTTTTGTGGCTCAAAATGTGATGAAAAATAAGTAGATCAACACTCGAAGTGAAATGCATTTTGAATAATGATATCATGGTATTCCTTCCATTGTATCCCTAAAAAAATGTTCACTTACACAACATAAGAACATTAAATTAGAACCAACATTTTATGGGGCCTATAAGGTCTTCTATTGCATCATAATTGTAGCTTAATAGCTTACACACTCTTCCAAAATTCATCTTATATTTCGTGTCTCATGCCTAAAGAAAGTGATCAATACCAGGATTCTATTCCATTCAAAATTTCATGAGTTATATGAAGAAAGGAATTTCACTACATAACCTAAAGTATTCATCAATAAATGAGTGAAACAACTGCACATTTCTAAATTCTCATCAAATGGAAGAATCTACTAGTTGAATATACAACATGGGAAGATAAACATTTTATGCAAAAGCATAATGATTTGTTAAGCATTAATGGAAACACTTTTTATAAGGGAAAGTTTATTTTACACCCCAAACATTATATATTACTATGAATACTAAGAATAGGGAATGGATTGCATAACCTTTTTATTTAATCTATTATTTATTAATATGTATTTAAGCCAACATAATTAGAATGAAAGGCATGACCGTACCTAGTTATGTTTATAAATATGTATTTGAAAGGCTCTCAAGATCATCACAAGCAATATAATATATTCATTTCCTTAAATATTCGATTATTGGAGGTTCCCCCTCTAAGTGGATTATATTTGAGTGCTTCTTATATTATCATAAAGAAATATCATAGAATATCATTTTATTTCATCTTGGAAGAGGAAGTAGTTGGGGAAAAGGAGGGACAAGTGAATCAAATTCAACATAAAGAACAAAGGGGACTTTACTTGTAAGTAGTTCCATCTATAGATCAAATCATAATGAGTTGATGTTGACATGAGTTGATGAGGTAAGTATCAATGAAATATTATATCCATTATTGTGTTTAAGTAAATATTTATACAAAATGAGGCATAATATTCAATTCGTGTCTATGGAATTTTCTTAGGTTGTTGAAAATGCTCCAAATGTATCAAATAGGACATGTTAGCTTCACCCTATCAACCCATTTCACCCTATAGATATCAAAAAAAGGGATAGAGAGAATATTATCCATTCTTGTAGTTTTTATTTGGTGAAATATGTAAATGAAAGTTAATAAGAATATTATTTCATTGATTTTCACACTATTTTGGTCAATCCAAGTTACATTCATGACATTTGGTACATCGATAGATTAGTTCATTGACAACATGATCAATTCTAAAATCGGTAACCTTGATTTTGAGTTGGATATGGTCAATAGGGAAATTAATTTGAATATTAAGAAGATAATATGGTATATGAACATGATGAGTTATGAAAAATATGAGTCCCTAAAACAATATGTTAGAATTCATTATTTTAGTCGGGATCATGTAGGTCATACTTTCAATGCTAATTCAACACTATTAGAATGTAAAAAGCGTATGGATGGATCAAAACACAATACCACATTGTTGAGATACAATATTTACACCATTTTATTGATATTTCAGTCAATTATAACAAATTATGTAGTTCTATATATAATTTTACATTCACATATTTGGTACATCGATAGATTAGTTCATTGCACAACATGATCAATTCTAAAATCGGTAACCTTGATTTTGAGTTGGATATGGTCAATAGGGAAATTAATTTGAATATTAAGAAGATAATATGGTATATGAACATGATGAGTTATGAAAAAATATGAGTCCCTAAAACAATATGTTAGAACTTCATTATTTTAGTCGGGATCATGTAGGTCATACTTCTTGAATGCTAATTCAACACTATTAGAATGTAAAAAGTGTATGGATGGATCAAAACACAATACCACATTGTTGAGATACAATATTTACACCATTTTATTGATATTTCAGTCAATTATAACAAATTATGTAGTTCTATATATAATTTTACATATAACATCCATGTGTAATATCAACACTAGGGTGTTAATCTAATTAAGATAAATACTATGTGTAAAGATGGTCTAAAATCATAAATATAATAAATATGAAAATCCTATAAACATGTAATGATCATATTTAAAATATACACAAGATATATAAATATGATAAATGAAAGTATGGATGGGGTTAGGAACATATTTACCTAAAAAGAATAATATGAGTGAAAATGATCTAAATGTGGATGAATGAGCTATACAAATGTCACTACCACCTATAAAATATAGAATGTTTAAATTAAGTGTAGGTTATGTTCATCTAAAAGGGGTAAACAAGTTTGGGAATTTTCTCTACTTGGATAGTTTTTTCGTCTATTATTATGATTTAGATCTAAGTTATAACACCTAAAATCTCCATGTCTTTAGGTTTTGTAGTTGTGGTGATATGATCACAATCATACTCTTATAAAATAAGATGACATCTTATTTTTGAAAACCTTATCTTTCTTAAAGATATGAATAAGGGTAATTCCAACTTGGATGGAATGACCTCACCTCACCCTAGTGGTGTGATTATCATTGCACTATGTACCAATACATCGAAGAGGGATTAAGAAGGTCACATATTTCTCTCACTTTTGAATGTGTGTGAATGTGCAAGAAAATGTGTTTTAGCGAGACCCTAATAAGGCCTCCAAAAACTTGGAAACAATATTTTTGTATGTTCAGTAGTATGTGATTTTGATCTAGGCATCCATGTAAGATGTATTCAGACTTGGTATCTTATTTATGTGATTCAATGAATTATATTGCAATGAAAATCCTCCTTTTGGGTTCTTTTTTGTGTGATTCCTAGATAGAATAAATATGTAATAGATGGGGCCTTTAAAATGGGTAAAGTGGTTGTGCTTTTATTTTTAATTCATGAAAAATGTTTTCCCACTCAATTAACCCTAAGCTAATTTGGGTAATTTTTTCATTTGCAATATTATCCATTGGAGTATTTTAGGATAAAAACATCAATTAAGGTCAAATACATCGGTAGTTTATACCCCTTCTAGATGATTCTAACCCATCTTGGTTTAGGGCCTAATCTAAAAGTGGAGAAAATTGGCTAAAATTATGAGGATGTGTTCTTTATTTATTACAAAGGTTCTTGATGATAAAAAAGTTTAGGAACATGTAGGAATAATTCAATTAATTTTATAAATAAGAATGGGCTGAGATAAATTCCAAATGATTATTTCTAAGTCCCATTGGTCTATATTTAAGGTACTACATTTGCATCCATTTTAATCTAGTATTAAAAATAATTTGATTAAAATAAAATAAATTGTAAATTAAAACCTCCAAAATGATTTGGCATGCACAAGATTGGAATGTGTGTGTTCCTTATTCCATACATGTGAACCTATAATCTACAAGAAAACATGTATTAATACTCAATCAAGATGCTTATAAAATTAGTAAATAATAAGAACTAAAATTAAAATAATGAAAGGACTATGTTTGTATGATCCTCGGTGTCAAATGTAAGGGATTTAAATGTCATATATAGGAACTTTTTGTATTTTAGCTTGTGATAAGCCACTATAAAAATTTCTCTTGTTAAGAGGTCCACTTTAGGAATTGACCCTTCATGAGATTTGCAGTAGTAATCAACCTATGTGTAGTTGATGCTATAGATAAAACCTATGTGTACTTGATGCTACCACCTGGCCCAATTTTTTTGTGATCTTGCTTATAAAATTTGTAATGTGGTGTATGTGTCATAATCTAGTATGTGTAAAATATTTGTAATGTATTTATAATAAATATATGAATGTCATCTTAGATTTTCAAATGAATAACTATATCTCTAATCTATATAATCGTGTTAAAAAATATGAAAATATTCCCATTTTGATATGTGAGATGTTGTACTAGTTCACTTAGCTCAAAATAGGAAGTATTAGTTATGTAAAGTGTATAACAAACAACATAAACGATATATACCATATATAGTATATCAACTATAATGGTAATAACTAGTATTTTACATAAGATATGAGCATTTGATCTCAATCAATATGTATTAATAAAAGTATGAAACATGTCATTCAAATGTTCTAATAGTTTAGAAAATAACATAATAGTCATCATAAGTGTAGTACGACAATAACACATGACTCAATGCCTAATGGACCCATAGTGACCTATGACACAACATGGCATGACCAGCCCATCATTAGACATAATTGATAAGACATGAATGAATTGTCCAATATTAATAGTTTTTAGTTATTATCTCCTATGTGTGTAAAACAAGAATGTAGTCAACAATTGTTCCTAAGGAAAATATTGTAGAAATCAATGTGCTTGTTTAAGTGTGTAATAATAAGTGATGAAATCATAAATGTATAAAAAAGTATGGGCCTAGATCCAATGTGTAAGGATCAATGATTTAATCATAAAAGTACAACAAGAAATGTTCTATAGTCGATGTGTGTGTAAGCCAAGAGATATATCATTCTATGTGCTAGAAGCTAATGTGTAAGAAGTAAGTGTTGTGATCAAGAAAAATCATAATGTAAATCAATCATTGGGTCATGAGCCAAAAATTTAAATAGCATATGTGTACTAAGGAAGTATGTTGATAATACATGTGTTCTAAATAAAGTGTATCCTATGCAACGTGTTTCATAAGTTAAGTATGTCATAAGAAAAGTGTGTTATAAGAAATGTGTATCTCACAATATTAAATCAAGTAAGATAACTAATATGTCATAGGATATTAATTCTATAGAAATATGTAGTGAGTAAATGTGTTGGGATATTTGTTTTGATCTAAATATGTAGCAAGTAACAAGTCTAGGAAAAAGAAGGGCGGTATGGACCCAATGTATGTGTATAGAGAAAAAAGCATTGAAATATCACACATACAATGACAATATCATATGATAAAACATAGCATAGATCATAGAAGAGTCTAGAGAATACACATGCATGGATAAAATGCAACATAAAGAATACAAGTGCACAAATAAAATAGAACATAGAGCATACAAATGCACAAAGAAAATACATATAGAACATGAAATTTCCTAGAGTAGGAATGGTAAACGATATCATTTGGTAGTTTCAAATCATAAAGTCGCATAGCTCTTATAATTTTCACATTATACAATAATAAGGCAATCGGAGTATATAACACACAAGTGACTAGATCTAGTAAAATCATGAAATAGATAAACGCATAAAATAAATAGAAGAAATCATGGAAATGAATATTGTAAGAAAAAGTATTATGTAGTGAAAATATGAGCCTAAGGTCAATAGTAGTAAACTAGAATAGAGTATATAGTAAAGCAACATAAATAGTAATTGATATATGTAAGTAAGCATGAAGCACAATCCAATAAATGTCTATAAAGTAAGCAATGTGGTCATCAAATAAAACATGATATAAAATTTTTAGTATAAAAAAAATTTTATTGATAGATAAGTAATAATTATGTAGTTTCTCTAATATACTTTTGTATAAAGATATGATTGTTATAAGCTCAATTATGCAGATTCCATTTAGTGTAGGTATACCCCCAATGTGGTAGAAATTCCCTAGGATAAAAGGGTTAAAGAATTTGTAATGTGATTATAGATATGATTAAAGTAAGATTATTGTATAAGATACCCTACAACATAGACATTCCCCTAGGGTGCTAGATTGTAGAAGTCATATGTTGTGTGATGTCCATGGGTTATAATTTCTTGATTTGATGTATGAAGATCAAGTGATACTTGGTTAGTGTAGAATTCTAAATTTGAATGATCTCAAGGATTAAATAAATATGTAATGACCAAACATGTCACATGTAGTTCCTGACATTATATTTTCTTAATTTTTTATTTTTATTTCTGTTATAAGAAGATTGAAAAGATAAATCTATTAAGTAGAAAAAATATTAGGGGAGCTAGGGTATAGGCTATAAATGGTAGAAAAGACAAGGTGGGATCCTAAGTATTTTTTTCCCCTAAAAATTTGCATTAGACCCGTTCAATTGTTGTATTGTTAGGTAATAACCTAGAATTAGGGTAGAAAATTTCAAATAGTCAATAGGCATGCTAAAAATGTTTATGTCCAAAAATTAAGTACAAGCGAGGTGTTCATGTTAGATGAAGATATTATCAAGTGTACTATCATGAAGAGGAATTATATCTATGGGTATGGCATTTGGATCTAGTGTACCTAGAAAGGTTAATTTTCTATAAAATCCTTTGTCTAAGAATCAAATTCATGGTTTAGGATGGTGAAATGATCGTTTGAGGTTATCTTGTCGATGTATCTACAAGAGATGTATTGATGCATTATTCACTATAATCAATGGTGATCCCTATGCATTATAACCAATTTTTTTATAATAAGTAGGCATGTTAGGGGATTATACATGACGCAATGAGTTTTTAAGGGATTACAATTCCTAAATGAACCTTAACTCAAATGTATCTTTTGAACCATTTGGTTGTAAAATTTTAGGCCATAAATTAAAATGGGTGTCCAAGCATACTATAGATGTCCATATCACACTAATTATAATTGTTATTGCCATTTATTAGTATATTTTATCAATACATGTCAAAAGGTAGTAATAAACATATGGTCCTTGGGAACAATTGCGATTATTATTTGGGGATAGATATTTATAAATTCATTCTATGAATTTCATTTGTGAGTCAGTCAATTTTGCTTGTAATTATCAATATCTTGTCTCGTAATTTTATGTCATGGAAACATGTAATTCCATAAAATTTAGAGATATTAGATTTATATATATTTCATACAAGTGGATGTATGTTGATCTTTTTATTAAGTGGCATAGGTAATAAGTCATGTGTATTTTCTTGGAGATTTATACACTTTTTGATTATGTAAGGGGATCCTTGCTACATGTAGAAGAGAACTAGTCATTTCATTCATTAGTAAAAGTGTTTCACATGGATTTGCATTTATAAGCATCATATCCTTTTGGATCAATGGAGGTTTCATAAATAGGTATAAGGGATTATATCTATGAACTATCTTTCATTGGTGCATCTCTGCAATGTTTTAAAACTTGGTGGTCATGCATTATATTGGCCTTAGTACTAAGGGAGAGAGTGAAGCATGGAATGCTCAAACTTAATGACTTCAATACAATATTGTTTAAAATATTATAATCAAACACACCATATCTATTTGCATGTGAGAGGCACGAGGTTTTTTTGCACACCTTCATTGTCCATTTCACTTACCCAAACAATTCGATTAATAGATATTAGTTTATATGTATGTTTTCTGATGTAAACATACATAAATATCAATGTATAAATATATTTACTTATTTAGTATTTATCTAATATTAGTTTATTATGTTTGGACATCGTAAACATATATATATATATATATATATATATATATATATATATATATGCTTATTTATTTAGTATTTGTATGATATTAGTTTAGTATGTTTGGACATTATAAACATATATAAATATGGTTATTTATTTAGTATGTATATCATAAACATTTACGAATGGATATAAATTGTGTTGAGAGGCATTTTACAATCCTATACGAGGGTGGGGTGGGTTGTAATATTTTTATTATGTTCACATGTGCAAGAGAGGGAGTACATTCTATCTAAATCGATATCATTTATACTTACTTTGGATAGTTGATAAAGGAGTCCAAGTAAGATTGGGTTAAATAGATAAACTTAGTCATAAATTCTCTTGATTGATTTTTGATGGATATAGAATTGGTTTGAAGTAAAAATCATATGTGTCAATCCTTTAAAATCAAGTGAAAATATTACTTCAACTTCTTGTATGAAATAATAGAGGTTGTGGGTAATGAAAATAACCTTGATCTCAAGTTAGTTCCATTAGGGTTCTTAGGAATCATTTTAGTAAGATGCATCAATATCAATATATTCCTATAAGGATACTTATTATTTTTCATGTCATGTGAAGGCTATGATCAGTGTTTGGTGGAAATATCATTCACATTGATAACCCTTAGGATGAAAAGTGTAGTATATGCAAGAATGAAGGTAGGTATGACTATGAAAATAATGATTCCATTGTTTTATGATTGGTGCCATCACAATTTCAAGTTTATCTAAGAAAGAGTATATCGTGGAAAAAAAAATCATTTTAGGAAAGTAATTATTTCCCAAAATAATCATCTAGAACATTCAACATGTAGTATATGTTTATATTGGAGGGATATTTTTCAATTTTATGCATATCTTCTTTAAAGTGAGCATCAATTTTGGCTAAGATATGGTTGTTGTAATGATTAGAAGATCCATTTATGTTATTTGTGGCACTATTAATTAGATTCAAAAGTAGTAAACCCTAGAGTAGAGGCAAAAGTCCTTAGAAGTGTATTCATCAAATAAATAAGTAATCTAACTAAGATAAATATAATATATACATATGATCTAGAATTACAAATACGTAAATACACTAAATGCGTTGATCTGGAGAACTTGTAATGATCATATATAAAATATACACAAGGTCTAGAAATATGATGAAGAAAATTATAAATTAAGGTTAGGAATGTATTTACCCAAAAAAGAATAATATGAAGTAATAACAATGATATCAATCTAGAGGAATGTGTTCTTTGAGAGTGTTGTTAAGCCGCATGTAAAATCTAGAATGATGAAATTGAGTACATGAAAGGTTTGTTTGAATGGGGAAAAAATTATGTATGTTTATACCATCCTTAACCTAATTTTACTTATATTAGTTTGATATAAACATATGAGTTCTAACGCCTTAAATTTCAATGTCTAGGATATGTGTTTACATGTTCATAATCAAAATTTTGTAATAGAATATGTCCTCTTATTTGTGTAAACCATATCTCACTTGAAGACCTTAAAATAGATTATCCCAATTGAGATCCAATGACCTTATACCAACCTTAATGGTATGTTGAGTGCATCATTATGTACCCATACTCCACACTGAGGATAAATCATCATCTAGCTCTCCCACCTAATGAATGTGCAAGAAAGCGGTGTTTTAGAAAGTTCCTAATGATGCATCCAACATCTTGGAATTGATATTTGATGTATGTTGTAGTAGGTGATAATGATCTAGGGAAACCATATAATATGTATCGCAATTGGTATCTTGATGTTCTTTAAGGAATTATATTGAAATGAAAATCCTCCTTTTAGGTGTTTTATTTGTGTGATCTTCTATATAGTATAAATATGTAAGAGATGAGGCCCTTATAATGGGTAAAGTGATTGTCCTTTTATATCTTACTTATGTGAATTGTTTTTCTATTCAATTGACCCAAAGTTGTCAGGAAAAGGAAAAATTTTCATTTGAAAAATAATCCATTGAAGTTCTTAGGACAAATATGTTGGATAGAGTCAAAAACATCAGCAATTTCTACCCTTGTCGAGTGAATATGTCATAACTTGTTTTAGCACTTTGATCTAAAAGTGGAGATATGTAGCTATATTTTTTAGGAAGTTTTTTTAATATGTCATGAAGTTTCTTGATGAGAAAAAGTTGAGAAAAAGTGTGACCTAATGGATGTGGATTACAAAATTGAGTGAGATGTGTGTAGGAATAATTCAATTAAGCTGTGTAAATGGGAATGGAATGGTATATACGTTAAATGATAATTTTCAAGGGCATTGGTAAACTTTTTGGATCTATACCACATCACTATTTTTTTGTTTTTAATTTAAATTGCAATTAAAATTTGAGTGGGTTATGAAAATATCAATTTATTTTAGAAGGTAATTTGATTCCAACAGATATATATAGATGGACAAAAAAATCTTCCACCCTTAGAATTTTCTATAATAAGTATAATGCTTTGCATTAATAATGTATACTATACATGAGAGGATATGAGTATATACAGGTGCACCAAATTTTTGAGTAGGTGCATTATCAAGAAGGTGTGAATGGGCACACAAATTCACATAAGGTATTGTTTCATTTCCCTATTATAGGTATATTGAATGAGTGTTTGTGTGCAAGCGCACGTGTGCGTGCGTGTAAATACTTGAAAATGTTAATGAGATGGCATTATGATAATAGAATAAAAGATAAGGGTGTATTGTTTGTAATAATTGACTATAAATAAATGAAACAACACACACACACACCCACGCACACACGCACACACGCACGCGCACACACAAGTGCGCGCATATACACACACACACACGCAAAGACTTGTGCACACACACACACACACACACACACACACACACAATGTTAATGAGATGACACTATGATAATATAATCAAAGATAAGGGTCTATTGTTTGTACAAATGACTATAAATAAATGAAACACGTTGAGACAAAATGGCTAGTAAAATTTCATAGAAAACCATATTATGTGAAGTTTGTGCTATGTATGGATGGATTAAATCCATTTGGTAACATGACCAAAATATGCTCAATATGGCATGTCATTTTGGTCAATTATAATATTCCTCCATGGTTGAGAATACAAAAGGAACACCTTATACTTTTCTTATTGTTCTAATAGAAAATCATGTGAAACATGGATGTCTATATTATGCCACTCATAGAGGATTTGGCTTAGATTTAGAATGGTTCACATATGTTTGATATACTAAGACTAGTTGGTATCAAAGGATATTTACGTTTTTAAGTGTATTCATGATTATCGATGATTTTTAGTATCGATACACACGAAGATACTAAAATAGTATTCATACGAAGATATGGACCTCAAGAAGTGTATGTATGTATGTAGGTATGAATATATATAGGTCAATTGATCACTTCATCTTAGACACATAAATTATCACTTTGGTAAAAAACCTATGAATACACTTAAAAACATCAATAATCATGAAGTGTATCTTCGGGTATATATTCAAAGGACCTCAAGAAGTGTATGTATGAAGGGAATTGACTATTCCTTCTAATGGCACGTCTCTTATTTTTTAAACATTCTTGTAAAACATTAAACGAAAACTAAAATAAGATAATGCCAAAAAATCTTAAATTTATATATTCCTCTAATATTTTTCAACATCCAAAAACAAGGCTTTCATGCCTATATTAAGTATTATATATGGATTATGAATTTAATTAATAATTATAATCCTAACAAAACAATACAATTTATCCCAAATTCATAGGATGAAACTATGGGAGAATGTTATATTCATGGTTGTGACTATATTAAACTCCCTTCTCTTTCACCATTGAACATGTCTAGTCTTCTAGCTAAAGATAATAGTACTTACTTTTCCTCTGAGATCACTTATGTTCTCCACATGATTACTTTAATTTATTTTACTTCAAAAAATATGATATTTTGAAAAAACTCCAAGTAAATATATACCTTTGGAGTTATTCCATGTCCTCATAAATTATCTTAAATTAGGCCTTCCGCACTCGTCAAAGATGCCTAGGTTATAGTTAGGATATGCCTAAAGTAATTTAGATCCAATTATGAATAAATGCTCCAAGGATGGAATACTCTAGAGATAGATCTAAATATTCACTTTAAACTTGAAATACTCTACAATTCGATGCAGAGCATATGCTTCTTTCACACACACAACCAAGTTAGTTTCAAATAAACAACTTCAACTTTGGTCTTAACTTGTAAAATGGGCTCTTCCTCTTGACTATAGTGAAACCAACAAAAAAGGGAAAAAGAATTTTCTATGCTCAAAGGAGTTAATTAAATGCTTCAAACTAGTTCACTTCCCTCCATCCCACCTAACTTAACCATTTAGTCCACTAAGATCACCAACATTGGTAAGTAGCTCACCTTTTTCTACAAATTGTCACTTTGGCTTCTTAGAAGGGTGTTGATGGAATGGTATAGGTTGGGGTAGATTACTAGTCCCACCAAAAAACCAAGGGTATTTTTAGTACCCTTCATCATTGTTGCCCGATGTGGGAAAAATTTATTCATCTAACTCCTAGTTTAAGTGACTCTATCCTCACAACCTCCTTCCTAGGCCTTTTATTATTTACTAGCCCTAGTTTAGCACAAATCCACTTACATCTCTTTACCCAATGAATCAACCTATAAACAAAGGACCATTTCACATACCCGTTTTGATGATTCTCTAGTGTGAAAAATTTCAATATAGCTTGTTTTGAAAAAGGTTGCTCAAAACCCCATATTTCATGTTTTTACTAGGACTCAAGGATTGGTGGTAGACTTGGTGAGTATATTGTCATAGATATCCGATTTGCCTCAATAGAACATAAAATTTACTCCTAATTCTAACATATGACACCTTTTATATGGTAACTTCAAAGTTTTAAGCCAAATATATTTGTTCAAGGGCTTCTATTCATACACCCTAGCCAAAACCCTAATTGTGAGCTATAGTTTAACCCAAGAAGCTTACTCTTCTTCTATATTTCTTTGTAGTTCCTTCTAAGGTCTCAGATCTTTCCCCTAGGTTAGTCTCAATGTCTCCTAGCTTCTAATCTTACAAGTAAGACCTTTTTGGTCAATATCCTCGTGTTTGCATCAGAAATCCTCTTGTCTGGTTTAGAGAAACATAGTATCAAGTAACAGTTCAAAGTTTCTTCGAGGTGATCATTGATTTTTTTCTTCAATTAAAATTAGGGAAACCTCTAAGACATAGGAAACACTCTCTTGACCACCATACACCTTAATCGCGCACCTTCCTTCCCCCATTGACTTCACTTCCTTAAACTATGCAGGCATGCAAAAATGTCTAGCTACATCTGAACTTTTGATGCTTTCCTCGCTCACTCTAAACCATAATCATAGTATTTCTCCACCAAATATCATACCAATAAGTTCAAACAATTTTTTACTCACCTAATATGCCGCTTTTTTTTCTTATAAACATTCATGTAATCTACACAATTGAGAAATACATTCTAGTCAAAAAAGTGAATAAGCATGCAACTATGTCTTCAAATTTTGGAGCTTCAAATTGTTTTTTCCTTGATTGATTAATGCCTCCATATATTTAAAAATGGTCTTTTATCCCCCCTATACTTTTGATTTGTCATAACTTCCCTTTCCTTGGGTTTCACTCATGATTACAAAGGTGGAGGTTACATGCATAGAGGGCTAAAACATGATTAGGAGTTACAATAGTTTCATCAACCTCATGATGGAGCCCCAAAGACAATTGTGAACTCCAACGAAACTTCTAGATAACCTAATTATACCTCTAAGATACTACACTTAATAAGAAAACCAAAATGGTTCTATAAAACTCAAATTTTCAAACTTGTGCAAAAAGGAGGGAAACCTCCTAGTTCAAATTTTTAACTTCTAAAGATCCAAGAACATCATAATCGACTCATAGACCTCTTAAAGACCTACACAAACTAAAAATTGACCTTACATGCCTAGCCTACCCCTTGTAGTGATGCCTCTACATCATACTACCAAGGGGTAAAAATAAGCTTCCATGGAGTTTGTGTTTGCAAGTTGGATATTTGTTTCTTTCTTTTTTATAATTATATATAGCCTTCGAGGATGCTCCACATTGGGATAGTTTCTTCAAGATTCTTTAATGTTTGTATCATGATCCTTTCAAGTATTCTTACTTTGAAATCAGTTGTCTCCATGAATTCATGAACTGTAAGAGGACTGTACCCTATCCTTTTTACCTCTTGAGTGAGTTTATACATCTGGTCCATGCTCACTTGTGGTGGTTCTTCAAGTTCTTTGACTGCTACATTGCTTTTTCCACTCTCTTTTTCTTTCCTTGGACCATTTCATCTTCAAAACTAAAAAATTGTGACCTTTTCTTGATGGATTCATCCTCATATGATTGTTCCAACTTCATTTCATCCATCACACCTACATAAACAACACTAAAAGCAAGATTAGTTTACAAATTATGAGTTTGGCCTCCATTCTTGATCTTCATCTCTCCTTCATACTTGTTCTCTCTTTTCTCTTGCAACATCATGTTTCCTTGGACTATATTATCATGTTTTCCATGGTTGTGCTTCTCCTCTGCAACGTCTAATTGATTCATGTTCACCCCATGTGTTGAGTTATCCATCTTCTTAACTGTCTCTATTAATTTACCATTGACTTTGACCTCATTATTCATTATTAGCTACATACATATCCTCATATTTCATACTTACTCTAATTTTCACATTACTTTGGTATTCACCTTCTCCACTTATCCATTCCTACATTTTCCTAATTGTACTAGCTTTGGTCTCCATTCCTTTATCTTTATCCCTCTGTTGAAAGAGTGTTTTCAACACTATGAACATCACTCTTGAATTCTTCTCGTGTCATGCTTTCCTATCCTTTAATGGACTCAAGGTATGTTTAACCCCATTCTTATTAAATATATATGTATTGGCCCATCCATCATGGATGGCTCTCATCTCAAATTTTCATGGTCTTCCCAATAGAAGATGACATGCATCCATGGGTAATATATCACACAAAAATTGATCATGATACTGTTGTCAAAATTTCACCCCCCAGGGTAAAATTTCGATAAACATGCATCAAAGGTTGCAGAAAGGCAAATAGGTCAATCCAGGAAAAATCATGAAAATCGGCTAAGTCCTAGTCCTAGGGGCAGTCGGGACATTTGGGACAAAAAGGCGCGGATCGGCCGAAAATCCTCCAGGCGGCCCAAATGGTATTTGGGACAATCGGGCCAAAAGTACGCGGCGGGCGCGAAAAGCCGATCCTAATAAAAAGAAAAAAATTGGCTAATCAAGCGAGAAGGACGCACTTCCCTCCATCCCACCTAACTTAACCATTTAGTCCTGGGACAACCGGGCCAAAAGGCGCGAAAGCCTTACAAAGCCAGAGGCGAAAAGGGCCAGGGAAGGATAGTCAAGGCAAAATGGGACAAGCGGGACAAATGGACGTGAAATTTTATTCACCTACTCCAGTTCGCATCTCAAATCGCACAAAGAGCACTATGCAAAATGGGACAAAGGGACGCGCGGGACGCGGATCGCCGAAGGAGCCGAAAGCCAATAAAATTGCGCCACGTCATCGGTCAAATGAGGGACAAGGAAGCCCATTTCGGGCGGATCGGAGGTTTTTGTCCCAAACGGTTTGGGACATCCGGGACAAAAAGACGCGAAGGGCGCGAATGAGCTGGCAGGCCCGCGGACTAATCAGAAGCCGCCACGTGTCTCAAGGAGAAAAGTTAAAAAGTCAAAGAGCGAGTTTTCGAGCACCGATCCAAATCAATGAAATAATGCCACGTGTCCTAGCTAGGGCCCACAAGGAGATTTCAAAGGAAGGCCCGCCGAAAAGTAGAGGAGAGAGAATCATTCAGCGAATCAGAGCTTGCCACGTGTCATCCAGGTGGCAGAGCGCGGGAAGAAATTCAAAAAATCCGTTTTCGCCTATTCCGTGCCCTAAATCTTCAGATCGACATAACTTTCGATCCAGAGCTCGGTTTTACACGTTCTTTATATCAGCGGAAAGCTTGTGAGATTCTCTACACGTTTCCAGGGTCAATCTTGCATTTTGGTTCAGTTTGAGGAGAGAAAATCAGAAGACTAAAACTTCTGTATAACCTAATTATACCCTCTAAGATACTACACTTAATAAGAATAATTAAATGGTTCTATAAAACTCAAATTTTCTCGAGCTTAAGAAATAATAAGCAGAAGTGATGCTCAACTAATAACTTTAATGCGGCGAGGAGGTCCGTTAAAAATTTTAACTTCTAAAGATCCAAGAACAGGCATAACCACCGCGTTTTGCAAGATCCGCCACTTCCATCATTATGAAATGAGTTAAGTGCATTCTGGAGGTGGTTGGGGCAGATTTCGAATTCCTCTCTCTTTTCTCTCTCATTCTTCCTATAAATTGTCTAAGGAGGGGCTTCTTCCTAATGTTGGACATTTCTATTTTGCAACCCCTCCCTTCTCTCCTGCTTGTAAGAGAATTCGTGGAGTTTTTAAGCCTCCCACATAGACTGTAATGCCATTGTGCCTCTTGGCCATTGCAATGTATTGAATCGATCCCTTGAGCAATATATATGTCTGTGATTGAATTTAAATCCTCTCATGTATTCATTGTTGTCATTCTGATCTCTCATTGCATTTCGGTTACCTGTGCATGGTGTGGTATTGCATCTATATGGTCTGTGTTTATGTTGCAAAGCTTATGTTCTTCATTCCTCGGTGCATCACCTCCTTAACTTAGGTTTATTTATATGCATTTCTCTCTCCCTGTCTCCTTGGTAGTTAGTTTAGTTTTTGGTGAACCTCTGCGTTTCATTGGTGCATCTGAACAGAGGAATAGGAACCAGCCTTTCTCTGGAGAATCCTTTCTCATTTTCAAGTCCCACACTTGGAGGAAGGATTCAATGTTATGCAATCACACTGGATACCTAAGTGATCAACCTAGAAATTTGATCATGCATCCTGTGGGTAATATTCGTGATTTTGCATCAACAATACCTACCAACTTGAAAATCAACCAAACACTGTTGATTCACTAACACCCGATGCTCTTTCTAAACCCAATACATCTTCTAAGGATGAGGATGCTTTGTTATTTTCAAGTTTAGCCTCTCAACCATCTCAAATGACACTAAGTTATCAATACTACCATTATCTATGATGAGTTTGCAACACTTACCTTTGGCCTTGCATATAGTTTTGAACAATGTTCTTCTTTGAATTGGTTCTTCACTCCTACTTGCATTCACTAAGGCTCTTCTCATCATCAATGCTTCACCAACTTCAGGTTCTTCTCCTTGAGTAACTGAACCCACACTTTCTTTTTCTTCACCTTCCACAACCTAATTTCTTGCTTCTCCTCTACTGCTACTCATTTGTGAATACTTTGGACATTGATATGCCTTATGACCTGCATACATGTTACATTGAAAACATATTCTGTGAATTCTACTCTCCTCCATTCATACTTACTTCTCATAGCACCTTGTGTTTACAAACTATCCTCTTTACTTGTTTGTCTTTTCTCTTGTTATTGTTCTTTGCTTTCGTTTGATGCCTTGTACTTTGACTTCATTTCCTTTGTACTCTCTAACATGCTGCATTTTCCTTCTATTTATCTTATCTTCATCCTTCAATGCCAACTGGTAACACTCTTCTAATGTTCTAGGACTAGTAAGGCTTAGTTCATCCTGTATATTGTACCTTAACCCATTAAGATACCTAGAAATTTTATCCACATCATCCTACATATGACCTTATATGATGCTCAACTTATAAAATTATTCAGTATATTCTTTCACACTTAACTCCTTTTTCCTCAAATTTTGAAGTTCTCTATACAAACTAGTCATGTAATCACTAGGTAGAAACATACCTTTCAGTTTGGCTATCATTTTATCCCATGACTTGATTTTGGCCTTGTTCTCCTTCTCCTCTCCGTTGAATATAATCCCACCGATGGATGCATGTCCTTTAAGCTTTGTCCTAGCAAATGTTACCTGTTGATCCTCGGGCACATTCTAAATGTCAAAGTATTTATCTAGTTTGGTTATTCAATCTAGAAGTTCTTATCCATTTAAGCTTCCTTCACTCTTCATTGCCTTCAAAGAATCTTTATAATCTCATATCTTCCCCATCTCTCTCTTCTTCAACTAATTCTTGTGGTCTTTGAGCCACTTCTTCTTCTTCTTGGTCATTCAAGTCACCTATCACTACTCTCTCCTTTGATTAAACTCAACTACTACAAGCCTAGCATCATAAAAATCTCTCATATTCCTTAGTTCTTGAAGGATGACTTCACCCATTTGTAAATTAGTTGCTCTTTCTCTATTTATTGTTGTTCTCTCTCCTGCTATATTCCTTGTTGGATTCCTTCTTGGTGGCATATTTTTTATTTTCTCTTCTTTCAAAATATCTTCTTCTTTCCAACTTCCTTTTATTCCATGATCTGGTACCAAATGATGTAAAGCATGTGCTTCTTTCACACACACAACTAAGTTATTTCGATAAACAACTTCAACTTTGGTCTTAACTTGCAAAATGGGCTCTTCCTCTTGACTCAGAGACCAAGTAAAACATGCAAAAAGGCTTTTCTATGCTAAAATGAGTTCATTCAATGATTCAAACTAGTTCACTTTCACTACCCTACATCTCACCTAACTTAACCATTTAGTCCACTAAGATTACTAACAATGGTAACAATCTCACCTTTTTATACAAATTTTCATTTTGGCTTCTTGAAGGGTGTTGATGGAATTGTATAGGCTAGGGTAGATTACTATTCATCACAATAAACCAAGGGTATTTTTAGTACCCTTTATCAATGCCCTAATGTGGGCAAATGTTACTCACCCAACTCCTAGCTCAAGTGGCTTTGTCCTCACAACCTCCTTCCTAGGCCTTTTATTGCTACTAGCCTTAGTTTAACACAAATCCACTTACATCTATTTACCTAATGAATCAACCTATGAACAAAGGACCATTTCACATACCCATTTTGATGATTCTCTAGTGTGTAAATTTTCAATATAGCTTGTTTTGGAAAAGGTTTCTCAAAACCCCATATTTTAGGTTTTTACTAAGACTCAAGGAATGGTTACAGAATGTGTGAGTATATTGTCATGGATATCTTGATTTTCCTCCAATAGAACATAAAATTTCCTCCTTATTTTGATAAAGGACACGTTGTATATGGTAACTTCAAATTTTTAAGCCAAATATATTTGTTCAGGGCTTTTATTCACAAACCCTAGCCAAAACCACGATTTGTGAGCTATAGTTTAACTCGAGAAGCTTAATCTTCTTATATATTTCTTTGTATTTCCTTCCAAGGTATTAGATATTTCCCTAGGCTAGTCCCAATGTATCATAGCTTTTGATCTTACCAGTTAGACGTTGTTGGTCAATGTCTCCATGGTTGCATCAAAATCTTCTCGGTCCTAGTTTAGAAAACATAGTATCAAGTAACAGTTCAAAGTTTCTTTGAGGTGATCATCAATTTGTTTCTTCAATTAGGGTCAGGAAACCTCTAAGACATGGGAAACACTCTCTTGACCATCATACACCTTAAACTCGTACCTTCCTTCTCCCATTGACTTTACTTCCTTAAACTGAGTTGTGCATGCAAAAATGTTTAGCTACAGACTTCTGATGGTTTCCTCACTCACTCTCAGCCATACTCTTAGTAGTTCTTCACCAAATAACATATGAAAAATTCAAACAATTGTTTACTCACCTGATATGCCACTATGTTTTTTTCTCGAAACATTTGTGCAATCTACACTACCGAGAAATACAATCTAGACAAATGAGTGAAGAAGCATACAACTATGTGTTTTTGAATTTTGGAGCTCCAACTTTTCTTTTCCCTAATTGATCAATGCCTCCAACTATTATAGAAATGTTCTTTTGTCCCCCTTGCTCGAGCTCTAACATAACTTCCCTTTCCTTGGGTTTCACTCATGATTACAAAGGTGGAGGTTACATGCATAGAGGGCTAAAACATGATTAGGAGTTACAATAGTTTCATAATCCTCATGATGGAGCCCCAAAGACAATTATGAACTCCTAAAAACTTCTAGAGAACCTAATTAGACCCATAAGACACCAAAACTTGCTAAGAAATTCAAAAATGGCTCTATAAAATTCAAATTTTCAAACTTGTGCAAAATGGAGGGAAACCTCCTAATTCAAAATTTTGAACTTCTAGAGCTCCAATAACATCATGATTGACTCATAAACCTCTTAAAGACCTACACAAATTAAAATTTGACCTTACATGCCTAGCATAACCTTGTAGTGATGGCATTGCATCAAATTGGTTTATAAATAGTATAAAAAGGGATCAAAATACTCTAGATTTGATCTTCGTTCATGTCTCCTTATGCTAAAAACATCAATATTTATATTTTGTGACTAACTTTATCCATATGAAATATATTATATATTTACCAATAAATGTTAAACATGTCAATAATCTATATCAAAATGACTTACACATAATAGATAAAATATATATCCTATATTTTAATGTAAACAAGTTATAATTTATTGAAACTACATCTAAATCCACTTTAAAAGTATTCCACGAAAAGAGAAAAGTGTATTACATGTTTATTTAAATGAGAAAATTAATGGTCTCATCATCGCCTTACACATTAGCTCTTGTAGTCCCTCCTACATGTTGTTCTTTTGTTCATTGATTGAGAGTTTCAAGAGCTTTTATAGTCATCTTATCTTTAGAAAATTTCCTAATTATTTTTTCCAAAATAAACATGCCTTTTATACTTGCAATCTCTTTCTCTTAATCTCTCAAAACGTTTATAAGCTTAATTTGCATCACTAGCTAATGAAAAAGCATCCTAAGTTTAAAGCAATATTACATTAATTAGGAAAATTGTATTTTTGGCTAAGGAAGGGTGTGTACAAAGTAAATGAGAAAAGAGGGATTAGGGATAATGTGGTGAAATTATTAGATGATTGCTAAGATTGGGAAGAGCTATGAAGGAGGTTTTGCACAATAGTGTGTTGTGTATGACAATTGTGTATCAAGGCACACATTATGTGCATATGGTTTTTATTTCAAAGAAAGCCAAATAAATTACATGGTGGTATTTTACACAACAAGGAACCACAATAGTGCACACTATTTAGAAATGTTGTGTATGTAAGGTATGTGCAGATTTTTGTGAAAGGGAATAACATAGTGTTTCTAAAATGGTGTTGAGTGCAAAGACTACACATGATGGTTAAAACCATTGAGCATGTAGTAATTAGAACAAATAACTTGATTGGTTGATAGGAAGTGCTAGGTTAGTGACAAAGGGTTGTTGAAGATCAATTATCCATAGGCATGTATCATCAAAGGAGAACATAGTCAACATGCAGGCTTGTATAACAAGATATCTAACAAATCTCAAGGACTAAAACACTAGATATGGAGATAATAGAAAATAAGGTAGAGAAATGGTGTGTTAGCTCAAAGGATTTAATGAACATATTTTCACATTTGGATGAGTGGGAACTAAGCCAACAAAATGGAAGAATGGTCCCATCATTTCAATAGATTGGAAGATAAGGAGAGAGTTCAAAATGTTTTGATAGAATACAAATATTTGGAAAAGAAAAGAAGGGGGATCAAGCTAGATGTAGATAGAGAGAGAGTGTGAGGACAAGGGAAGAATAAAGTAAAATATAGGTCAATAGAGGAATACACCATAGTCTAGATGACTCAAGCTAGAAGTCATAGGCTTCATATTTGAGCATGAGTGAATGTAAATGGAATTAAGGATATCAAATCAATAGAAATATGTTGTTATTCAACATGAATCTTATGTGTATATGAATTTGTGTGGTTGAAATTTCCATAATACCTAAACCCATGGCCTACCAGTCACATCCAAGTGGTATTATAAAAAGAAAACAAATATAGGAGAGAAAGGGTTAGCAGGTTGCGAAGATTGTGGCACATAGTGATATGTGTTGTTTTACACTATGAGAGAACATGGGTCGAGGACATTAGTTAGTGTGTTGGGAATCCCTAAGAGTGTAGCATCTAAGGGATATATTGTTATTATAAATGGAAGCAAGTATGCCACCAAGATGGGATGGTTTAGGAGATGTATTAAATACAACAATAGAAGAAATATTAAAAGAAGCTATGAATGAGATAAAAGGGTGTAAGGACCAAACTAGATGTTGTATAAGTTAAGACAATAGAAGTTATTATTTGGATTGATATATCTAGAGTGATGATGAAGAATAAATGGGAGGTGAAATATTTGATGAAGAATATGTCATAAATGCTTAAGAAGAATTATTATTTAGAGTAATATAACATATGGTATGATAACTTGAGATCGAGGTTCCATGCTTTCAAGAAGGATAGACACATGAGATATCGTTTAGTAGATTACAAGTATGGAGGGTTACTTCAAGTTTGAAGAGATTAGCGACCCATAAAGGGTAAATATTACATATAAAAATTGAGGGAACATGTGGCATTGTGGTGGAAGGAAGTGTAGAAATAGCTAAAAATAAGAAGAAAAGATAAGATTGTATGATGGGATAGGATGGTATCAAAAATGAAAATCAAGCTCCTGCCTATATAATTCTAGATGAACTTGTTCTGAAGGTTATTAAACTTGTGATAAAAATAGATATCAATCAAGGAGTATACTGATTATTTTGTAACGCGCTAAAACAACCACTCGAGACCCAAGAACAACCTAGGTTTAGATAGAAAAAATTATGGAATAATTTTTTTAAAAGCGTGACCACTACGAGGCTTCAAGCAACAGTTGTCACACAAAGAAAGATTCAAAGTCCATTATAATTTAATAAATGAAATTTTCCGTTGTAACAAACATTAGATCCACATTACAAAATTAATGAGTGTAATTAATCCAAATATAGTTACATTTCTCTTGGGTGTTAATTTAATAAAAATTAAATTAACACTATAGTTAAATATTCCTTAATTAATTTTAGAGGGTCAAAGGGGCCAAAACAATTAAATGCCCAAGGTTTTTAATTTCACTAGGTCTAAACAATAACCAATGTTCTTATTTACATGGGTTAGAAAAAAATCTTTTATCCCCTAACGTGACCCCTTAAAAAGGTCAACCCATGCTTTAGAATTGTGCATTTAAGTTAATAAGGGGTAATTTCCCATTTACCCGCTCTCAGACTCATCTTTGCACTTCAACCTGATTTTTCGCATATTTAATGCACTTAAGGTTTCCTAAAAACATTTATATATGCTAAATAAGAATGATTATTTAGAGTAATATAACATATGGTATGATAACTGGAGATGGAGGTTCCATGCTTTCAAGAAGGATAGACACATGAGATATCGTGTACTAAATTGCAAGTATGGAGGGTTACTTCAAGTTTGAAGAGATTAGCGACCCAAAAAGGGTAAATATTACATATAAAAATTGAGGGAACATGTGGCATTATGGTGGAAGGAAGTGTAGAAATAGCTAAATATAAGAAGAAAAGATAAGATTGTATGATGGGATAGGATGGTATCAAAAGTGAAAATCAAGCCCCTACCTATATAATTCTAGATGAACTTGTTTAGAAGGTTATTAAACTTGTGATAAAAATAGATATCAATCAAGGAGTATACTGATTAGTTCTATCAAATCATGATTATATATGGGCATGTGGAAATCAACCAAGAGGACATGAGGTTCCTCAATGGCTTGAGCTCATAACTCCAAGTGAATTTTAGTTTGATGCACATAAAGACTATAGAAGAGGTTTACCAATATGCCTTGAAGAATAATATAAATTGACATGTAGGAGAAATGTGCAAGAGAGAAATGGACGGCTTAACATGGAGTCAATAGCACATGAATATGGATTACATGGGGAGTGCGCAAGTGATGCGTAGGAAATTAAGATTCAATAGAGAAATATACTTTTAAGAATATTCCAAATTGCACAATGTTTAATGGAAGTTTCTATTCATGCATAAATAAAGTGCATCAATCATTTGAAGGCACCAAAGTGTAGGCATGGAGCTATCCAAAATTATGGAAGTAGTGTGCATAGATTGCACAAAGAAATAAAAATAAGGCACAAAAGTGTGAAGAACACCCAAAGGAGGGAAGATGTTGAATATTTCCAAGGTGGATTCCTAGGGAGATAGGAAAAAATATTCCATACAAGGTGCAATACCAAGGGAAAATGTTTTTTAGTGTTGATTTTATAATGGAAGCATCAATAACTTAGTACTATAGGAGACAATACAAAAGTTGGCATTGAAGTGCATAGTGCATCCTAACTCATATGGAGTTACCCAACTAGTGGATTAATAAGAAGAAATTATGCAACAGCCATAAGAAGTAGAGATGAATATCGGGAGATTCACTAATCAAGTGTTATGTGGAATCCTATGATAGATCTTTATCATGTCTTGTTGGGGAGACAACGGTATTTTGATATAAAAATTCTCTATTATGGGAACAAAAACACCATGATATTGTGTAAGGATGGTTGGTATTTGCATTTTCTACCATTGAGAGAAGAAGGCACAGAGCAATGTTCATAGGAAAAATGACATGGAATTTCTTGTGAACTCGACTTCCCGATGTTGGGCCGAGATAGGTGAAATGTGGAAAATGTGATGGATATGGATTGGTATAAGATGATAAGTATGGAATATATGGGAATAGATAATAATCAATATTCAAATGTTTTGCTACTCAAAATTGATTGACATGCAAGTACGAAACTTGATCATCAAGTATAGCAAAAACACATCTAACCTTTTTGTGTGGGATGTTACGATCAAGGATAATTATTGTGTGCAATTCATGATCTATATATGTTAGACCAAAGATACTTCAACCTAACTAGAAGACTCGTGGAAAATTTGTGTTCATCTCGAGAGAGGGTCATACAAGAACATAGATGATTCATGAAGCAAAGCAAACTATGTGTTTGCATTTCTAACTCGGTTTTCTTGATTCACCCAAAATTGCTTAGCAATTAATAATTGTTTAGTTGATGCATCAAGCTAGTTGACTATTTGTGGGGACAAGGGTTAGAGTGGAAAACTAATACACCAATCCTAAGTCTATGTCTCCATGATACTAATCAATACCCGGTGGGTAGATGATTGGTTTGAAAATTGTCCTACGAGGTTGAGCCAACTGAAAATGGTCATGTATGGTCATCAACTTGTGAGTGATAATAAAGAAGACCAAATAAGCAGTCAAAAGGAAAATAAGATGCTATGAATTGGTAGCATGAATTCCTAATCACTAGGTTTATCATTGTGACTTAGATTCCCAAACTATGTTAAATCTTAACACTAAATAAATAAAGAAACAAATCTAATTTAAACAAAAGACAAGTAAAATTAATCTTTTAATTTATTAAATTCCTTCCTAATTAATTAAATAAAATAAATATAACTACTTTATTCTATTTTTTTGTATTTTAGAAATCTTTTTGAAATAAAAGAATTAAAATTAATGAATTAACTAATGTTTTTGTACTTTTTGGATTATTAAGAGAAAATAAAAGGTACAATATGAGGAAACAAATAAATAACTAAACCAAATTACTTCTTCTAACCAAAATAATTAAATAAAGAATAACTAAATATGGTTATTCCTCTATTGCGAGGGTTCTTTGCAATTATAAATATAAAGAGGAAGTATTTAAAAATATTATTAACCTAGTAAAAATAGAGCTTCATGTATACAAAGCTATTGCCTCAAGTTTTCCATGAACTAAGCTTCTCATAAGCAATTTCCTCTTTACCAAATAAAATTTTCCCAGAGAAGCGTGTCTAAACTAGTAAAAAGAAATGAACAAAAATAGAGGATGTGAAGATTTCTTCACTTCTTCCTCCAACCAAATTCCCGAGAAAAAATATCAAGGATAAGTTGGGTAGAAGTTATCTAGGAAGAATATCTATCAAAAGAAATATTTTAAAATAAATATAGAAATGCAAAACATACACAGAAGTGATGATGTCTTCTTTTTTAATTACACTACAAATAATTTCCTTTGATTTCAATAGATGATGTCTAAAACTTTGAAAGAAATGAATTACATCCCCAACTTGGTCACCTCAATATTTTGGTAGCTTGTCCCAATGATACCGATGATGTATCAAGTGTCTCTTCAACTTCATACTCCTTCTAATGTGTGAGTTTCAAATGATCCGGTGAGAAAGGCAATAGATAACAATAAGAAATCAAGAAAACCAACTACCTAGTCTGGTGTAAGGAATGTAGCTGGAATTTGAGCAGTAGGGAAGAAAGATAGAGAATTGGCTATCTATGTAAGAATATATCCAAAATCTGATAGCATAACACTTCTCGATATTCGAAATTTTTAACCCATGATCCAAAAAATGTTTTATATTTATAAGTTACTAGAGAAGAAGTCAAGAACACGTGTCGATCAAGAACGGATGACTCAACCAAATGGGAAGAATACAATGGACTAATTTTAGAAAGAAGTAAGGAGAAATCTAAGACCATTTCAATAAGCCTATTTTTAGCTAATTTGACTAAGTGAATTGGGAGAAAATCAAATTGCAATCAAAACAGGCATTCAAAATGTGTGCTTTAATTTTTGTTTACATGGTGATAGGATTGCCCCTATTTCCAAAGGGTAGTTATACAACTTTTGTAGTAGTTACACAACCACCTCTAAAAGGAAATGCAAAAGGCTAGAAAAATGACTCCAATAGCAAATGAGGGTCCAAAAGCAGGGGTGAAGAAGATGAACTTAGTCAAGTTGGAAATTTAAAGGAGAGGGGAAAGGGTCTAGATTTCATTTTCATTTTGGAAGTAGATTTTTCATCATTAGAGAATTCTCATGTTCAAATATTGCACCATGTAATTTTTGGGCACATACATATTGCCCCATCTAAATAGTGTTTTAGCCATAAATGTTTGAAAACATGATTTTGAGAATTGCACTTCCCAAAATATAAGAGTTAGAAAGTTACCTAATCTAACCATGCATCGAGACAATGTCGACCGAGTCCACTCACCACCTAAAGAAGAAGGACGGGGAAATAAGTGCAATAATAAAGTGATCTTTGGAAAAATATTTTGAAATAAAAGATAAAAGTACTTACCATTTTGGCAAGGGTGAGAAATCTACTTGCTCCACCATCACCATTCTGCACAATCTTGCCAAAATGGAGTTAGAAAGATAGAATACTCTATATCACATTTTTACCACTTTTAGAAATTATTTTTTATCTAATACTTTTCTATTTTTGAGGATCTGAATTTTTAGTGACTATTTTGTGCATGAGTACAGTGAAATCAATGAGCATTCGGACATGATGGAAACAAATATAACAATGGTAGTTGGGGTTTAGAAACAAGTTAGTTACACTTGATTATGTATTGTTTCCTTAGGTTTATATTTTCATTTGGAACAAGTTCTACAGGAGGAGGGGATTTTTAGGAATTTTATAATCAAAATAATCGGTATGGGTGTTGGTGTGTGGGATCCTATGTGTCCTCCACTCACATATGGAGGGTCATCTCACATGGGTTAGGTTTAGGGTTTGCTTGTGTGTCATGCACTAGGGTTACTCAACACCCTATATGTATTCCTTCATTTGACATTTATGAGTATGCCAAGACACTCCGTTTTCTTTCTCTATATGTGCAAGCTTTGTTCTTGGTAGCCGCAGATCTAGTTGATTGGGGCCCTCGCCCCCCGAGGGGATAAGATAGTTCATTGTTATGTAATTTCTTCCATTGATTGATCGATTCCTCCTTGTGATTACGCTAGAGCTATTACGTTTCCTTTAGAGTGTAACTTCATTGTGGTGCATAGTTTTCGATACTGATTCTTGCAAACTCTTTCATGGTATCAGAGTTGAGATCGGGTAAACGTGCATTCGTCATTTGAGTTGTGATTACTCTTGGTTTCATTTTTACTCCTCATGCAAGTTTTTCGATCATTAGATTCTAGAAATTTATTGCTAATGTTATTAACAAGTTGTTCTTGGAAAGTTTTCGGTTTTGTTGTGTTCTTCGTGCATGTGTAGATCTCCTTGAGTTTTCGGGGTTTTGCTACATTTAGCTAGCTGTGGATAAATTTAGTAGATCAGCTAAAATAAGAGGTTCTTTATTCTAGTTTTTTTTTAAAATTAAAACTAGAAATTTTTTAGATCTCTGTTTTTTTGGTCTTTTTTGTGTTTGCATGGTGTTTTTTGCAAAGATTCAAGTCAACATTTCAGTTTGAAGTTTTGGTTTTTGATGCTCAACCCCGAGCTCTCTCCACCAAGCTCTTCTATTCGGATTTTCCATCTTGTTTGAGTTCTTTGTGGGTGCATTTTTTCCTTGTGGCTTCGTGTACTAGCTAGGGCAAGCCCTTCTCTCGCCTCTAGTTCGCATCCCCTACCCGAGTCCTCTCCTCTCCTGGCTGATTCCTCTAGTTCTCTGCGTGCTCTGCCCATGTTCTGCTCGACCTGCAGCCTCAGACCTATTGTTTCCTGCGTGGCCGAGCCATCCTTCTCCTTGCATGGTCCCGACATGGTCCGCATGCATGGTACGTGTGACCTCCTCATGGTCTTCTCAGTGGTCTGTGAGCTTCTTTCACCTGCGAGCTCCTCCCCGAGCTCTCCACCTGTTCCCAACGGTTAGACTCTCCACCACCTCCACAAAGCATGTCGAACGGACTCCACAAAACTCGGCTTTCCCTCCATGACTGCACTCAACTCGGTATTTCCACAAACGTTTTCAAACCTTGGTGGAAATTTTTGCAAGTGGGAGTTATATTCGGTAAGTTTTTTGGGAGTTATATACGGTAAGTTCATTTAAATTTTATTTATTTCATTCAAACCGTAAGTTGTTACAATTTATTTTTGGTAAGTTTTTTTAAATTTCCTTTTGGTGGGATTTTTTTAAGTGGGCATTTAATTTTATTTAAGGCAAGATTAACCGAAAATTTTAAATTGAAGTGGGAAATAATTTAAAATTGATTTCTTTTAAAAAGGAAAGTATTTAAATATTTAATTAGGATTTAATTTTAATTAGATCTTAATTAGTGTTTTCTATTAATTGTAATTAATTAGATTTAATTATATTAAATCTAGTTTTATTAATTACTTAATCTAATTTATTCTCATTCGCAATTAGTAAATAATTTAAAATCATCCTTTCAAAATAACGTCTTATTGTCATTTTTTAAAACTCCAATAGCTTTAAAATTAGCTAAATTAGGCATTTCAAAACGGTAATTTTAGGCGTTATTGTCGATTTTTTTACTAATCGTGCGCTCAAGTGTGCAGTGATACTCTGAGCATTTTTTTCTTCCGTGTGCCTTTTCGGCATTCTGAAGATCATTAGGACTCGTCTTTAGTTCGTTTAAAACCTTGTATCTACCCTTATTATTGCATTTTTGCGACTAGTGAGCACATCCACCACAGTTTGTCAAGGGGTATCTATTGTGACGTGAGACACTTTTTCTCACAACTAGGATTTGATTTCACCTCCTTCCTAGTTTTTTGCAAGTTGTGCTTGTTTATGGTGTCACTTTGTTGCGCTCCACGAAACACAATTATGGTCTCCTCTCTTGCACGTTATTACGCTGATTGTAAGGTGAGTTACCAACTGTTTCAAGACACACACTTGGACCCGATTGTATTCAACGCACTAAACTATAAAGTGCCGAAAGCAGGGGGGTTATTATATTGTCCTGGGTGGTTGTGATTCTTGTGTTTCTTTTCTGCATTTTTCTCTCTCTTCACTATGGATGCACTTTCAATTCCTTTGCTTACGTCATTCAAATTATTCGAATGGAGATCGAAAATGATTATGAAACTAAGGAGTAAAGGGTTATTTTGCATCACCATGGGAGCTGAGACTAAACCAACAACGACCCTAAAAAATCTAAGTGGTTAAACCATAGTGATGAAGCTTTAGGTCTTCTTTGCATGTTTGTTTCTCCTGACTTGCTCTTCCACATTGAGTCATCCGAAACACCTAATTTTGCGTGGAAAACGTTAGATGGAATGTTTGGACAACAAGATGACATGAGAGCGCATGAGTTGGAAAACGAACTACTAGGGTTAAATCCTAGTGATTTTGAAAACCTACAAGCATTCTTCTCTAAGTTTGTCCACACTAGATTGTTGTTAAAGGAATGTCAAGTAGAGAAGAAAGATTCTCAACTGATCTTGTCGATTCTCTCTAAGTTAGGTCCTGAATATTCTATCTTTGTGTCAACTTTTTATGCTACAAAAGTTACCTTGGGCAAGGATTGGAATATGCCCTCCTTTGACTGTTTTTCGTCCCAACTCATTCGAGAACAGGAAAAAATCATTCAAATGGGGTCTCTCAAGTCCAAGTCACATGCCCTTGTAGTGAGTACTAGTAAGGAAAAGAAGACTGAAAAGAAGAAAGAAAGAAAGGACCAACCTAAGAAGGAAACCAAGACCAAAACTAAATTTAACACGAACACTTTGACTTCTGAGCCTAGAGCACAGAAAGACAAGTATTTGTGTTCCTATTGCAAGAAGCCTGGTCATAAAGAGCATATGTGTATGAGAAAACAAATTGATCACCTTACTCATTTACTTGAGAAAAATCAAATAGGTGTTCCTGAGTCTATTAAACAAAATGCTCGAAGGTTGAGTCTTCTACTACAAAAGGGTCTAAATCGATAAGAAGAAAGGAAAGGCCCTTGTAGCCAAAGTTGCTCCTTCATCGACATGGATTATAGATTTTGGTGCCTCGCACCACATGGCTTCTTCACATGTTGAGTTCTCCAACATCAAGCCTTGTGGTATGTCCCAAATCACGATGGGTAATGACACGACAATGTCGGTTTCCAGTAGTGGATCGGTAGAGATGGATGGGGGAACATTCAACCAAGTGTTGAGTGTTCCTGATATCTCTACTAATCTCCTATTAGTTTACCAAATTAATCACCTTGGTGAAGGAATGCGAGTGGAATTTGGTCCTAACTCGATGATTATTCGTGAGCTTAATGATGACACTATAGTGGCTAAGGGAAAGGCGGATCACCATTCACGGTTGTATACCTTTTCCCATTTTACTTCGATTCTACACCCATTGCCTTGCTCACTCATGCAAATGAGGTTAGTAAGCTATGGCATGAGCATTTTGGACATCTAAATTATCGCTACCTTGAACAATTGAGCCAAAACAAAATGGTCAATGGGTTACCCCACGTCAAGTTTTCTAAGGGTCTTTATGAGGGTTATACCCTTGGAAAGCATCCTAAAAAGAAATTTGACAAAGGAAAATCTGGAGAGCTACTCGTCCTTTGGATCTTGTTCACAAGCGATATTTCTGGTCCATTTCCATCTCCTTCGTTTACTAGAGCTCTTTATGTGTTGACCTTCATTGATGACTATTTGCGATATACTTGGGTATATTTTCTTAAGCTTAAGTCTGAAGTCTTTGAACATTTTCAGGACTTTAAGGCTCTTGCTGAGAAACAACGGAACGGTCTATTAAGGTTCTTTGAACCAACAATGGAGGTGAATATGTAAATAATAGGTTCATGGATTTCTGTACTTCTGAAGGGATCTCCTTGCAGCATATAGTTGCTTATAGCCCTTCGCAGAATGGAGTAGCAGAAAGAAAGAACCGTACTCTTAAGGAGATGGCCACTTGTATGATTCACTCAAAGTCTCTTCCTCTGCAGTATTGGGCTAAAGCAGTGAATTGTGCTAATTACATTCAAAATCGTGTTCCACACAAAGCAAGTAAGAGGGATGACACCCTTTGAAGCCTAGTTTGGATGCAAGCCTGATGTTGAGCACTTTTAAGTCTTCGGATCCAAGGTTGTGGCTCGGATTCCCAGAAAAGAAATGTAAATTGGAACCACAATCCAAGCCTTGTATCTTTGTAGAGGGTATCCCGATGGTGTGAAAGGATATTGATTTTGAATCCTACTTCTCATGAGCTTTATATTGAGATAAGTGTTAAGTTTGATGAGTCGTCTTCAACTTCTACTTCTCTACCTATCGAGGTTCTTGGGTTGTTGATTCGGATTTTGACTATCCATGATGATGATGTTGTTGAGCGTGCTCCTCTCTTCGATCCTCTCGACCATTAGACCTTTGAGTCTTCCGATTCGATATTAGTGATGATGAGGACTATGTCCCTTCTCACTCGAGTGACGAATCTTCGACTCAAACCTTGATCCTCTGGTCCTCTTTAAGCTAGGAAAAATTTGCAAAGTGCCACCAAATGTTTAGAGATTTAGTTGGAGATACTTCGGATATGAGATGTACTTGCTCAAATTTCATTTGGCCTCACTCTTTCTTTGCCTCTCATTTTTTTATCCATAGTCTTTTAGGAGGCTTCTAAAAAGTATTCGTGAGTGGGATTCTACCATGGATGAGGAGTATTTATCTCTCATGAAGAAGGATACTTGGGATCTCACCCCTCTTCTGAAAGGAAGAAAAATCATTCGGTGTAAGTGGGTGTTCCAAACAAAATATGGAATAGATGGAGATGTCAAAAATGTTAAAGCACGATTAGTAGCTAAGGGTTTCTCCCGAGATACAGGGTTAATTATCTTGAAACCTTTGCTTCGGTTGAAAAGATGACTTCTATTCGTGATGACTTGTCATTATGGCGAGAAAATAGATGAAAATTCCATCAAATGGACGTTAAGAGTGCCTTCCTTCATGGTGACCTAGAGGAAGATATCTACATGGAACAACCTTTGGGTTATGTTCATGATCCCTCCCTCATTTGTAAGTTAAAGAAGTCTCTTTATGGCCTTAAACAAGCCCCTCGGGCTTGGTATGCCAAGATGGACTCCTTTTTACTTACATTGGGGTTTCTTAGGTGTCACTCGATCCAAATGTTTATATTCTACGGCAAGATGACTCCATATTCATTCTTATTCTCTATGTTGATGACTTGTTGATCACAGGTAGCTCTTCCTCTATTATTGATTCTGTGAAGATCGCCTTGGCCAACAAGTTTTCCATGACTGACTTAGGTCTGCTTCATTACTTCCTTGGGATCCAAATTTCACAACTTGACTCGAGAATCTTGATTTTGCAACCTAAGTATGCTCTTGATTTGCTTTAGCTCATTTTCTTAGATGTCGTTGCAAGTCTTCGCCTACTCCTTTTCTTTTTAGGGTTAAGTTGGTTTCTGATTTCTCTACTCCCTTGGTTGATGGTACCCTTTATCGACAGTTGGTGGGGAGCTTGATTTACTTTACTCACACTCGACCAAATTTATCTTATGTTGTTGGGATCGTGTCCAAATTCATGTAGGAGCCACATGAGCTACATTGGAAAGTAGCTAAATGGATCCTTCATTATGTTCATGGCACCTATACTGATGGCATTCACTATTATGGAGGGGTGGATATTGACTTGATTGGGTTCATAGATTTTGATTGGGTGGTGACTTAGATCATCGAAATCTACCTCACGCTACTGTTTCTCTCTTGGTTCGGGTCCTATTAGTTGGTCTAGCAAGAAACGAGAATGCGGTGCGATATCTTCTATAGAGGCGAGAATACGAGAGGAGTAGTTAACTTATGCCGCTTATACGAGAGGTTGTTTGGCTACAGGGTATTCTGATAGAGTTTGGCATCCACTTTCGGTGGCATACCATTATCTATTGTGATAACACAAGAACTATCTCAATTTGCAGAAATTCGGTTTAGCATTAGCAAACGAAGCACACTAAGATCCATATGCATTTCATATGATAGCTTATTCATGATGGTATTATCGAAATTCAATACATTCAAATAGATGATCAGATTACGAGATATATTCACCAAGCCCTTCACTGAGGTGAAGTTTCTTCACTTGCGGTCTCTTCTTGGGGTGAGGTCTTATGCAGTTGCTCATCTTCTTTGGGCTATATAGTCCTTCTCTTCTTCTTCTTCTAGGAAGATGTTGTTTATACATGGGCACCTTATCAAGCCTTTATTTAGGGCCACATTGACACATCTTTCTTAGTTGTTTGGGAGTGTCTTCTTGTTTTGTCGACTCATCATAACCGCTACCCCGGCTTCGATGAAGAGAGGTGTTGGTGTGTGGGATCCTATGTGTCGTCCACTCACATATGGAGGGTTATCTCACATGGGTTAGGTTTACAGGTTAGGTTTAGGGTTTCTTGTGTGTCATGCACTAGGGTTACTCAACACCCTATGTGTTTTCCTTCATTTGACATTTATGAGTATGCCAAGACACTCCGATGTCTTTCTCTATATGTGCAAGCTTTGTTCTGTTATGCAAGTTCTTCCATTGATTGATTGATTCTTCCTTGTGATTACGTTGGAGCTATTACATTTCCTTTAGAGTGAAACTTTATCGTGGTGCATATTTTTTTATATAATTCTCACAAAATCTTTCAATGGGGTGTATCTAAGAAAATTTAGTCTATTTTTGCTAATTTGGAACTTTTGTAATGTTTTTCTAAGTTTTTGGTATGTAGGGAAATGGGTGACAGAGATGATGACATGAATGTCATGGCAAGTTGCACAATCACCACTCTTCATGAGGGGTGGTTGTGCAATCATTGTGATAATTACACAACCTCCATGATAATTGTATAACCACGGTGATAATTGTGCGGGTGATACTTTGTGTAGAGGGGGTGGTTATGCAACCACTACTACTGTATAGAGGAGTAGTTACAAAACCATTATTTTTGCTAAGAAATTTTAATAAGAAACACACTTGCTTGATTATTTTTGCTCATTATTTTTTGTGTTTTATGGGTTTAATGTTTTGATCAAGTGTTCTAATGTTCCTTTGCTATTTTATTGATGTCACAGGGGTCTACATTCACTAGAGCATGGATTGAGAGTAGAATTGGCTTGCACGAGTTCTCTTCTTATTGATCGATGCATAATTATATTTCACTTGTTAATAATCCAAAAGGTTGGTATGATCCAAGGACTTGAAAATTGCCCCTTAGCCTTCTTGTTGATAATTTCTTCAAGTCAAGAACCCCAAATCAAGCAAATGTTTGATTTATAACCTTATTTCTCTTATCCAAGCATTGGATCATGTCACTACACCTTATTCCAAGTCAAATCAACCAAAAGTGTCAAATTTATTACCTTATTTCAAAATTGTCCTTACCAAGCTTCTTAAGGATTCACCTCTTGTGAGTTGGTGGTTGGAGAAACCTACACTTACCCAAAACAAACTGAATTTATTTTTGGACACCCATTTTTCCCTCCAAGGTGTGGGTGAATGTTTTTGACTCAATCTTCAATGTAGATTCCTCAACTCTACTATTTTCCTTCTAGGCCTAATCCTCCTCTAATAGCCCCGCCTATTTAGTTTTTCACCGCTAACTTTTGATTCGGGGAAGTTTCTAAGAAAAATAAAATCACTTTAGGATACCCATTTGGGGTTTTAGGCATTGTATATGATTTCATAGAACCTTTCTTTGAATAAATTCACTCAAATCTACTCCTCTGGTTTTTAATTAGGTCTCAAGACTATTTCCTACAATCTGTTCAAGGATGTCACAAATTCCAAGAAGTAGGTATCTCATCAAGGATAAAACTTGTAAACTCTCTTTCAAGTCTCCCTCGATGTCCTCACTTACCAAGTTGAGAACTTGATTCTCTATATGATACTTAACTCTAATATAAAAAAATTACAAAGGCTTCTTAAATCTTATTAGCTATAATATTTCATTAGACTAATCCGGTTTTCTCTTCCTTACACCAATCTTACTTGACTATGAGAAATACACCACTATTACACATTTCTTCTAGTTATTACAATACATAAATTCCTATAAACCATGGAATACACCTTTCAAAGAAAAAAATAGAGCAATCTTGAGCTCGTACCAATCATGCATGTGGTTAACCAAAGAGATATCTGAGTTTCAATAACCATTAAAGACCAAATACAACTGGAAAAACTATCAAATATTGTTTGGTAACAAGAAACTTCAATACAAAATTTCTTGGAGTTCACCTCCCAATCCTTGATCATTCGAATGATGAACTAAAATCAGTTAAAAATATCATTTATCCTTCTTGCCTCGAGTTTTTCATCCATAACTAATCGTTATGATATCATGATAAGGTCATATCTTAAGAGAAAGGCTTAAAACAATTTTTAAAAACCATTAAGCTACATTATAAGACTCCAAGGCATCATAATGATTCAAAAACTCTCTAACATACTATATGTAATCTCTTAACTCTCAACACCATGTGAGCAAGCGAATGGACTTTATACATTCAAATTGTTAAAATGGAGGGAAACCTCAAATTCAAAATTTTGACTAATAAAACTCTACTAAACACCCTAGAATGAGTCTTAATGACTCACACATAGACTCAAGACAAGGTAGGTCTTCTTAAGAGGAATGGGATATGGTGGTTGGTGCAAACTAGGCCAATTTGCCTAACCAATAGGATACTTTGTGATTTCCTTACTTATTGTGATGCATATCAAAATACCATCGATTCACCTGGCATCCACATAGAGTGGACTAGTACACTAGAGGATGTTTACAAAATTTTGAGTTCCTATTACAGGGAAGAAGCTAGTCTTTGAAAAGTTATTCCCACCGAGATGATTCTCGCAATTGGGTGATATACTTGGGTGGTGTTAGGGCAATCAACATGAGTTCGAGTAGAGTATAATGTTAACTTTAGTGGAGACAATCCCATCCCTACTCTACGTAAGGTCATTGTTGGTATATTGGCTTCCCGTTTGATTAGATATAAGGGAGGGGAAAAAATTGGGCTTCATCATTCAAATTATAAAGTTGCGCATAGGGTCTTTGCATGGGGTCAAGACATATTGGTGACCACTTATCGTGACTTGTATTTGGTGGCTAGGTGCGATTTGATATATTTGATTCACCCTACACTTATCGTGGCATGGTTATATGAAAGGGTGATCCTCTATTAGAGGGGTGTGGATATGGAACTTATCATGGCTACACCACATGTAGTGAGTACCATAACTACCACAGACATGATACAAAATCCTTATCTAGACGTGATAGGCCTTTGGTCCAAAGAGGGGATTATAATATCTCCTTATATAGGTACCACTCATCTTATTGATTGTGGTGGATGTTGAGAGATTCATCTAGTAACATGGGTGCCCTAGAAATTTAATCATGGGTATATTGATCCTCTTCTTGCAGTTCAAACCATGCTCGAGAGGCATAAGAAAGGCTAGGGCCAACCGTTTATAGATGTGTAGTGAAATTAATGGTACTTGGGAGTATCGATATGGGTACATTTAGTTATGCCTAAAGGCGAGCCACTAGAGGAGGAGGGCACCACCGAAGTTTTGTGGATTAGAAGAATAATCATAGAGGGAAAAGAGGAGGAGGAGGTTGGGAAAAGCTCTGAGTTAGAGGAGTGGTGAGGAAGAGGTATTCGAGACTAATGATGAGGAGGCTAATGGTACTAAGGAGGAGGCTACATAAAGAAGATGAGGAGGAGCCTACATAGGCAAATGAGGAGTAGATTGCACATGTGTAGGGGAGGAAGTCATAAACCCCGATTGAATTGGGGAGATCCTAGTATGTGACCTTGGTTATCTTTCTCTTATTTCCTATATTAGAGTTACTAATTTAAATGTTAATTATTTTTCTAATTTGTCGATGTGTGTGTATTTTGTAACCATTACTACGAGTGGAGAGAGATTATCAAGTAGATAAACCTTGACTTATTCACCATTACTTTTTTTTTTTCATGAGATTCTCTAATGGTTGACCTAGGACTTATATCTCATGTTAGTCATCACATATACATGTTTGTACCTTCCGGCATGCAATAGGTGAGCTTTCTTAGATGTGGACCGAGAATACAATATTGAAATAACAGTTGATGATTATCATGAGATGCTTAGAGAATGATGATCTACTCATAGCATGGCTATTGGTACCACATCTTTGCATGGGCACTCCCACCGATGCTCTCATCATTTGACACATGGAGGTTCTAATGTAGGACCTAATATTCTACGACATAGAGCCATAACAAGAGCCCTCAACTCATTTCTTCATAGGGGTCTCAAGCGGATGGATAGGAAGAGTGCCTTTATTTTTTTATCCATTTTTGTGTGTATATTGATATTTTAGATTTTTGCTCATGGTTGAGAGTTTTACCACACTTTTCCTTTGGTGTGATGGAATTTTAAAACCTTGGTGTGTGTGTGTGTGTGTGTGTGTGTGTGTGTGTGTGTGTGTGTGTGTGTGTGTGTGTGTGTGTGTGTGTGTGTGTGTGTGTGTGTGTGTGTGTGTGTTTTTTGACTTAAAAATCCCTTGTATATTTGTTTCTTCATGTTCTAATTCATTTGTGCACTTTTAAAATTTAGGAATGTTCGATGTTTTTATGTTTTTGTGTTATGGATGCTAATGTAATATGATAAACAAAATGAGATATGAAAACACACATGTTTGTAATTTGTACTTAGGAAACTCATTTTTCAAATAATGTTAAACATTTTATTCCATTGGCATAACATATTATAGATGACATAGTGATGAGATCTCTCACACTATTCTTGACCCCATACAACCAAAGCAAGATATGAGGGCTCACCACCTAGATCCAAAAATAGCATGAGATATATAAGTGAGTGATGCATAAACGAGAGTGATGAATAGAAATACTCGAGACTTAACAATGACCCATTCAATAAATTATGGCTTATCCCAATTTAATTTATCTCGACCAAATCGAAATAAATCTTCACTTCATAGGTTTTGGCTAGACTTAGACCCTTGGGTGGCCTCGCTAATTTACAAAGTCTGGTTTAGGGAATAGTTTTCTCTCTAACATAAGCATATAAATTATCTCCTTAGAATTTTATATGTTCAAGCACCTTGTTCCATATTATCTTAAGGCTTTATTTTCCTCTCTTTTTTTTTTGAAATGACCCCATATTTCTTGCCCATGCTACCAATAAGAAGCAAGGACTCATCACCGAGGATAAAATATAGGCAAGTAAGGCGCATCTCTCCTTTCCCAACCTCACACTACTAACAAGAATCATAGGCATCACCAAAAACCGGGAGGATGAGAGGTTTATTTATTTTCAATGTGTGGATATATATTTGATTTTGATATTTTTTCCTTGTTTTTGCATTATTCTTTTTGGGAAGGAAATTTCCCCCCCAATCTCAACCCCGCGTGACTAGTAGGACATGAGGGCTCACCCCCTAAGACCGAGATGGGTGGACATAAGATTCAGTGAAGTGTTTAGAGATTTTTTTTAGGGAGAGACCTTTTTAGAAGGATAATATGCCATCAATAATCTATTAGATAAAACCATATGTAAAAACATTTGAAGTGGAAGAAATCACAAAAGGAGTGAAGTACAAAAATATGATAGAATCAATATTAACTTCCATCTCATCATTATAATTGGTGAGAAATATTATATAAATGAAGAATATGATAAAATTGTGAAGATATCAAGATTGAAACATCTCATCAATGTATGAAAATTTTAATATTATTATAAAACAAGTGAACTCACAATACCATATAAACACAACAAAAAGTAAATGAAACAGGGTGAAAATGCAATGAGGAAAATGTGGAGATATTATATTCCTATATGTAGAAACATTTTAGATGGAGTGAGTTGATGGATTCGTTGAACTCCTCACTCTCCAAAGTTTACAAATGAAAGGTTTTCATTCTTGAAATATTTAGTTACTTGATAAGGACCAAGTCATTTAGGTTCAAATTTATGAGCTTCGCTAAATTTCTTATCTATCAAAATATCAAGTCTCACATAAGGTCACCCACTTGAATTAGGCATTCATAAACTTTTATACTATCAACACACCCTATCTACATAAACCTAGTGATATTTCTTAAATATGATCCTTTTCTCATCTAGCTTTTCCAAATATGTTAAATATGGGTTCTTATACTCATCTTCATCAAATATTCCTTTTAAGGACACCCTAAGACTAGGGAATTCTACCTCTAAAGGTAAAACAACTTTTGAACAAAAATGAGGGAGAACGGGGTTTCCCCTATCGGTGTATGGATGGAATTCCTATAGGCCCATAAGATTGGGAACAAATTAAGATGTCAATCCATCTTATTATCCTTAACTATTTTGATGAGAATGGACTTCATCATTTTATTTGTAGCCTCACCCTGACCATTTTATTGAGGGTAATATAAAGAGGTAGTGTGATGAGAGATTTTAAATCTTTTGCATATCTCATATACCTCATCTTCTTAAGTAATGAGCCATTATCATAGATAATGACATGTGGGATGCCATACCTAAAAATAATCTAGTTTAGGATAAATTTGGCTATGATAGACCCAGCACCATGGTTAGAAAAAATTACCTCAACCCACTTCACAAAATATTTGGTTACTTTTATGATGAATTTATAACCATCAATAGAAGCAGGGAGATAATTTTCCTATTAAGTCCAAATCCCAAGTAGAGAAAGGCCATGATGTAATTGTAGTTTTTATAGCCTAAGTCAAGATGTGTATGGTGTGTGAAAATCTTGACATTTTTACACTTTTTGTACATATTTCACAAAGATCACGCTTGAGGGTAGGCCAAAGTAGACCATCCGATGATTTTTTTAGGAAGTTGTATTCCGCCTGAAATGTCTACCATAGACTCCACTATGGGGATTCAAAAGGATTTTCTTTGTTTCTTATTTGCTTAGACATCTAAGTAATAGGCCATAAAACTCCTTTCGATATAGGACTTATTTTATGATGACATACTTGATGGTTATTATAAGGAGTCTTCACCTTTCTTGTGAGTTAGACCCTTATGGGTAAGTTTAGTCCAAAATCTAGTTTATTATGTTGAAGTACCATGGGAAAGGTGAAATTTTGGGTGTTTCAATATGGAAAATGCACTCTTCAAGGAATTCTAGATTGAATGGCTCACCATAATCCAAGGGGTTGTTCTCTAGCCAATCAAAAATGATTTCCCCTTGACTAAATTTTGATTTATGTAAGCTCAAATTCGTTCATAAGAATTATGAACCTATGATCTTTCTTAGATAAGGATACTTGGGTTTAGAAGGTACGTCAAGCCTCGAATTAATAATGAATCTTGTATATTGGTTGAGCATGTAGTGCCTCAATCATTTAGTTATAAAAATAATGTCAAGACACTCTTTCTCCTCCTATTTCTACTAGGTTTCATAATCAAGAAGGACACAAATAAGAAATGAATATCATGTTTGTGACCATCATCGTCTTCTTGTCTCAATATGCATGAAATTGAGACATTTTGGACTTAGAAATAAATAATAAAAGTATGATTAGACTTAGATGGCTTGATAGTGGGTCGAGAAAGAAGGAATTGTTTCACATATTCAAATGTGTCATGAGAATCCTTCATCCAAGTATTGGAACATGTTTATTTAGAAGACCATTGATATGATGTATAACATAGGTGAGGTCAAAGAAAAACCTTTGGATTTCCCCAATTTACCCAAGAAATACCTAGTTCTAGGATCATTCATGGGTGGAGTACTCTTGAAAATTGCATGAATTTTTATATGGTCTACATCTATTCCTCATGAGGAAATGATGTAACCCATTACTTCTCTCATGTAACTCTAAAGACACACTTCTCAGGGTTCAAGGTGACATTGTATTCAATTAAGTAAGAGAGAATGATATGGAGTAATTTAGGATTATCACCCATCTTTCTATCCTTTTCTAGTAGGTCATTCACATAGGTTTCAATAATTTTATGGATAAGGTCATATAATATGTAATTCATCACGCTTTGTTAAGTAACCCCAACATTTTCCATATTGAAAGACATGACTATGTAACAAAAGGTCCCCTAGGGTGTGGTAAAGATTGTTTTGGTTTGATATTCCCTTATTCGATTATATCCCAATAATCCATCCATAAGGGACAACAACTCATAGCCAACATTTATGTCGATAATGAAATCTATATATGGTAATGGGAAATCATATTTTGGACAAGTCTTATTAATATCCCTGAAGTTGATACAAATTCTGATCTTACCATTTTTCTTAAGGACTAGGATGATGTTGGAAAGCCACATGAAGTAATCATTTGATTTTATAAACCCTACTTGTAGGAGTTTCATTACCTCCTTGTTGACAATTAAAGAGACCTTTAGCTTCATTGGTCTTAACTTTTACTTGATGATTTTTTCATCAAGTTTGGTTACCAAATTATGAACCATGACACTCGAGTTGACTCTTGACATGTCCTTATAAGTGAATGAAAAGATGTGAGCATGATTCTTGGTAATATTAGTTTTCTCCTCCACTTCCTTGGTAAATAGAAAATAACTAAGCTTCAAAATCCTAGGGTTTGTGTCTATTCTAATGTTGATATTAATCATGTCTTCTATTAAATAAGCATTTCCTTCTTCAAACTCTAGAGGAGAAGGGGAAGTTCAAGAGGTTATTCCTCTACGTCGTAAACTTCAAAGTTTTGCAAGGGGAATCGTATTGATTTTTTCTCTAATGTAATATGAAGGATGGGGGATGAGAGAAAATCCTCTCTTATGATGAGTGAGGGAAGATTATTATACACATACAAGAAACCCAAAATTACCTTGTCATTTTTAGCATAACCCATGGTGACGAGCTCATTATTATTTTCCACATAAGGGTGTATTGTTGTAATAACATTTTTTCACTAAGGTTTCAAATCTCACGGATAAAACAAACTCGATTTCGGTTAAATTTGCAGATTCTGGGGAAAATTGGGAAGAGGAAGAATTCATAGATTTGGCCAATTGATTTTCTCCTAGGAATAGCTTTAATGGCGATAAGGTATAAACTTTTTCTTATCTCACACACAACGGCCTTATAAAGTTATTGGTGTTCCACTCTAGTTTCATAAACTTTGGACACTTGATAAGATACTAGTTATAAATCCCCTAGGACCATAATATTTTTTACCTCCATCCTTTTTGTGACAATGAGGTTGAGAAGCAATGCTTTATACTCTACCTCATTATTTGTACATTCAAATCTAGTTTAAAAGAAGATACCATGATCTTCCCTTTTAAAGAGGTTAAGATCACTCCCGCACCCATACTTTACCAACACTTACCTCTATCATAATGGAGTGTCCAATAGTTAGTGGGGAAGATAAAACCTACAAATTCCTTGGAAGATTCCTCTCACATCTCTCAAACTTCTACCATGCATATATCTACAAAAATGTCGGTGAGGAGAGAGGCCATGATAAGAAGATCACAATCCCATGTTGATTAAAAGGAAGGGTGATTGGTGAATCATTCTTTAAGAGCTTAAAAATATTTTTCATTATTTTTATGGGCATTATTTCTACAACAAAAATATTAGTATCACCTTTTTTGTAGCTTTGATTACTTTTGGGTTATCAATCTTGGCATTTACAACCCACTTCATAGTTGTAAACATCTCCTTCGAAGGGATGATTTGTTTAGTTGGTTTGTGGGGAGTTCAAATTCAAAATGAAATCGGGTTTCATTTTTAGGTTTGCTAAATGTATATTGAAAGGCTTAATATCTCCTTGAATGATGAAGACCTTCCCCAAATGAATAAACCTTGTCTCTTAGAACAAAGTGGAAGGAATGGCCTTCATCTAATGAATCCAAAACCTTCTTAGTAACATGTTATAATTGGTTTCTTGTGTCCCAGATTTCACCCTGAAATCTGGGACCACCCATTTGAAAAAAAATCGTTCTTTTTAAAATAATAGGTCTTTTTGTGTTTTTATTGCCAGAAGATGTTTGTATTATGTTAGGATATTCCCAGTGTATCATACGAGCCAATTTCGACAAATACCCAGATGCCCAAACTCGTTTTATCCCTCCACCAAGTTTTGTCTGCGAGAAATTTTTATTTAATTATTTATTAAATAAATAATGCCCCTTTTGAAGTAAATTGTGCTATGGTTGAGTCCTTTTGAAATTTTGCATGTCAAGTATTCACTCATCTCATTAGGGTTTTCACCAGGGAATGAATTGGGGCATTATCTCCAATTTTGGCAATGTTTTTCACTTTTCTTTCTTTTTTACGTTTTCTCTAGTTTTCTTGTTTGTTTCTTTGTGAAATTCCCTAGGTCAATTCTTTAGCCAATATAGTCTATTTAAATGTCCGAAGCATCTAGAGATCATCTACTAACATAGCACCTGAAGGAATCACCTCAAAATGTAAACTCGCTAACCAAAAATGATGAATTCATGCACAAAAAGCCTCTCCCAGGTAAGTCACATTTTCTGGAATTAATGAGTGTAAGCTGCAATGGGATTTTTGGTAGTGGCAGGCAGGTGGGAATTTCTTACCGCCTTATAGGTGAAAATTACCATGAAGTCAAAGTCACTTAAGCTACAATGGGAAAATTAAAGGTGGCAAAGCGGTGGGAATTTCTTACTTGCCTGCAGGTGAAAATTTTCCCGATGGGAATTTTCTTATAAAATAAAGAAAAATCCTTTAAATCACCGATGGGAATTTTCCACCTACCAAAGCATGCTAACTTTTCCCATCAGAAGGTTTTATTCACTCAAACAAGTTGGGGCTAATTTTAATGCAAGTCGAACTTTTGGAAAGTCACTTAAGCCGCAATGGGAAAATTAGAAGCATCATGTAGGTGGGAATTATTACCGCCTTGCAAAGCATAAAATTTCCCATGATGAAAGTCAAATCACTTAAGTGGAAGAAGGGATGTTTAGAGTCGTAGTGCGCAGGGTGAAAATTCCCATCGAAGTTGACTTCTTAAATTTAGAATTCACCATGCCAAAAAAGTATGACCCATTTGGTGATTAAACAATGATATTAATGATATTTATTAATAGCTTTTCTCGCCTAATTTTGGTGCCATGGATGAATAGAAAATCAATGCATGAAGGCTAGTCAAAGAGACTCAAGTAGCATGCTAAAAATAAATAAATTAAATTTATTTAATGGCAGCCAACAACATGCAAAAATAGGCACCCAATTTGGGTGAATAAACATCATTGTTTATTAATTAATTGCCAGGAATATGAGGGGCAATTATTAAAAATAGAATGTTGAGAGTTATATAAGCATGGGCTGCCATAATGAAGATGTAATTAATTCTTTTAGCAGAGGATTGCAGCCCGGACAGTTTTGGCGCCAAAGGAAGGAGGATTTTGCATTAAAGTTTATTTTCCACTGCCAGAAGCTTCCAATTTTGGCGCCTAGGGTTGGAATAGCCTGATTTTGGTCATTCTGAGCATCTGCATGTTGGTATAAGTGCTCTGGTGAATTAAATAATATTTTTGCTTGCTTTGCATGCAAGCAAAATCTTAAATTTTAGGGCAGCGGGCTTCATATGCAGATTTTTGGTGACAGAAATCAAGTATTCATGCTCTGGACTTCATCTTTGTCTTAAATAATCGGGTATTCATTAAGTATTCATACGGGTGAAAGGAAGTTCAAATCGAGTGTCGTGTACATTGAATATATTTTTGAATCTGAAGAAATTGATAGATCTGCACGAATTGATCCAGTTCTAAAGAATTGCAGGAGTAAAAGAAAAAGAACGCAGACAAAGATTGCTCAGACAAAGACTGCTCCAGCCATGATGAAGCGTGATGATAGAGAGGGATCAGCAAAATCATGCATAGCTTCCAGATTTCATTGAAGTCAATGATACAAACATAGGCCCTGAACCTATCACCGATTTAATTGATAGATCCAGATCTCATAATTGCAAAGGTTTCGACAAAAAGGTCATCCTCTTGTTTCTGACACAACCCATGTAGAAGTCATTGCATGGAGAATTCCTTCCAAGATCTTGTGCATGTGCTCCCAATCTTCCAATCAAGCTTAATCGAATTTACTTTGCTTTCTTATCAAGAAGAATTGCAAAAGCTTCAAAGATAAGAGGGAAGACAAGGCAAAGACAATACCCGCAAGCGAATCACAGTCACCTGCTTCCAGATCCAGCTTGGTGAGAATCAAAGACAAAAGAGTCAACCGCATGCAGAATATGGAAAAAGAACAAGACTGGAAGTGCTGCAGCTTTCTTCTAATTTATTTTCCTCTTTCTTCTTTTCTCCGACAAAGTAATTGAGCGATCAATTAAATTATAAAACTTAAGTGATTGGTTTAAAAGCCATTACTTGAAGAGGTCATTTACTTGGAGATAGGTGGCAGACATGCAAAATAGAAGGTTCTATTTTCAGTTATAAATCATGCATGTCATGCAAAGAGGAATTCCAGGAGGGAGATTGCCGTTATTTCTTTTACAACGTCAACATGTGTTAATTCGGTTATAGTTTCCTATTTGTAATTTCCCTCTACGTATTATAAGTAAAGGAAGAACCTATGGGTTAAAAGAACAGATTTTGTAATCAGCATTCTTGTTTTCCAGGACTTTGAGCTAAAACCCTTAATAGCTTTTATAAGCAAAGGAATAAAGAGGAGATTTCGGAGAACTTTGTGTTAACAAAGTGCATTCGCCTAGTATTTATTTCTAGATCTATTCATAAACTTTGTGTTATTTTAGATCTAGATCTGAAAGTTTCCTTTGCTTTGAATTCTATATGTCTAGATCTATTTGTTCTATCTATGTGCATGTAATCAACTCGTAAACTATTGCTTGGTTGCACATCCTCTTTACTTTCTTCCGTTTCCTATTATTTTCCTTTTATGTAGTTTTTCCTTTCTTTACAATTGTTTTTGCTGCAAAACCACATAGCTATGGTTCATGAGCTACACGGTTAAAGTATTACCCACAAATGGATATGAGGATATATAACTCGACAAAATCTTACACGAAATCCTCACCTGGTAAATGAGGGAGATTTATCTCATGACTGCCTAGGTTTTCACTATGCAGAAAATCTAACCAACAGTTTCCATGTCTATAATGTAAATTTTGGTTAAAATGGTTTTTAGTCCAAGGGAAACACGAAGGATTATGGTTCCAATTGAAGTGTTTTTGAGTTTATCATAACCTCGTAAAGTATTTTTGTTAGAAGCGCAATTGGTCTCTCCATACCCTAACTTTTGCAAGAAAGAGAAGGGGACTACGTTCTTCTGACCCCATCATTGATCATAGATCTTTTAATGTAATTTTTATAGACCCACACTTGTAAGTATAATGTGGAATCTCCTCTTTGGGTTAATTCAGCGTTATAAGGCATTTTACTTATATTGAATAAGTACCCAATGTCCCTCGATTTTTCTTTGGAGGATGTATGTCAAATTCAATGTGATTAAATTGAGCCTTGGGTGGAGTTCTAATATGGACTATATGGCCAAGACCTAATATGCCTAGCAAGGCGGAATGATGGGCTAGTGAATTCTTTAAAAAGTCTAGAAACAAAATGTGGGAAAAGGTCTTGGTTAATTCGGTGATCAAGTCATATGCTCCTACAAGTTTGGGGACTATATGAGTATCATCCTATGATAAAGAGTAAATGGGGAGAGGTTATGAAGCATACTCTCTTATTCTAGTCGTGGCATTGAATTTTGGTTTAGTTTCCAACTCATCCACTCCCACAATCTTTCTCTTATGCCTTTGATCTAAATTAGGAGAAACTCAAGCATTATCAAAAGTTGAGGCTTCATTTTCATGGGTTCTAATAGGAATAACCTTGTTTTGAGGAATTCTTTTCTTTTTTCTTCATGGCACTTAGGAATGGATCCCGATAAATACCCAATTTTTCTTCTTATGTGCAATGGGCCCTGTGAAACTAGATTATGGGGATCCTTGGGGTTCCCTAGGAACATGTCGATGAATACATTTTGTTGATCCTATAGCATTATTTGAATGAACTTATTACACTCTTTACAAATACATGAACCATGACCAATAACATAGTGAAATATGCAACATAAGTTGGGATTATAATACCTTAGCATCTAGTTTTAGTTTTTTTGTTGTTTGAACCCTTGATTATTGTTTTGAGGTTTATTATTTTATGTGTAATTTGATTCCACTTAATTGGGATTTTGATATTGGTTCCAACCTTGACCTTAATTTCACCGAGGTGGAGAATGGTTGACATCAACCACATTAATAGAGGGAATGGGCTTAAAGTTCCTTTGATTCCCCATGTTGTTGTTGTTAGTGTTATTAGTGGTGGGAACATTAGGCTTATTTTCTTAGTAATTAATACTATATGTGGTGACACCACAATTTTGATTCAATACTTTGGGCCCTTGGTTATTAGTTTCGTTGTTTTGATAGTTTGTGTTGTTATTGGTTATGATCTACCAACTTCCCATTGAGATCATAAGTCTTACATCCATTGTTGTTAGGAAATTAGTGCTCCTTGGGTTAATTCATATTATATGAGAGGTTAAGTTTTTGGGTTGTTATAACACCCAATATAAATATAAATGTGTATGTTTATATGTGATTGTTTGGTTATTCAACCAACTCACAAATTTAAAATAATTTTATATGTGAAAAGTAATTCTAAGGAGTAAAGAGAATTGTGAAGTTTGTTATCCTTGAAAAAGGAATACATTCACATATATATTTATATACCTCGAATGATTAATATTCGAAATATAATATTATTGTGCATTAAGTCTCGATCAACTTTTTCATCTAGTATGAGAGCGATTTTATATCCAAATGACAATCGTGAATTTTTCCAAACTTTTCATGAGATTCATTTCCCATCAAGGATGCATCTAACTTTTATAGTTTTGTAAGGAGATTTGTATAACCTCACATACAACCTCAACAAGATCAAGAATTTTACCCACTAGTGGAAAGACCCGAGCACTTGTAGATCTCTTGAAAATTATGGATATTTTCCTTATAATATGTCAAATCTACCTATGCATTTTATTTTTCCTTCACATGTGAATCTTCCTATGTGTATTTTTGGTGTGTGTAGATCAATAGGAAAAAATTTCCATTATGCATTTTCAAAATTCTCTAACAACATGTCAAAAATTGTTACTCCATTGTGTTGATCAATGACTTTCACTTTACACATGCCTTTGTTGGTTTTGATGTTGCATTGAATTTTTTTGATGAAAAGGGATCTAATATTATATTATTTCAATAAGATACAAGATAAATTTCAACAAAAATTGGGTGGTATGAGAGCATGCCCCAAAACCACAAACAAACTAGGCTAAGCCTAGGAAAGTGACAAACACACTAGGCAATGCCTAGGAATACATCAAAATAGAAGATACAAAATTGAGTTGTTATGCAAAAGCAAACATCCTAGAAGCGGGGAGGGTCATGATCATCAACCCATTCCTAACCTGGGGAGGTCTTTGTCAAGCATCTAGATGTCCCAACTAGTGGGGTTCTTCTCTTTAGTGTCCACCGTCACCCATGTAGGAGAGATGGAAAGAGGAATCTGTGGGAACTTGTCTAAAGGCAAAGTGGGAATGGAGGTGGAAAATTTCATCCATCTAGGGTGCACGACTCGAGAGTGAGAAACGAACCCCACCCAATCTGATGAGCAGAGAGAGGAGCCCCAACCTTGCTAGTAAGATGGTGGAGTAACACTCCTGTGTTATTAATCTGCGGGAGAGCAATGAGCTTGGTGAAAGAACATCGTTGAGAGTGGTTACAATGACCACCATGGGGACAGCTTCCACGTGGTGGAGAGCGCCGAGATGGCGAAGGTTTCTCCGGTGACATTACATGGGGCATCCCCCAATGCCGCAACAGAGTCTGTAGGTGGTCCACCTCCAGGGCAACTTTATTAGCTTGGACTTGAATCTGTAGAAGCACATTAGAGATAACCATAGACTTGTTATACACTGAAAATTGTTGATCAACTTCAGAATTAGCAAAGAAAAAAACATTTTGTTCTTTCCATATCCAAAATAAAATTTCCCCTCTAAAAACATGCCAAATCGGGTGAACATGTGTGGAATTTTGGGGTTATCTCCTAAAAGAACATGTTGCCAAGTAAAACACTGAGGTCTGAGAGGAAAGAAAAAGGAATGAATCCAATTCCATGCAAGTTGTGCTTTTGGGAAAAACCAAAAGAGGTGCAACAAAGTTTCCAAGTGGCCACAAAACAAACACTTGGGAGCGGAACCCCAATTTGAACAAGTCGAGAGCCAACTGGAAGACCTTGGTGCAGAATACACCAAAGAAAATGTGTAATTTTTGGTTCCACATAGACCGACTAAACAAAGTGTCAAATTTCCTTCTCTAAAGATGATGGAGTATAATGTACCACCACCGAGTGTTGGGTTTTCATAATGGTCTCTCCATTTGCATTGAATTTTGAGTTCATGGTTTCCACATTAGTTTATTCTCAACATTGCATTGCTTTTATAATGTGCCATATTGAATTTTTTTAATTTCCACAACCTCCAACAACAATAAACAAACTTTTATGCGGCCACAAGCCCATAAGCCATGTGTATTAACCGTTAGTTAGTTGTATTTCAAAAATGTTTGTCTTGTGGTCCACAAATCCAATTAAATGTTTGTTATTTATTTTAAAGATGTATTATTATATTAGTTTTGTTTATTGTTGTCTGTGTCAATAACAATTTGTGGCATTATAGATTAATTTCTATTTATACCTTTAGTTATATTAGAAAATTAGGTTTTGTCATGGATAATGTACAATTTGTATTTGTATAATTGTGAGTCAAGAGTTTATTATGCTATAATAATGGGTCATTAATTTTTGATAAAGAGTATGTTTTAAGTGGTATAGTCTTGTATCCATTGTCATATTGACTAAAAATATTTTTACATCAATAGTGTCATAGTAAAAAAATTCATTATAAGTTGTCTTATGGAGTCTAAGTGTCGAAAATAATATTAAAAAAATCGCCTCACAGACCTATTCTTAGTGTTACCCAACATCCAAAATTAAATGATTTCACATTGTCATTTGGTAAGGAAAAATGCAATCATTGAGGGACATGATCACATTTTGTTGATGTAGAAGTGTTAAATCGGAAGATGGAGTCATATGTAGGTTGAAGGTCGATCAACGACCTCTCGTCAATCACCACTGATGGTGCCACATCAAGATTTGGTGACATTTTTTTCAATGTGTTTGCTTTTAGTTGCATGTGGTGTTTTTTCATTTGTAATGTCCCTATTTATATGAATAAATGGTCATTTCACATTGAGGGAAACATAATACCAATGTTCCATTTCCATTTTTGTGTATGAGCAACATTTCCTATGTCATCCCCTAAGGAAGATATTGATGAGAGCTGATGAAAGTATTGCACATCGTGATGTGGTTGTTGGTAAGCCACTTGCAAAACCATCATTTGTGGTTTGTGGTAAACCACTTATAAAACCACCATTTTTGGTTGTTGGTAAACCATATGCAAAACCATCATCTTTTGATTTGTGGTAAACCACTTGTAAAACCACCTTTTTGGTTTTTGGTTATCCATATGTAAATCCATCATTGAGGTTTGTGATTGTCCTGTGAAAATAACCTAATCATGAGTAGGTGCAGATACAAGATAGGTTTTCCCCATGTTCGCACTAAGGGGGAATGTTAGGAAATTAGTGTTCCTTGGGTTAATTCATATTATATGAGAGGTTAAGTTGTTGGGTTGTTATAACACCCAATAGAAATATAAATATGTATGTTTATATGTGAGTGTTTGGTTATTCAACCAACTCATGAATTTAGAATATTTCTATATGTGAAGAGTGATTCTAGGGAGTTGAGAGAATCATGGATTTTTTTATCCTTGAAAAGAGGAATAGCTTCACATATGTATTTTTATACCTTGAATGATTAATACACATAAATATAATATTATTGTGTGTTAAGTGTGATTAACTATGTCAATTCTCAATAGCCACTTGATCAATATTTATTATAAAGAGCACCCTCTATCACTTCCTCATAGGTATGAAAGGGGAACTTATGCACTTATTTTTAGTCTCCCTGTTAAGTGAGTGAAGAAAAAGGTCACAACATTCTATTTGATTCATGTTAGGTGCGCTTGAAAAAGAATAGATGACCGCCACCATCTTAGTATGAAGTGAGCAACAGATTCATTTTGTTCTTATTTAATGTGCACAAATTCCCTTATTTATGTGCATAATAAATTATTCATGTCAAATGGTTTAACAAATTTAGACACGAGTCGCTTAAAATAATGTATGGAGGCTTATGGGATTAATAATACCAATCAAAAGTGATCCCTTCAAGGGTATTTGGGAAGATATCGACAACTACCACATCCCATGGGAGGAGTTATCTAATCACAGTAGCATAAGTCTTAATGTGAGTATTAAGATCTCCTTCCCTTTTAAAATTATGGAGATATAACAATGGGAGAGGAAGATCTAGCAGTGTGAGAGGAAGCATGAAACTTCATATTGTGAAATCGAGGGGTTCTTTCAAGTACTCGGTGTAGGTTCTCGTTATATAGGGTTATACCATGGAAGTTACTTGAGTGACAAGAGGGGGAGAATATGTTTGGTAAGGTGTAGCATGAATGCTGCATTTGGAGTGTATAGGGTTATTTAGAATTGAGAAAATGATCTATGGAATGTATAGGCATTTATCTATGCCAACTTCGAGTACATATGCATGTAGGGAGGAACAACATTAGAGAATGCATTCATGGGTGTTATGTTATGAAAACCCATATTGTTAGGGGTTGCATTTGGGAAGACATTACCAATAGGTCCTTTGGTAGGGGATATGTAGGATAGGTGAGGACCCATTCCTAACATGCTAGCCCCTATGAGAAGATCACCATTAGACCGAATTGGATAACCTTGTTGCATATGTTATTGTATTGGTTGTGTGTTGGTGAAAGGGGCCTAATTTTTTTGTCTATGGGATAACCTATATTCTTCCCTATTACATGGTTTGGTTGTGGAGTTTGAGTGCTCTATAGCTCTTTAATCCTCCCTACTAGTGTGGAAATAACATCATTTGACGAGGACTAAGCCCCTTGTTTGGGAATGTAATGGGTATGATTCTATGGAGGGATGTGTGATATCCCCGTATGAATTTCTCAAGAATTTTTACTCTTTTTGAGGTATGATATTTGGATTTGATAGGGTATAAGAAACATTGTTTTGAAGGAGGGTAAAGATGCGCACTTGTATCCTACCCAAAGATTCATCTATGGTTCCAAATAGGTCATTGATTTGGACAAATAGTGTTAAGATCACATCATTAGGTCACATGTAAGATGAAATGGAATTAGATTTCACACTAATATGTGGCCTAGCTAAAACCCGTGAGTAGAGATTTTTTTCTTTAGTGAATGTCGTGTTATTAGAGTTAGAAGGTTACGCTCTGTGGGCCATGATAGGTAGATGGTTGATCAATCTCTTCAATCCTCGGGTGGAGGAACTATTTGATGTTTATATGGAAGAAGTACATGGTAGATAAGAGATTTGATAATAGTTATCAGCCTAACTAGACAAAGAGGGTGACTTTTGAGCATTCATGTGAGTATAATAAGCCTCGAGGCCTAAAACATACCTATTATAGTCCTGACCCAACATATTTGGGGGGTGTATAAACACTCACATAATAATGGGAGAGTGAGAAGGTGGAATAATAGAAAGGGATTAAAATGGAAATGAGAAGAAAATAGTCCTTCACATCGGATTCACCAAATTTATTTATAGGAAAAATGACATGGGATTTCTTGTGCACTCAACTTCCGAGGTCGGGCGAGACAAAATGAAATGGGGAAAATGTGATGGATGTGGATAGATATAAGATGATAAATATGAAAAATGTAGGAATGGATAATCGATGAGATTCAAAGGCTAAGAAACTCGTAATCAATCGACTTACAAGTACAAAACTTGCTCATCAAGGATAGTGAAAACTCATATGATCTTTGTGTGTGTGATGTTATGATCAAGGATAATTATTGTATGTAATTCTGATGTGTATCTTTTATACCAAATATACTTCATATTGGTTGGTGGACTCATGGAAAATGTCCATTTGTCTCTAAATATTTCTCTTTGGAGAGGGTCATACAAGAACATAGATGATTCACGAAGAAAATCAAATTATGGGTTTGCATTTCTAACTCGGTTTGCTTAATTGACCCAAAAGTTCTCGTGAATGGATAATTGTTCATTTAATGTGTCAAGTTAGATAACTATTCTTAGGGTCAAGGGAGTATAGTGGGAAAATAATACACACAATCCTAACTCGTGTCTCCATGATACTAATCAATGCTTGGTGGGTAGATCATTGGTTCAAAAATGATTTTACGAGGTTGAGCAGTTGGAAAAGGTCATATATGGTTATCAACTCGTGAATGAGAATAAAGGAGACTAAATAAGCAATCAAAAGGACAATTAGAGGCTATGAACTAGTAGCATGAATTCATAATGACTAAATTTTGACTAGATTTATCATTTTGACTTAGATTCCTAAACGACGTTAAATCTTAACACTAAATAAATAAGATAAAGAAATCTAATATAAACAAAAGACAAGTAAACTTATTCTTTTAATTTATTAAATTCCTTCATAGTTAATTAAAATAAATAAATACAACAATTTAATTCTATCTTTTTATATTTTGAAAAGCTTTTTTGAAAGAAAAGAATTAAAACTAATTAATTAAGCTTTATCAAAGAAATATTTTAAAATAAATACATGAATGGAAAACATACATAGGAAGTTATGATGTCTTTTTCTTTTAATAACACTATAAATAATTTCCTTTGATTTCAATAGACAATGCCTATACTAAAACTTTAAAAGAAATGAATTACATCCCTAACTTGGTCACTACAATACTCTAGTAGATTTTCCAAATGTTATTAATGATGTATCTAGTGTCTCCTCGATTTAAAATCCTTTCAATGTGTGAGTTCCAAATTATTCAAGTGGGCAAGGCAATAGATAACAACAAGAAATAGAGAAAATTGGTCCAGTGTAAGGAATGTAGCTGGAATATGAGCAATAGGGAAGCAAGATAGAGAAGTGTTATATATTTAAGAACCTCTCCAAAGTCTAGTAGCATAACACTTCTCAAAATTCAAAATTCCCAACCCGTGATACAAACAAAAATGATACTTTTATAATTTGTTGGAGAAGAAGAAGTTAAGAACACATGTCAATCAAGAAAGGATGACTCAGTCAAATGGGAATAATTCAAGATCATTTTTTAATGAGAAGGAAGGAGAAATCCAAGACCATTCCAATGAGCCTATTTTTAGCCAATTTGACCAAGTGAACTAGGAGAAAATCAAATTACAATCAAAACACACATTCAAAATGTGTGTTTTAATTTTTGTTTACACGGTAACAAGACCTCCCATATTGTCATAGGAGTAATTGTGCAAATGTTGCTCTAGAAATAGAAAAATTGTACAAGTGTTATGGTGGATGCATAACCACTTTGCTAAAAGGCAATGTAAAAGGCTAGAAAAATGAATCGAAAGTAAATTGAGGGTCCATAAGCGGGGTGAAATAACTAAACTTAGTCAAGATGGAAATTTAAAGGAGAGTGGAAAGGATCTGCGGATCTTGTTTTCATTTTAGAAGTATCTTTGACATCATTGGATGCATGTCATGTTTAAATGTTACAAGATGTAATTTTGGTGTGTACAAGCACCAAATTTAAATAGTGGTGTGAAAAAAATGTGAAGATGGAGTATACATCATAACACAATAAATTATTACATGAACTCCATATAATAGATAAATGTTAGAAATTTAATGATGGGTGAAAGGATAAGTTTATAATCATGTAGAAATGCATGAAAATAGGGAGAAGAAAACACACGAAGGAAAATTCCATAAGGTACATTTTATCCCGATGGCAATGTGTAAGAGTATTTGACACAAGAAAATGAGGGTATTGAGGAGAAGGCGGTTATTTAAAAACATGAATGTGAGGAGGATGACTTGAGATCACAATTGGAGGTGATATTGCAAAATTAGTTATATGTATGTAAGGTCCATGGATTGGAAAAGTTGAAAGAGATCATGCAACTAAGAGTTGAAGAGTGAATAGAAGTGGAAAATCCTAGTGGGAAAGGAGAGAAGGAAATAGATTTTTCCTTAAAGGGAAATATAAGAATAGTGGCTAGCAAGGACGGTTGTAGTATTGCACAATAAAGAGGGTGCGAGGAAGAAATGGAAAATAAATAGCTCTACATAGATATTATAGTGAGAGATGATGATAAAAGTGTAGAGTAACATTGAGCATAGAAGTAAGAGGAAAGTGCAAGAGAAAGTAAAGGGAATAAGGCTTAAAACTAGTGGGGAGGTTATGACACAAATATATGAATGTATTGAAGAAGAAATGAGGATGGGGACACATAGAGAGAAAAACTACAAGGATAATTTGCAGAAGAAGAGATTAAGATAGAGCATGCAAGATAATCAAGGTTCCCGTGAGGCCATAAGGAAGGAATGGGAAATTTGTAGACAAGAGGATTATGATCTGTTGTTATGCAATTCATACAAACACATGGGTATTGTATTTAGGAGGAGGTGGATGGATTATGACTTGACAATTGTCGAGAGGTAGAAAACTCGTTGTCTCAGAAGGAGTCAAGAGAAGGAAAGATGAAGGGAAATAATATGCAAAGATATCCTGCAAAGTTGAAAAAGGCATGAAATTAAAAGGAATGTAGATGAGCAAGTGCAAAAAGAATTGGATCTCATTGGAGATAAGGGAAAAGGTAAAGACAAGACAAAAAGGCTTTGGGAAGGAAAAATAGAAAAATGGGAGATAGAACTCATATAAAATGGATGAAAAAGGAACATTTAGAGGAGGTAGTTGGAATATGGTGGGTTTAATCCCAAAAATGTATATAAGGAATTGTTAAAATTTCACCACAAATTTGTGAAAAATATTTGAAAGAAAATAAAAAAACACGGAGGTTAAAACTAGGCTCATTAGATAAGGAATTTCTGACTTAGCATCCATAGTACATAGAGGGTAATCTTATTACACACTCAATCCACTTGAGCTAGATCTGGAGTTTTAAGTAACTTAGATGTTTAATATAACAACAACCTAGGTTCAAAGTAATCATGTATCGTAGTTAGGAATTTCAGATTTTTTTGAATAAGGTAGTATCATGTTGTTGTCATGCATTTTTACAAGTCCAAAAATTCAAACTTGAACCATGAAAACCAAGCCCAAATGTCAAAACTTGCTTGAAAATCCTCCAAACCCCTCTCAGATCAGTTTTTCCTTTGTATCATGCTCCTCCCAAACTTTTAGGTCCCCCTAATGTGTTGTACAAACTTTCTCTAGTGTTTTAAATGTTGTGACATGGTCATTCATTTCATTCAATAAAGTGCTTTCAAATGCTAGTTCTCTTATAGGCTTATAAAGGCTAATTTTGTCCTTTTCGGGACGTGTGTGCATCCTTCGGATGGATGTGAGGGCCCACAATCATCCATAAGTGGTATTGGAGAGTTATGAAAGTTTTTTTAAGGATGTTTAAGAATATTTAGGAAAGTTTTGGAGGTCTAAAGACAAATTGTACAAAAGCGGGTTTTCAAGTGTGAGGAGTATTCAATCAAATTTAGAACCTAAACCGCACTTCACCAAAGAATTTTAGGAGCTCTGTAAGGAATTTAAAATCAAAAAATAGGCATTGGAAATCTGGATTAATTCTCTACATTATGGAATCATCAATTTGTCCACAAGACATGTTTATTTCTCAAGGTAGCTCAATCTTTATCGGACACACCTGTTGTCCCAAAGAAAAAGGGGACATTTTAGAGATAATAGAAGAATCATGTCCCTGAAACACATCCCATTGATCTTTAAATGGTCTTGGGAGTCAAAATCATATAAAACTTCATAAGAAAATACCATCTAGAGCTTCGAGAATTTCATTTTTAAGTTCTTTTTGGTGCAAGTATACTCGAGTCAATTTTTGAAGTTTGGATCCATGGCGAATTTATTGTCCTTCTTCCCCCTTGTCCTCTTTTCCCTAGACATAGGGGACAAAAAAATGCACCCTTCCTCAACTCTTCCCCTTTGTTCCTCATATGACCTTCCTTCAACCCGATAAAGAGCTTAACCATTAAAACCCGATTTTCCCACCATGCACTAGATTTTAACAAGTAGCACCATCCTAGTCAAGGTGCCTTTCTTGACCCTATTATACCTAGGATAGATGGGACATAGGGGACAAAAATGTGGACCATCCTATCCCCTTCTCAGGTTCTCCATATGATTAAAGTTTTATCCCACCAGGTGTCAAATCATGATTTTCACATCTCCTTCTCCTCTCACCATGCAACGACACTTGTCATGATCTAGATGAGGGCACACTTTTGTGTACCTCTTGTCCTAAGACAAAGGGTATGGAGAGGATTCAAAAAAATTCTCCACCCCAAGCCATCAACATCCTTATTTTAAAGCATTGATGCTTTCTCACCCGTGGACATAAAAATAGATTGTCGTGTAGCTTTAAAAACACAAAGCAATCATTTTTAACTCCATTCCTTCACACATTTCGACCATTGATGCCATTTTTGATGTCATAAACCTCCAATAACCTTATAAATCACCAAGAATGTTGTCAAAGTCTTTCCAGGCAACCATGAATGTAAAAAAAGACAAATTCATAAGTTTCAAACTTGTAATCAAATTCCATTGAAATTTTCTCAGCAGATCTTCATCCCAGACACCTTCAAGAACACTATCATTGCAAATTTTATGATGCCCTATATATTTAATAGTAGTGAACGTGAAACCCTTTCCCTAAAATTTTCTATTATAATTTGGGAGAGTTATTGCAGACGAATCACTATGAAAATTGGAGCACGAGATCCTAGAGACGAGTCGCTTCTGATGAGGGAATTTTTTGCAAACATACATTGGTAAGTGCACATTCCAAAAAATAAAGTATCTAATGATGCCACTTAATAAAAATAAAAACCCTCCAAAAAACAAAAAACAAAAAATTAAAAAAGATTTTTTTTACTAAAAATAGAAACATTCTAAAAAAATCAATGAAGGTATTCTCAATATGTTAGGAGCTTAAAGAGATTGAATTTGAGAAAAAAATCAAATTTTCCCAAAAAACAACGCTTAACCCCACCTACAAAAAAAAAAAGTTTCAGTTTTTTAGTGTAGAAAGTTGTTAGTTTTATTTTCTCTCATCTTGCTGATTTTTACATCATGAAGTTCAAGTTCTCTAGTCTAGAACCTATTTCAACCCCGGCATCCGGGTGTGGGTGACAATGATGTTGCTCACATGGACCTAGAAGACATGAAGATTTAGATTCTTAGAGGCCCAAGGGAACCAAAGGAAGACAATATTTTCACAAGAAGATTATATGTTGCAGGAGGTCATCCTCTGTTTGTTCGGAGTATGGAAGTGGTGCTTTAGCATGTGCTCAACACTATGAGCTAGAATCAAGGATCATAAGAGAAGCATGACGAAAACTCCATACTTGTGTTGCTCAATCTGAAGGGCATTTCGCAATGTATGCAAATCCCGATAGGTAACAATATAGTCATAGTCATAAAGGAATTTACATCAAGTGATTGGTCAAAGATAGAATCCTCTCTCGTGTCCTTGCATTGGGATCATGGTGAAACAAATAAAGAAGCCTTCTCATGTAAAAAGACCTTATCTATACATGAGTTTCATGAAGGATATTCAGATGCAATCATTCTGGTGAGCAGGTAATGGGTTAAGAGGCCACATGATATTTTCAAGATTGGATGGCACAATTCATCCTCATTGTCATCAAAGGGAATCAGATGATTGATTGTGGGAAAATCATAAGTAATAACCTTTGCCATCAATTTCTTCATTTTCATGTCACCAAAAATTCACAATGACATCATATCTGGTATATGCTCTCGCGAGTACAAGACCATTTAGAGGCATGACTATTGCATTGAGAATGTTTCTTGGAGATCCCCTGTTTTTGAAATGTACCCACAACTTTCTTTGAAGGAAAGCAATCATCATTTTACAAGGGTGAATGATCCATTCACAATGTTTTTCATATGGTTGTTGGAAGGAAACCCATAATTGAGATTGTCTCCTCAGGTTGCAACATTGATCAAGAGATACAGTCCTATTTCACTTAATTTTCAACCTTCTCTTATATCGAGTCTCAGGGTTTGACCTCACTCCTCACAGACTCCCAAGATACCTCGGTGATGAGATTTTGATGCTTAGAAGGAAGGACACATGTCTTTACCGATTGGATGGTCGAGTAAATCGGTTAATCAAGGAAATGGTGGAACCGTGGAACATTTCCCTTTATGCCCTTGGGGTCTAACTTGTCCAATTGGAAACGTGATGGGATCTTGTTGGAGGTTGGATCTTGAGGGATAAGGTGAACATGGGAACAACTCCAAAAGTGCCTTAAAGCTACAAATTAAGTGAAGGGTAAGGGGTGGTGAATCGGGGAACATGGGAAATTAGGGAACATAGGGAACCAAGTATCAATTCCTTGAGTTCCTTTGGGGCTTGACATAGTCGAAGGAAGGGGTGGGCGGTAAATCAATAAAGGTCCAGAAGCGAGTAACACGAGGAAATGTGGAATGAATGGAAACAAGGAACAATTCAAGTTATTCCATCGGTGGACTGATTTACTCGATTTTCTGATTTTGGCCTTGGGCGATGATGTGATAAAAGTGGGGAACAAAAGCACACAAGGAAGCTCCATAAAAACTTGAATTAACTTATTGAATGACTTAGTCAATTTGTAAAGGGTTAAGTGGCTGATTAATGTAATGGAGGAAGTGAAGAATTGGGGAAATGCAGAACAAGAGAATAGTTCACAAGTTCCATAAAATATTGATCCACCCGATAGAGAAGGGTTTTTAGAAAATTTAGATAAGTATTTGGCTCGAATGGAGTATGAACAAAGGGGGAAGTAAATGAAACAACTTTGAAGCATTACAAATGGATAAAACACTATAAAACTTTACAAATCAACTCTACACTCCTTCTCATATGATGAAACCTCAAAACAATTAGGATGAAGATCAAACTTGCAATTTCACCCTTGAAAACCCTCCCTTCCTCTTGAACATTACAAAAAAATTGAAACATCACCAACCCTACAAGTATTCCCTTGAAAGTTCATCAATGTGTACACAAGGCAAGAAACCAAGAAGGAAAACCTTATCTCCCTCTCCCGACCATGTAGGGAAGCGTATATATGGCCTCCAAATAACATCATCCACCCCCATGTTATCCAACAACCCCACATAATACTCTAAACTCGGGATACTACATCTCGGGTAAAATCACTCTACTACCCCATGAATCTAGAAAAATAACTATTATCACGACACTTGCCCATGGGAGACATCATGGTCGAATCACTATGATGTGCTCACCCAACACCGTATAACAATGGTCACATCTAACACAAACCTCTTCCATGTCGACCAATCTCGACAACTCTTTATAAATTTGTGCTAATAGAGTGGACCCCAAGAAAAAAAAGTCTAGTACTCCATATTTTCCACAACCCCGGTCAACGACCATGAAACAGACCCTCTTGAATTTGGTAAAGATAACAATTGATCACCACCATAATCATGACAATTAATGTACTTCTAACCACTCCATCATCCCCAAAAGACTCAAAAGTAAACCCTTAAAACATATGCTACATCCAAAGCATCATTACTTTATATAACCTCACCATAGTTACACACCGCCCTACCTCGTCAATAGAACAATGGCCTCGCCCGAACAAGTAGCCATAAAATCTAATAAATATCCTCTAGGGTAATGGTAATCTCCCAAAGAGGTAACTAGATTGTCCTTATGGATGCATCCCCATAGATCTAACAATGCCACCATCATCTCTAAATCGCGATGGACACACTTATAATGATGCGGTCCACCCAACTCCAACACCTCTAAAGTAGTGTAATCGTTATCGCTCATGTGCTCCTATGAATGTGCTAACAATGTGACACTCGATCCCTCATCGTCACATGCGTCTTAATCTACATTCACAAAATACATAGAGAAGATATTAGCTCCTACAATACATTTTTTTCCAAATCTACAAAAATCAACAAAAACACACCTAATTGACACTCGATTCATGTAATTGACCATGATTATATGAATCATTATCGATTAAGAGAAATCGATGTTGCTCTTAGTAATCGACATCAATCTTAGATCTCCATATAGAAAAAAATCCATAAACAAAAAAACCCTACCTTTATTTTACATGGTCATCGTTTCCTTTGTCTTCCTACTAGCCTCAATCTCTCAAAATATCAAAAATCAGCTTTTATAGAAAATAACCATGAGCGAATGAGCTTCCACAATCGGGCGACTTTTATATATAGGCATCCCGTTTGAATCAACGTCGATCACCAATGGGTGTCGATTCCATAGAATCAATACCGATCCCAACAATTGACATCGATTGTCTATTAAGTACATATTTTTCAAGTTTGTGCTTCGTTTCAAACCCCAGGCCCTCAAAAATAAAAATTGTATCATATTCACACCGAGCATGTGTTTCCCCACCCACCATGGATTCCATAGCCTCTCAAGAACCTTTTCCTCTCGCTTCCTACAATTCATACATCTATAGGTCGAGAACACAATGGTTTCCTATCACTTGACTTCTTGGTCACATAAGAACACCTTTGTGATAGTATATTTCATGCACAAACTTGGGAATCCTAAATCCAACATATTTATCAAAAATTACAATCTTACACAAATATAAACGCTTTTACATTTATTCATCCATTAATATATTCAAATCGGTGACCATCATGGTGTCCTCACGATGACCCCCAGTTTGAGGGGGGATCACCTATCTAGCATAAATTCAATCATCTCACTTGTTTTAGTCTCGCGGCTTGTCCATCACAAACCACTTGACAAAAAGGGGAAAATGTAGACACTAGAATTAGGTCACCCTAATCCCTACACGTATGTATATACCCTAGGACATCCCTTTGTAAACCCACATAGTCAATTCACCCATTTACCGATCTATATAATAAACAATAATAAGTAAAAACAAAAATAACTTAAACAAACATAACCCCCAAAAAAACCCCCACGAGCCTAAAAACTTCAAAACCATTATAAACTACCCAAACCTCGAAAAGGAAATTGTTGGAACATGATTTAATAAAAATAGATTTTTGTAAAACCCTAATTACAGAGTAACTGATGTAAACAATGATATACAAGTGCAAGTATAATATGACACAAGTAAATAAGTATGAAACCCTAAGCAAGAGGTATATAAGGAATAACTTAGCTGATTGACGCTTGATTTGGAAGTGATTTGGGTATCGAAGTGATGAATGCATTCAGGACGAGTGTCATTCTTGCTCACTATAAATTCGAAATGCATGGATGATGAGGTCGACACGGCACTGGGTGCTAAAGACCGCTTTTAGGCATTAAAGTTGATCGAAAATGGTTAGAACCCAATATTTCTTGTGTAGCACAAGTATCACAAATATTTATATGATGATCGTCTGTGTATCACTCTTTGATCATCGAGGGTACCTATAACTGTAAAATAGATATCACCTACAAAACCCACAAACCACATCAAATCTAAAAAAGAAAGATACAAAATGGGGAGTTAGACTGACCCCGATGGTCACCCTAAGAGTGAACTTACAACTAAGCGTTGCACTACATCTTAGACTCCATGTAGTTCTGGTGAGTGTGTGTAAGAATCGTGCCCTAAGATGCCCTTGTGCAAGTGCACTTGATAGCGGGTTGTAGTTAGATGTAACAATGTAGATAGATGTGTGGATGGAATAAAGAACTTTTCCTCTGTTAGGTTATGGAGCCTATTTTCATGTGAGAAAGTGTTCAAGACTCGTACACTAAGAGTACTTGTACACTTTCCACGATTGTCTCGCTGGGTTCGGGGTATGTGAAATTTTTTTGGCCTTAAAATGTGCCCGATATACTGGGAAACGTGCTTTTCTCATATGGGTGGGATTTTGACCCATAGGTTTATGGGACATGGTTTTGTAAAACTACATAAGTAGTTGTCTATTTATATGGTTTTGTGCATATGGTAGGTATAATGTAACATTACAGATGTGTTTTGAATTTGAGTGTGAATTCTATAGAGTTTGTTGAGCATAGCTCCAAACAGATCTGGGTATTGTATTAAGAGAGCGGTGGCTTGTAATAAAATTTGAGCAAGTGATTCTTGGTGGATATAGCCCAAATTAGGTGAACCACATTAAATACTGTCTCTTTGTGTTGTGTTATTTTATTTTGCACTTTTATTTAAGATTTGTAATATTTTATGCATATTAGTTTCTACTATTGCGATTCTGTGAGGGATTATTCCGCATATTTTATCCCTTATTTCCTAACATCCTCCTTGTGTTGTGTATACAAAAATCACAATCCTTGTCCCTTGAATGAGTGTTAGATTGATGCTTTGGAGTGCTTTAGGTGCCTTTGGATGCAAGCTTAGGTGATGATAGTATATGTCTAGTACTTGGTCCTTGATTTTGGTCACATAACTATGTATTTATATGAGTCCCTTGTTTGAATTTCATAATTGACAACTAGAAGGCTGACCCATAAGTGAAAAGGGACCCAAAAGATAAAAGAGACCCAACGGAAGCGAGTAAGGTGGAAAAGGGTCAAGGGCGCCCAAAGGGGACAGGGCATTTGGGCGCTCCTGCCTTCTGTCAGGCGTTAGTGTCTTGAGTCATAAAAGATAAATAAGTAAAATACTGACTAGGTTGTAGGGTGTGTAAGACCAAATAGAAAACAAGAAACATAGAAAAGAGGCCAAGGACAGTCATCAATTACTAGTTTTCTTGCTTAGGAATCATATGAATGCTAGTATGTGTTTAGGACCTAGAAATGTACCCAAGTGCGTGATTTTGTGTCTACATTTTCCCCACTTTATGTTGTTAAGTGAATACTTGATAACATAAAGTAGATAAGAGATGTGTACCTTGTGTTCCAGATAGAGCATGCGGCGAGAAACATGTCGAGTGGACAAGTGAAGTGTGAAATGAGTGAAAAATTAAGTGCGGAAACTAGAAAGAGAAAGTGACCCTAGGGGTGTATGTGTATGTGTTGTACATGTTGTTGTGCTTGTGATTACTACTTCTTGTAAGGACATACTTGTAAAAATAAGAGCAAGAGAGTAGTCAAAGTCGTGTATATGAAAAATTTGATCAAAGTATGTAAAAGTAGTACTAAAGGAAAGTGTGCGCCTGATGTGAAAGAGTGTAAAGGGATAGAAAATGTTCTGAACATGCTATGTAGAGTGAGTGTTTTGGGCAATCTCACACCAAGAGCAAGTTTTTTGGATGATCTCATGCCAAGTGCGAGTTTTTTGGGTGATATCACATCAAATGCGAGTTTTTTTGCGATCTCACTCCAAGCATGAGTTTTTCGGGTGATCTCCGCCAAATGTGAGTTTTTGGGTGATCTCACGCCAAAGAGCAAGTGTTGGGGAGAGAGGTCTAGTGTTACTCTCCTTCCATGACTCTGCCCGATAAACACCATTGCATGTGGTGTGTCACTATTGTGTTCTGTTGTCCCCGATTTTTTCTCGAATGCACTAATTGATCGATTGAAATGGTGATTGCATGCATGTTGTTGCAGAGGACTGTGCCCGCTACTATTAAATTGCTCTATAAACTATTGTGAACTGTGTTGATATGAGAAACTCGCTTGCGTGTGCCCCTCAGGAAATTAGCGCCAGAGGAGGACACATGCACTGGGTGCTCTTGTCTAAGCATTGATATTGGTGTATGTGTTGTGATTTTAACCCAAGTTTGATTCTAAGCCAATGATGTAATTGTAACCTATGTTGATTTTATGTTGTATTGTATTATTCTATAGCTTTGAGCTACTATATGGGGTGATTTGTTTACCCAATGTATGCCCCCTCATTTTGGGTGCATGTGATGTATGTATGAGTGTGTGGCCCTAATGCTTGATCGAATTGTATCACTATAGGGGAAGGAATGTGCATGGTAGAAACCAAGGCACATGCAAACAAAGTGGCTAGATACATGTGTTAGTAGAAAAAATAGCAAACATGCCATAGAAAAGTAATGTAAAAAGCAAGTGTGCATACAAGATGGACCACGAAAAGTGGGTTTCAAACACGGGACATTTCTCACAATGTCACAAGACAATTAGGGTCGAAGCGGAAAAAAATGTACAAATGGAATCAAACAAGATAGAGGGCAAAGCCCACAAGTAATAACACACAATAAAAGCAATGACAAACAAAGTGTATTAAACAACCATGGTGGAAAATAGTCCTGCAAGGTAAATGTTGCACATGAAGCACTCATTAGCATGTTAGAAAGATAAAAAGTATGTCAAAACATGCATGTATCAATGTAAAGTAGTGTGTTAGTAAGAATAGGAAGTAGTATAGAATGAAACAATAACACCTATAGTGTGTGAGAAAGTAGATGCCCCCAGGAGCCTCGGTGGGATTGGTAAGAGGTATAGTGCCAAGCATCATTACAACATGTAAGGATCTGTAAGAAGTATGCATTCAAAACTAGAGAACAAGTGAACGTGTGATTGTGTATATAAAAAGATATTGACATACTAAGTATCCATCTAGCATGGGAAACAAAGTGTACATGTAAGTATAAGCAAACAAGAGTAAATGCAACCAAGATATGCAATATGTAGTGTATGAATGTAATGAAATGGTATGTAATGTGAATGTGATAGGAGAAACGTGCCCCCACAATGGATGTGGTGAGTATGAGATGAGGTTCATTTATAAAGGACCCTCAACAATCAAGAATGAACCATAAAACAAGAGTGTGTCATCGAGAAATGGTTTTATAATGTGCTTAGAAAGATAGATCATGACACATAGAGCATAAAAGGTGAATGTGGTGAGGTTGGTTTAGATTTAGACCCTCAGATCAGTATGAACCGTGGAACTAGAGTGCATCATAAGGTAATGGCGATACAATGTGTGTATTAAAGGGTTTGAAAATGTGTAAGAAGATTATATATGGTGCATGGAGTGCAAAATGTAGGAGTAGGTGCTAAATACAACTGATAAGAATAAATTGGGGAAGAAAGTGTGATGCCCCCAAGTGTGTGATGGAGATTTATGTGGTGATATGAGAAGGATCATGCCATGGTGGTGGAGTTTGAAATGTGTCCCAACCATCAATATAAGGAATATTTTGCTTGCTAAAATGAATTGGAAGCGATAGTGGAGTAGGATGGGGAGGGATATTGAATGGTGGTAACTTATATGGGATTGATAATGTTGTAGAAGACTTGAGAGGAGGAGGGTTGGACTGATTTTGAGAGGAAGTTGCTTAGTTGGAGTTGGTAAAACGACAAAAGACTTTAGAGGAGGAGGGGGTGGATTGATATTAAAAGGAAGTTCTTGGGTGGCTCTTGACTTACCATAGAAGGAACATTAGTAACGATGGCATGATGCTCATTAGACATAGATGAATCAGATTTAGGAACCCAATGGGATTTAGCAATTGGAGATGAACATGTAGCAACATTTTGTGTAGAAAATGAAATGAGACCATAATTCTTAAGGTGGCCAATTTGTTGCATGAGAGCATAGTAATCATTGTCATTATGTCCATTAATTGATGATAATTGCAATATGGGTGACCTTGGTATTTTGCAAGCCGAATAAGGAGGATAACAATGAGTAGATGACAAGTTGATCAATTGATGAGTGAGGAGCTAAGGAAGAATATCATGTTGCTTAGCATTGAGATCAAACTTGAGAGGCGTGGGGAGCGGTAAGACTTGGGGTTCACTGATATGAGCACATGTGGAAGTCATAGAAGTAGAATGAGATGTAGAAGAAGAACTAGCATGGGCTTGAGAAGCATCTTTGAGATGTTGGATTTCAAATTTAAGAGATGTAATCGTTGTTTCCATAGCTTGAATTTTGTCTTGAAATAAAGAATGCAAAGCTTGAATTGAATCTAAGATGGGTTGATTGGATGGAGGATTAGGACCGATAGAGTCATCAGATAGATGATCGAAAATAGCACTTACTTGAGTGGGTGGTGTACTACGAGGTAAATACATAGTGTTTAGGGTTTTTTGAAGAACATCTTTGCAATGTGGGTACATTTGAAGCAAGTCATGCAAGGAGATTAGAGGATTTTTAGGAGCCATGAGAGAAGAAAAATGAGGATCCAAGTGTATGATCACGAGTAGGGTTCACCAAATGATTTAACAATTTTTTTTTTGTAAAACCCTAATTGTAGAGTAACTGATGTAAACAATGATATACAAGTGTTAAGTACAATATGATGTAAACAAATAAGGAAATAAGTATGAAACCCTAATAAATAGGTATAGAAGGAATGACTTAGTTGATTGACACTTGATTTAGAAGTAATCAGGTAGGAAGAAGTGATGAAGCATGTGCCCGGGAAGAGTGTCGTTACTTCTCACTTTAAATTTTGAAATGCATGGATGAGGTGGACATGGGGCACTGGGATAGGGTGAGGCGCTGGGGTATTGGAGACCACTTCTAGGCATTGGTGATTGCGAAAATGGTTAGAATATGATCTTTATTGTGTTGGACAAGTGTCACAAATATTCTCTATTGATCGGTGAGAGTACTGTAACCTACAAAATAGATATCACCAATAAACGCCCACGAACCACATCAAATCCAAAAAAAGAAAATGTAGAATGGGAGTCGGTGACCGACTGACGGTCACCCCAAGAGTGAACTTACAACCAAGTGTTGCACTACATCTCAGACTCCATGTAGTTTTAGTGAGTGTGTGTAAGAATCGTGCCCTAGGATGCCCTTGTGCAAGTGCACTTAATAGCAAGCTATAGTTAGATGTAACAATGTAGATAAATGTGTGGATGGAATAAAGAACTTCCCCTTCTTATGTTGTGTATGTAGAAAATGTAGTCTTTTGTCCCTTGAATGAGTATTAGATGGATGATTTAGAGTGCTTTAGGTGCCTTTTGATGCAAGCTTAGGCGATGATAGTACATGCTTAGTGCTTGGTCATTGATTTCGGTCACATAATTATGTATTTATATGATTCCCTTGTTTGAATTTTGTAATTAACAACTAGAAGGCCAACCCATAAGTAAAAAAGAGGTCCAAAAGATAAAAGAGACCCAAAAGAAGAGTGAGTAAGGCAGAAAAGGGTTGGGGGTGCCCAGAGGGGACAAGTGCACTGGGCGCTCTGTCTCGGCTAGGCACTTGTGTCAGAGCCATAAAAATACAAAAAGTAAAATATTGATCAGGTGTATAGGGTGGGTAAGACCAAATAAAAACTAAGAAACACATAAAAGAGGTGAAGGACTATATCGTCAATTACTAGTTTTCTTGCTGCAGGATCATATGAATGCTAGTATGCGTTTAGGACCTATAAATGTACCCAAGTACGTGATTTTGTGTCTACAGAACAAAATTCAACCATTCTCCTCGAAAAAGGAAAGAATCGATGTCGATCGGTGAAGATTTGTGCTAATTTTGTTAAAACAACATCGATCCTATAAAAATTGACACAGACCATTGGCCAAGGATCTAAAAAATTTATAAAGCGACAGTTCCGAGTTTTAGACTCATGCCTTGAACATTGATAATGCCGAAGAAGAACTTCTTATAGACATGAAAATGCCAAAACACCTCGTTTCTTTGACCTCCCTTTGGAGCAATCATCTTCGCTAACCGATCATTCGAGTCACCTCTATCACAAAGGTATGTATTTCATTTAAATTTGTAAACCCTTGTTTTCAAATTGGATCATAACATTATTTCCCTCATTCAAGTATCCAAGCCCAAAATACCCTCATCTAATCATCCTCTTTGTTAAACATTTGTAATTTTATACACAACAATCAACATCGATCGTATGGATCGACGCCATTCTTGTCGAGAATACCCGACTTTGTATTCTTAATACATTTTGATATATTTTCATAATATTTTGAAATCATGGCTGCTTGTAAGCTTGGATTTATGTTAGGTGACCATTCTAGAGAAGCGGTTTACTGAAGCGTCAACATTTATGACCTACCCACGACCACAACCATTTGTGTGAGAGTAATTCGATATCAACTACGAGTTGAATATATGCGTCATCGTTCTTACGCCCAATCCAGACGACATTCCTAAACAATTGGATCTTCTCCTTGAACACAATGACAAGGCCAACCTTTAATGGGACAACATTTTCAATCCACCCCAGCCTATCATTGAGGACGTCGATTAAATCCTAACATCCAAACATTGTCATCCATAAATTGTTATCCACACCACTTTATATTATCAGCTTTAATCTTATCATTATTCTTGGCTTGACTGTCTAAAAGTGAGTTGACATCTGTTAAAGGAAGCCCTTTGGTTCTTAGAATTAGCCTTTGCCAAGCAACTCGCCTCATAATTATCTAATATCTCTTTTGTCAAGTTGTACATGTGTGTGCAAGTTTCTAGTTCTTTGGAAGAGGAGTTTCGTGTGCCCATTTGGATTCGCCACTCTTCGTCATCATCGTCTACACAGGTTTTGTTAAAACCCATCATTTTTGAGTTTTAGTGATTTATTTCATGAAGTAAAATTGAATCCTAAAATATACTAAAACAATAAGCATTCCTCTTTTGCTATTTCAAGTTATATATTGCCTATTTCATTATAAAATTTCTATATTTTACAACACTATTGTAATTATAATTTATATTGTAATCGAAGGGCCCTTGGTTCATTGGTGAAGTTGATTGGCTTGGAATGAGCCCACCAAGGATTAAGTCTTGCTGAGGCAAGGCCTGGAGATACCCGAAGTGGATAGGGCCAGGATTGTTCCTTGGGTGACTTTGATAGATTGGATACCCCCTAGTCGTGGTTGCTTAGCCGAAGGAAGGTTTTGATATAGATGTACACTTACTCATACAGTGTAATCAATTTCTTAAGGGCAAAGATGCCAATATCTATGTAATCGCAGCCGACCAAATTTTAATATATATATATATATATATAAAACTATAACATTGTTATTGATTATATACATAAGTTAAAATGCTTATTTGCATTGTTGTTGTTGATTATGTACATAAGTTAAATGCTTATTTGCATTGTTGTTGTTGATTAATGTGAGTCTTTGAAAATGCATATCTACCTTCCTTTATACCTTGTACTCTACTAATCGTTTGTATAGATTTCACATTAACACACTTTTCTACCTAACTATAGTTAGCCAAAATTAGGCTTTTCTACCTAATTATACTTGGCCAAAATTAGGGGTCAACAAGAAAGAATCCCACGCGACGTAACCTCTAATAAAATGTCTTCAACGACTCCGTAAAAAAATGCATGACTTCTTCACGAAACCTTACAATATTTTAAAATGAGGTGGATGGAATAATTTTCATATAAACAATCAATAAAACCCCAATAATTTTTACATTAAATTACAGACCTGGTAAATATAATATAACTGACTGAAAAATCGTCCCTTTCCCTGAAAAATCGTCTCTTTCCCATGTGGATTTAATGTTCCATATTCCTCTCTGGCGGATTTTAATCATGTGGGTGTCCGATAATTGAGCACCTATCTTCTTCTCTTTTCCTATGCTGTCGGAGAACAGGCCTCTCCATTATCAGAAGAACCCACTCCATTCTCACTGTACTTGGAATGAAAGTTTCATAGCTTTGGATCCATAGCCAATCTTGGTTTTTTTATATGAAGTTTAATTATTTGGGTGTGGCTGCAGTTAAGATTCACAACTTGGGTTTTGCTTTAATCCAGCAAAAGTTCCCATAGAACTCATATCGATGGCTGGTAGTAATTCTATTGAGAATAGGATTATGCCGCCGCCTCCTGTTTTCTTGTCCAGTTTGAATGAAGTTCTGAAGAATAGGCAGCAGCAACAACAGCAGAAGGAACCAATAGGTAGCGAGGAGAATGAAAAAATTGTTGATGGTGGGGATGAAGTGAGCAAGGAGGTCGAGGAGGATTTGAGGCCTAGCTTGCTTGTTACCAATGATGATGGTATTGAAGCTCCTGGTCTCAGATGCCTAGTTGAGGCCCTTGTTAATGGAGGAAGATGCAATGTTAATGTCTGTGCTCCTGATCAGTGAGTTATCTTTGCTTACACCCTTTTGTTGCTCTTCTTGTACCAAGGAAAAAACTCCTAATAGTGTTTACTTCAGGTCATGTTAGCAAGAAAGTGTTTTTAGGAATGGTTGAAATCCAATCTGGTAAATGTGTTCTCTACCCACTTTTTACCCTGCTTGGATTGGGAAAAACATTGAAAGGTATGCAGTTTAGGTCGGAGTAGAAAGGTGGTGTTTTTAGGGACGATTAAAATCCAATCTTGTGAGTGAGTTCTCTATGTTTTCTCTTATGGTAGTTAAAAAAAATTCAAATAGTACGCACTTAAGGTCAGAGTAGAAAGATGGTACTTTTAGGGATGGTTGAAACCCAACATGGTCACTCACGTACAAGTTAAGGTCCCTTTCGTCTGAGAACATAACGCCTTTTTGCTAGGAAAAACATCCAATGGTATGTACTTAAGGATACAGTAGCAAAGAGCTATATTTAGGGATGTAAGAAAATCCAGTCTGCTCATTTCTGACATTACATAAGATCACTGTGGTCTGAGAACATAATATTTTTTTTTCAAGCTCTGAAGGCATTTTTAGGGATGGCTAAAATCTAGTCTGTTTATGCCTGCTACAAATTAAGGTTACTGTATTCTGATAATATAATGTGTTTTGTTTCTTCAATCTCTGAAGGATTTTTTGTGGGGCTGGGTGACATCCCATCTGATATAAATTAAGTTTGCTATGGCCGGTGAATATAATGATTTTTTCCTTCAAACTCTGAAGATATCGTGGGCGACTGCAATCCCATCTGCTTAATGTGTGATGTAAATTATGGTCACGTTGTATCAAAACATTTTGCGTGTTTTCTGGTCTCTGAAGGTTTCTTTGTGATGGCTGCAATCTAAGTGCCCCTCCTTTTTCCTGTTCTTGAATTACAAAGAAATGAAGGCATATTTAGGGATGTGTGACATAAATTAAGGTGACTGTGATACGAGAACACGACCTTTCTTTCTTTCTTTCTATCCCTGAATATCACTGTGATCTGAGGACATAATGCTCTTTTTTGTTCAATCTGTTAAGGTATTTGTATTTGTATGGAATTGGATGGTTGACATCCTTTATGCATATGCTAGGCATAAATTATGCTAACCTGTAATAATTCTGATAATCTGGGTATTCCACCTAATCACTCTAGGAATTATCCAGACTTGTGAACTGTATAAGCCCAATAGTCTCACCTCTATGTACCTGGCAAGAGGGTTTGTCCTACGTAATTTGGAACCAGCTGCCATTTGTGGGATGGCTGCAATCCCATCTGCTTATCTGTCACATATTAAGGTCATTGTGGTCTCAAAATATGATGTTCTTTTTCAATCTTTAAAGGTGCGATGGCTGAAATCGTATCTATTAGGTGTAACATGAATTAAGGTAATTATGCCAAGTGGACCATGGTTTAGTTCAAGGTGGAGGTATTGCTTAATAACCCGAGTTCAAGCAATGTGGGCCATCCCGGATGAGGCTGGGTTTAAGTCCCAACCTTTTTTACAAAGTAGATTGTTTCTTAGCCAAACAGTAATCTAATCTTGATTGTGCATTCCCCCATGCATTGATTGACAACAGGGTGAACGTGGCCTATGTACTGGTCAAAAGAAAGGTCCTTATTGTCTCAGAACCTAATGCTCTTCAAATCTTTAATACTATTTGTGTGGATGACTGAAATCCCAGCTACTTATGTCTGACACAAATAAAGGTCTCTGCGGCCCAAGAATGTAATTTTATGTTTCGGAGGATTTTGAACCTGGTTATAACTTATGTAGTACATTTTGTACTTTTGTCATCATAGACTAACAAGGGTAAGAACCAAGGCATGGGACTCCATAACATGGTTTCAACTTGTCTTACTATCTCCCAAAACAACTTTGGGTTGAAAGGGAGACTCAAGGCTTAAGATTGACAATTTAAATAATTTGCCATTTGGACAACTTTCAGTTACCAAGAACATAATGGTTTGGTATCTGTGTTTATAGTGGCATAAATTGAAGTGGTCCATATTTAGGATAGCTATTCCATTCCTAATTTGCCGATGAGAATCTTAACAAACCAAAATATAATATTACTTAGTTATACATGCTAGTCTATAAGAGATTTTCTTGAAAAACATATTTTTCCATAGAATTGTGATGCTTAAATGCTGAAAATTGAAGAAGTAGTTCATAACATGAACAAAAAGCAAGTAAATGACCAAAACAACATGTGAAAGAGGAATTACCACAAGAGTTTACCCTGGAGAAATCAATTTTGGCAAGACTCTAGAAGGGCAGGGTTGTGCCTTTTCATCTCCACAGTTTACATGCACGAATTTAAAATACAATTGCTTTATGGGAGCCTCCAAGAACACTATGTGACTTTACTCTAGTGTACACACATTCTACAATTCCAGAATTGACAAATACATGGCTCCAAGGGGCATATTTATACAAATGTAAAAGTGAAACTCAAGACTACACTCTTGTTGCAGTACTCTTGTCATCATTTGGAAACACAATAAATATCCCACCCTAAGATGGTTCATAGTGCTAAACCACTAAGGCCCTAATCACTCTGCCCATAATTCAGCAGTACAGCATATTGACACTTTCGCAGTTTGGCTCTTTTGCAGAAAATGCCCCAGTCAGCGCATAGTGCATTGGCACATGTATAATGCTGTGCCAACCTCTGCATGAGTTAGCGCTATTTCTATTGGAATTTCCATAGTCGGCCACAGTCTAGCATGATCATCTCGAATTCGTTGTCTCAACGGCCTTCCTGGATTAGAGATACACCATGCAACTGGATGGAATGAGTGTCACAAGTCACGACTCTGCACCACCCTATTTGGCTCACAAAACACTGGTATGCATCGACATAAATGATAAATTGAATGGCTCAGCGCCATATTGAGTGGCTTATCCCAACTTGGTGCCTCAACAGATTTTCCATGCCACATTGGATAGCTCTCTTCAGATGAGTGTCGGTGACTCAGTACAAGATACTCTCAGCTCTATGTGATTCCTATTGGCTCTCCCAGTAATGACACCCTTAGCTGGTTGGTGCATGATACAAAGACTTGCCCAATCCAGTGTCAGTACCAGGACCTGCACATTACCTGGTACCTTTGTGCAACGTGGTGCCATCCCAGACTGTGCTCCCACTGCTCACACCACTTCAGTGGACTTGCTAGCACAGCACACACCTCGGGAATATAAATCATCATAGCACACACATCTGGAAGGTGAATCACTCAATGCACACCAAAGATGGAGTTTCACAAGGTAAACTGCCAACTGTTTAGAATGTAACATTCTGTAATTGTTTTTAATGTAATCGATATTTATTGTCACTCTGGAGTCTGTATAGATCTGTATTTGCCTTACAAAAAGATATCAAGCGAGCAAAAAGCAGAAGAGGAGTGAAGGAGCAATCAGTTGGATTAGCATAGTAGGTTACTAGCGAATTGATTGTGTTTCCCCTTAGGCCATCATCCTTCCACCACAGTACAGATCATTGGTATGAGAGCATATTAGTCTCCCCTTGCCAGTCTCTGGCTGGTCTTTACACCAATTTAGAGAATTGGTATCAGAGCAATATTGTCCTCTACATGCAATCCCTTGTTTGGGCTCATACCATCTCGAGAGAGTGGTCTTAGTAGATTCCATACTATTATGTTGGTAGAGTCCCACGCTCCATAGCAGTGTGTATTCTCAGTTGTGTTCATGAGAAAGACAAGTAAGAAGTCCAATAGTATCCAGATGAAGGAGACTCTCTCAGTATCTCAGAACAAGAACCGACACTTTCCCAATGAGATTTTGCATCTACGAAGCCAAAACCAACAGTTGCAAGATGCTCTCCATTCAAAAGAGAAAATCCTCAGCCTTATTATGGAGCATTTAACAAATCCCATGGATCAAAGTGTTTGTATTGCTGATCCTATCCTTGAAGGCCTCACTAAAGCTAAGGATCAATGCAATCAAGTCATGAGTTAGTTGCAGCAAGAGCTAGTGCTAGCATGACTTCATGCAGAGTGTGAATAGTTTTGAGTGACTGATTAACCAGTCACAAATGCTCCAGCACACCCAACTACGATATGCGAGGCTAAAACTATCAACAGATGAGTACTTGGGAAGCCCTTGTCATTCTCGGTGTTTTGATTCATTGGATTTATTTGACAGTTTTGAGAGATGCACCAATAGTTGAGTGACAATGATTCTTCCACATCACATGGTCTGACTATTTTCAGTTATGCACCAAGCACCCCAATCCAACATCTCTCGACATCACGAAGGAATAGCATGAGTACCTCAATAACACTCCTTGCTATCACAAACTCAATTGGAACAATCCTCATATCAGTGCTTTGTGCAACATAGTGCGTGCCTTGTTAGCAACCCATGCAACAACGACGCCAAAAACAACACACGCCTCAACCGCATGACCATTGCGGCGACACTGTTGTGAAGAGACACACCACACACCATAGTCATATGTAGCCATGGCCAATTGTAAGGTCGTATGGTTGAATATTGTTGTTGGCTTGCTGATGGTCTCTATGGTTTAGTGCCATCATAAATCCTACTTCCATTGCATGACATGTTTTGTGCATACACAAGAAATTTCATAGTTTTCTTGGGGCTAAAGCACATGTGATTTCTCAACTTCACTCCTCTTCGTGGACTTCTGCAATTGACATCAAACTCACATTGTGTCAATGGATTCCCCACCTCACCTCACAATGGTTTCACGCTCAAGCTATTTTGATTGCGCTACCCTAGAATCAACACCACTTTAGCATTGGTAACAAACTTACGCACATTTTCCATTCAAGATACACTCACGAATAGAGTTCTCCATGGTCCCAAATCAATTCACATCCATTTAACATGGACATACTTCATTTGGAATCTGCTCACATATAGGAGTCTTTGCACATCCTTAGAGGAGGTAATGTGGGCACACACACCCCTATCCTCAACATTAGAGTATAGGGATATCACATACATTCCTTGGCATTCACACACATCCGTAACAAGGTCTACTCTAAGCCGCTAGAGCAATTGTACTCTCTCAAGCACCTTTGGAGTCAATTTTTGCAACCATAGGAGAACATAAAGAACTGCACTACCACACAAGCACAACCAATGTCGCGCAACATCATAAAACCAATAGGTAGATAGATAGAGATTTGACATCCTCTCTTCTTAGGGATTGGAGTCAACATCACAACAAATTCGAAGAATATGAATCGAAGATCCATCAATCTCTTTGAATCATAGCTTTGGTTTAATGCAATCATCCACAAGTCCCGAGAACCCAAATCCAAGAGTAATGGGGACCATTTCTTTCTAAGGGGTGGCGAATGATTCAAGCACACTCTTGTTGCGGTACTCTTATCGTCATTTGGACACAACAAGTATCCTGTGCTACGGTGGTTCGTAGTGTGAAAGCACAAAGGCACCTAATCACTGTTCCCATATTTAATGGTAAATTGCATCAACACTCAGATGCTCTCCTAGACAACACCTCAATTTGTGCATATGGTATTGGCACAGGTCTAGCATAGTGCCAACCTCTGCACAAGTTGGTGCCATCTCTATTCGCATTTTCATAGTTGTGTCGCTCTAACATTGTCATCTCTAGATTGCTCTATCTGAATGGCTTCCCCAAATTAGCGGTACATTGTGCAAGCACATGGAATCAAGCGTCAACTTTGTGCCACCGTAGGTGGTTTTGCGATATGTCAATATGCTCAACATCACTTTGGCAATTTAGTGTCGTACTCAAGTACCTTATCCCAACTTTGTGCCTCGTGAGACCTTCCATGCCACACTAGATGGCTATCTTTATATCAATGTTAGTATAGACACTCTCCAACTCTTTGTGATTCCTATCGGTTCTCCCAAGAATGGCACCACTTGAGTTCCCTATCCTCAACTCAACTAGTTGGCTCACAAGGCAAAAGAGTTTAGCATAGGCTAGACTTAGCATTGGGACTTGTGAATTGCCTTGTACATTCGGGCGCATGACACCATCTTGAATTGTGCTCCCACAAATTGTAACATATAAATGAACTCGTCAATGTAGCATGCACTTTTGTAAGACATCACAACACACTTATTTGGAAGATAAATCGTCACAATGTGCACCACGGAAGATGGACCATTACAAGTAAGGAAAACCGCCAACCAAAGATCATTATGGAATAGAACATTTTGTAATTGTCTCTAATGTAATTAATCTTTCTTATATCTTTGTATATACCCGTATTCACCCTACAACAACACAACCACACATTTGGAAGGCGAATTGCCACAATGTGCATCAAGGAAGATGAATACAAGGTAAGCTGTTAACCATCGATCATTATGAAATATAACATTTTGTAACTATATTTGATGTAACCGATCTTTCCTGTATTCGCCCTACAACAAGACAACTAGTGAACAAAAGGCAAAATAAGAGTGAAGGGGCAAACAATGATTATCATCCACAAGAGCTACATATAGATGATCGAAGATCTTGGCATTTAAAGCATTAGTCTTCCCAGTGCTTACTTTTGGTGCTAAGGTGATAGGCATGTTTGATATGGCCAAGCAAAATACCCTCCAAAGAGTGGTAGTGGAGGGTATGAAATGGATCTTTGGGAAGTCAACATCCGACATGATTGGGTAGGCGGTTATGCATCGAGAGCTTAACATCTGCCCAATCCCGGTCTTCAATGCCGTGAAGGGCTCGAGCCATGGAGAAGTATGGAGGGCTCAAAACATTTAATGCATATTTAGTAAACAACAATCCACATTGTAGGGTGGGAGAAATATGTACCTAGATCCATATAACAACTAAGTGGCTCAAAAGATCATCCCCAAGGTCGAAAGCAAGAGCTCTCTTTACGCAGATGAAGCTTGGAATGTGTGGAATAATAAGTTTTTTTAAATATTTAAACGCTTTTGAGTGGAGCTATGAACCGAGGGATTGAATGGGATCCCACGTTACATCTGAAACTAACCAAACTACGACCCAAAATCACAAAAAAATGAAGCCTGCAACAAGGTAGGAAGCCGACCATTGCCAAACAAAAGATGAATCAAACGACCACTTGAGTTGTTACATTTTCTCCTGCTTGTGCCCTCGACCCCATCCGCCGCCTCCCACCCGCCATCACTCTTTCCTTCGTTACCTGGAGCAGAAGATTGTAGAAGAAGCTCACCTTGCTCCGGAATCTCTCCACCACCTCCGTCTCGAGAACAATAGGTGCCAATAGACCTGGGAGATCCAACCTCTTGATACGACTTCCACCTGCCATACCAGCTGCACAGGCACTGTGGACATTCTCTGCAAATCTCATGAGAGCTGAGTTCCTGGAGGACAAGGCTGCAATCACCCGCTTAGCTTCATCCATCGAAATCCCGTCCATACCTGTGGCTTGCACAGGAGGCACTAGATTAATAGCTTCAAGTGCTTCTTCTAACCCGACTCGATGCTGGGATTTGACGAAATATTCTGCTATAACCTCGCCTCTTCTTTCTTCCCCCTCACCTGTAAGAGCCGAGATACAAACCACGAGGCTACCTCAGAGTTAACCCTAGCTCTTGTAGAGGCGGCCATATATTCTTCCCCTTATTTTTTTCAATTGCTACGCATATCGCCTCCTACTCCACCTTGAATATAAGTCGCTTTGTGACTTGGTAATGCCTCCAAAAAGGCCATTTCATGCTTCGCCCCTATAGGAACAAACATGGAAGGGGTGGAATCTCCATGGGACTTGCAAACCTATGCAAACTGCTCTCACCCACCACACAACGAAAAGGCGAAATGAACACTAACACTCTTCCCTTTTTTCTAAAAATTAAATGCGTCTGCCAATGTCCTTATCAATTAAGCCTTGAAGGCCTTCCCACGAACTAACACGATCCGAAATGACCAAGCCATCAATCGTAATTACTCCTTGATTTGGCAGGAAGTCGGCGACGCAATTGGCCTCCCTGAAAAACATGCTCAATACTCCATGTCGAAATCTTACTTAACCAAAATAAGATATTATGAATTTGGAAATCCCGATTCCATGATAGTGCACTACCACGCTTGATATCAATTATAATAACTTGGGAGTCCCCCTCTATCACCGAGCATCACAACTAGAATGAACCGCAAGTTTGACACCCTCTAACAAGGCCTGGGCCTCGGCTTCGTTGCATGTTCCATTCTTTGTGGAATAATAAGTTGAGATTGCAAGATTCTTTGAAATTCTTCAAGTAGTTCAAGCTATAAGAAACTCGAAGTTGTATCAAGTGGGCTCAAAGGTACAAAAATGTTAATGCGAGGGTTGTCTGTTGGCTTCTCAATGTGTAGGTAGGGCATTATGTCCTTAATAGTTGCGCATGTAAGATTGGGTTGGTTGAGCCCTCTCTTGGTAATTTGTGCCCATTGTGTGGGGATGTTGGAGGGGACTCTCTCCTTCATCTCTTCCTTCTTAAGTGCCAATACATCAACCTATGTGACACAAGAATCTAGGCTAGTTTTCAAATTGTAATGCAAGAGTTATGGTGTGTTGCCCTCTGCGAACTTTGGTGAAAATATTTGCTCGCATTACTCCACGGTGGGGGTGTAGTGGACAATGACTATTGTATTGGGTGGCGATCATTCACATCGGAAGGGAACTGCAAGCTTCATGCATGTGATGAATTTCTTGGTTGCGGCACTCCCTTTGTATTAGAAAGCCCTTCAGGGGTGGTAGATGGGGGAACGTGTCATATGGCCCGTTATAACCGACAGGGGGCCTCGAGGTTACCTAATCACTAATGAGCCAACGTCTAGTCAAGTAGGGAAAAATCTCTTGTCAGTACTTAGAGTCGATAATAATTATGGGTGTTATCAAGAGTATGCTTTGTGTGTAGTGGAATGGATGACCTTTGTCCCTATTCGTGCATTAGAGTATTCCCTAGACAATGGGATTGTGAGTAGTTGAAATGCGGCCCACAGTGGGAAGCAGACATTTGGGGTAACCTTTGAATGGTTGAGGATAAGACTCGAAGGATGAATAAGTTTGACGCAAACATTGTCCCCAGAGTGTCACCCGCTCAAAATTAAAATCATATACACATGGTTATACCATGTCCCAAGGTCCTTTGTAGTTCTAGCTAGACAAATCAGCTAGGATGTTCTACCCCTTTGTCTCTAATCACAAGTATTTTTATTCCTAGTCTTCTAGTTCATTTGTATACCTATGTACCATACCTATTCTCAATCAATATGATAAAAGAGCACTATTTTGCAATGGTCCTATTTACATGAACGTGTAATGTCGTTTTTGCATTGTTCATACATTTCCATTGCGTGTTCAATGATAACACAATAAGTTACTAGAAGATTTATTGTATAGTCCCCCAAGCCACCATACTGAGGCCTAGCTCTCTAGAATAGAACTCAAAAAGATGGAAGAAGAATTGTTATCTTCTTGTGGGATGCTCAAGTCTACTGATTTGTCTTATATGGGGTAGACGAAATCATCTGTATAGACCATTTTTTGCAGAGTGGATTAAGTTGTAACTAAATTGGTGAACTATGACTAATTCCACAAATAATGTGACCCTCGGGCGTTTGAAACTTGAATGACCCTTGAGCCTTCTTGCACCTATTTCGCTGCATCAATAGTACTTTTTATGTCTTTGTTTGGACCGATTTCGCCTTATGGAGTGACTATGAGCATGTATTAAGATCATTAATCATACAAACTATGAAGTTAGTTTGATTACATTATTCTTCATGATCCAATTTGGGCCACATCTCCTCAATTGAGAGGCTTTTGCTCCCCAAAAGCATAAGGACCCAAAAGATGAGAATAATTCCCCCATTTTACCTTCATAACACCACATGGCTTTGCTTGGCATTTGGCCTTTCCATCCCACTTGTGAACTTTCCAACTCTCCTTTTGATGCCATCACCCCCTTCTACAAAACCACATGCCGGTCCAACCCTTCTTGAACATTAGGTGCAAGGTCTTTAATGGAAGGCACCAATAGCCCTTATTCTTTTCTTTATCATTTAGCATAAAAGGCTCAAAGACATGCAATGCAAGTTCTAAACATTCACAACAAAATTTCATATAAAGAGACAGGTTTGATCTGAATTTATTAGTGCCCACTTGTTCCCAATTCCAAATGGACCATACCTAAGTTGCTTAAGCTTCTTAGCTCTACCTTGGAGTCTTTCTTTTCTTAATTAAAGCCATACCTAGTCCCGAACTTGAAACTTATGCCTAACCCTACGCAAATCATCACTTTGTATTTAGCTGGAGATGTTTCCAACTTCTCTTCCACTTGAAGATGAATTTGTTTTATCTTGTCAACGAGTTAGTATTTTGAACTTCTAAGTCAACTCCTTACTTTCTTCATGTCTTTCCCATCAAAATATCAATTGGATTAAGGGTAAAGTAACCAAAACATCATTGAAAAGGAGACTTACTAATATAATAATGAACTAATCTTTTGTGTAAGTGTTGAATATACTCCAAATTCTCATCCCAAGTCTTAGGATGCTTCCTACTATACTCCCTCAAGTGTTGCACTAATGTTCTGTTGACTACTTCGGTTGGCCATCTATTTGTGAAGAGAAATAGATCGATAAAGTAATACAAGAGAAACAAAACTAAAATAATCTTCAAGCTATAACAAAAGAGGAAAATGACATACATACAATACACAAGATTTCACTTGGGAAAACCCTTTCGGGAAAAGAACCCAGAACAATAACCTTCTTCGTTATTGCATTAACTCAAATGTTTAGAATACAATAATGTACTTCAAAGTTTTTCCTTACCCTAATGCATGTGCGAGTATATTTAGGCACATCAATAGGGTAACTACCCAAGTGGTGTTACAATATAATGGGTACCAAAACCATTGGCCAAGAAGACAACCCATAACAGTTCCCATAAAACCAGGGGCCACGACAACACCCATATAATAATAAGGATTGAAACCACAGGCCATGGCAACACCCATATAATAATATGGATTAAAACCATCCATCCGACACTAAAAATACATATGATGACCCGAAAAACATGCCTGATTGAATTTCGTGCTTGGCTATATAGTTTATAAAGATAGTAAATCATGTAAAATGTACAACACATTTCCATCTTTTTTCAACTTATTGAATACTTTGCAGAGGGGGCGACAAATTTATAGTTTTAGCTACCAAGGACACCATGCCCATTGATTTTCTACACCAAGGAAATTTCTCAATACTCATAGCTTTCATCAATGAAATAACAATGTTGTCTTCCATGTCAACTAAGTGGTATTGCACATCAACATGCTTAGAGTCTTAGACCAAAAATGGCAAATGCGATTCTTTGCCAAATAGACTGCACTTTAACTGTTATATCCTTATAAGTTTCTATAAGAAACCAACTGTCAAAGACAACCTTTGTAACCATATTGGCACAAGTGGTTACCATGTACTTTGCCTCTATAGTAGATATTGCATCAACTGCATGCCTTTTACTCCTCTAGCTGACTGCTCCACCAAACAAGTTAAACACATAAGCACTTGTAGATCTTTGGTAGTCAAGAACTCTAGCTTGAGCCAAAATCTACAAAGCCTTGTAAATTCATAGTTTTATTCTCCCAGGGTCTTTCCTTACTAGCAGATTGCATAATCTAAAGTGCCCTGCAAATATTGGAAGATCCTTTTCATAGCAGTCCAATGTTTATTTCTTGGGCTGGACATAAATCTGCTCACTACTCCCATTGCATGTGGAATGTCAGGTTTGGTACAGACCATTGTATACATCAGACTACTTGCAACACTTGCATAAGGAACCTGACACATGTCTGTAATTTCCTATTGAGTCATGGGTTACTATTTAGTAGATCATTTTTGATCAATAGGAAAAGGAGTACGTATAGGTTTTCTTTCCTGCATCTTAAACCTTTGCAATATTGTCCCAACATGTTTTCTTTGATTTAACAACCAATCCTTGTTAAGATGATCCTTTTAACCCAAATGAATTTCAAAGCATTGAGATCCTTCATTTCAAACTTAGATGATAACTAAATTTTAAACTACTTGATCATTTCTTTGTTATCAATTAACATGTCATCCACACACTAACATGTCATCCATCGTCATGTCCCCTTTTCGAATAAAGTAAAATAAATTAATAATATAACATAAGTGTTGAAAAAGTAACTTTATAAAAGACACTTATGTTTTATTATTATAAAAAGTAACTTTTTGATAAAGCAAGTCAATGCTAAAATAGAAAATAAGAAAGTCACTTTAAAAATTAAAGTGCAAATATCCCACATGGAGCGCCCCACTTGGAAAAGGGAGACAAAAGATTATAAAAGGAAGTGAGGGGAGGGTTCATGGATATCTTTTGGCCATAATCTAATGTTACATTGAGTGTTTGAGTTGTTGCTCCAACTTCTTCTACAGTGAGGATGGAAACCCTCCATTGCAACCAGGTTTGTGGGGACGAAAACCTCCATCTTCCAGTTTCCAATTTGAGGATGAAAACCCTCAAGGTCGCTTGTGGTGATCTCATCTAGAGATTGCATCTGCACTTCAATCAACGATCAACAATGTTAGATCTAAAAACCTTATTTTTCCTTAGAACTGTGACACTTAAATGCTGAAAATTGATGAAGTAATTGACTAACATGAACGGTGTGCAAGTAAAGCACTTAAAAACACATGAAAGAGGAATTAACACAAGAGTTTACCCTGTAGAAACCCAATGTGGTGAACTGTAGAAGACTGGGGTTGTGCCTCAGTTCCACTAGCCGATTGCTTTCAATGAATAACTTTTAAGAACAGTGCAACTTTGTAGCATTACTACAATGATCTCCTAGTTTGCGTTGCTAGTGAAACATGCCTCAGCAACTTGTTTTCCTACTATTCTCAGCCATACACATTCTATAACTCCAGAATTGACAATAGACGACCCCAATGACAAATGTATGGATGAAAAAATAGGACAGAGACCCCAAATGCACAAGAATCCGAAAAGATGAAAGAAATTTAATTTTGTCTGTTATTGTGTCTTATACGGGAGGCTTCGGCTCATCTGTATGGACTGTTCTTCTGCAGAATGGGGTTTTCTGTCAGGTGAGTCCGGCTGAAGCCGGACTCATCAACAGATATTGTGGGCCCTTGGGTGTCTGCATCACCCTTGAGCCTTCATGCATCTGTTTCCCTGCCTCTGCACTGCTTCCACATCTCTTTTGACTGATTCAGCTATATGATATTAGAACTTATGAAGTGAGTATGAGCATGTTTTAAGTTCACTAGTTGTACAAACTTTGAAGCTAGTCTAATCGCATCAATAAACTGAATGACATCATTCTTCACAATCCAAAGTGATTCTAGCCAGATGATAATGACTGATTGCCAATAGAAAGCCAACTGTTTATCTTTAGTTATCCATATTAAGATAAACAGAGGTCAGATACCATGCCTCTATCAGAAATACAAAATGAAGAAATCCAATCTGTTATGTCTGTCATTGGATTTTAGCTTAAATAAATATCACACAAAATCACTTTGTATGCCCTGCTCATCTGTAAGTGCCAAATTGATAAAAGCTAAAAATAAGCAGATATAAGTTGTGACGAGGGTAGTAGTGCATTCCAAATTTGTAGCAAAGTCTGCCGTTACAACAAATCAATAATGATATTATCATTAGAATCAGTAGTAGGACTTCTACTAGAATCAACTGTAACTAACTTGCATCAGGAAATGGAGTTGTTGGCAAAATAGGAAAAAGGACAATGTACTGGATAAAATGTAACTGCCTTTCAGAGCCTGGAATAAAGCTAAAAGATAAATGTCATTCTTAGATCACAGCCTAGGGAGCATGCCTCCTTGACCTCCCTTGTGGGTACAAAGGAACATTTTCACTTAACCTTATATGGTGTTCAAATTCTGTACTGTTTGGCTTCTGACCTGACGACCAAGCTCGGGGATAATACATTACTGGCTTCAAATACTTAAGCTGTGTCTTTATTTTATCTTAGTATGGGATTAATTTGAATAATATAATTCAAATTAATTCACTCTTATCTCCTCTGAAACTAATGGGTCCTTAAAGAAACAGGAAGAAATTAATGAATGCGAAGTCTTTTCTAACCTGAGACAGTGACAGGAAGGTTATCACCACAAGGATCTGTATTTTCCATCACCAGAAATCCATCTACCCATTTTTTTGACCCAGAGTAGCAAAAATGAAGGTCCTTGTAAGAAAGGGCCAGCTTTTGTTGTGACCAAAATCCGTGTATTTATATTTGTAGCTGATTTTTAACAGAATCTGGGGTCATGGTAGCAGAAGGCAACATTTTCATGATAAAATCTAATTCTTAATTTTTATATGCATTAAAATCATTCTAGCGAGAGGATATTTTACTGTTGTAAATGTTTAAAAATTTAAAATCCATATGTTTTTCTTCTTTGGTTGTGTTTGATGCAAACTAAAGTTGCAATGGTAAGAAGCTTATTTTATTTGTTGTGATTAAATCCACTTCTCATTTCTCTTCATGGTGGATTAAATTAAGCTTCCTACAGCAAATGCATGTTTTTTTACATCAATTATGCATTGTTTTATCTTTGGAGTTCAACAGCAGTATAGACCCTGCCCCTGGTTGTCATTAGAAAGTTAGAAACAGGGTCCTTTTGGTACTACTAAAGTCCATCAAACTTTTTGTTTATTCACAGCTGGTAAAAGCTCATAGCTCTATAGCAAAAGCATGTGTTAGTTACAAAATCAATCCTTTTTGTCATGTATTCTTTGCACCATAAACCATGGTTGTAGAGGACATTTTTCAATATGATTGAGATGGTTTTTAAATAAAAGGGAACAAATCACGATTGTGGTTGTAAGACCTTTTTTTCCCCATTTTCCTTGAACTAACATAAACAGGGCGCAGAGGACAATGTTCAAGAGTTTAACCACCTACAGTAGGTTCACCATGCTATTCGGTATGCATGGCATGCATTGGGTTGACCATTTATTCTAGGTCAACCTTCCCAAACTGCACCTGTCAGCAAATGCTAAACAATGGCTTGTCTATTTGATTTCCCGTCCCTTGGTTTTGTGTAATTGTTAACCATGGCTGTAGCAATACGTAAGTCCCATGAAAATGCAGCATTCAATGTTATCAATTTCCGGATGAGATAACTTGGTTATTAAGATGGGAGTTGTTCACTGTTTGTACATATCTGATAAGCTGCAGCTTCGCAAGGTGCATTTTGCAACCACGTGCATTGGAATAAATAATAAACTGCTATTCTGTTCTCTGGTCTTGACTCTTAGAATACCAACTTCTCACAAGTTGGATGATAGGAGTTCATGACACCTGTTTTTCTTACCATAAGAAGGTCATATTTATACACTCGAATTCATGATGGGAGTTGTTCACTGTTTCTACATATCTGATAAGCTGCAGCTTCGCAAGGTGCATTTTGCAACCACATGCATTGGAATAAATAATAAATTGCTATTCCGATCTCTGGTCTTGACTCTTAGAAAACTGACTCCTCACAAGTTGGATGATAGGAATTCATGACACTGGTTTTTCTTACCATAAAAGGTCATTTTAAGTGTTGTGTACTCGACCACCATAAATTATTTTTCATTGTTTACTTTGTTTTGAGCAACATTTTTGGCAGCTAAGCATCCTAATACAATTCATTATGAATATTTAATAAAATTGTTCTCTAGAATGTTGCTGTTTGTTTCATACTGAGGTGGTTGTTTTCTCTTATTATCGTGAGTAAATTTTGTTTCATGGTGGAGGTGGTTGCCATTCTTTACAACTCTCCGTTGATATATCGTGAGTATTAATTTTTCATTTAGTGCCTTCATAGTTGGCATACTGTAAGTGATGGGAACAAATCGTGGATAAGCCAGTTTTTCATTTTCCTTTTGATACTCGAGAGACGATTTCTTGCATTGCTTTATGGAAAATAAAGAAAAAGAACCGTTCCATATTAGGTGAGCTACTGCTTATGAAGCATCTGGTAAATTAATTTTTCAGTTGTGATTGCTTATATTATATGACAACAGTGGGGTTCTTGAGTAAGTTCAGGCATACTGTAAGTGATGGAGAGAGAGAGAAACATTATAAAAACAAGGAACAACAGGAGTTTTTTTACAAAAAGAAAAGCCCATTTTCAGATTATTTTGATAGAATATGAGGCACCAAATCTACAGCCCAGCATTTGCCTCATACTTATAGTTACAAGCATAATATAGCTTCCTCCCTGCTGTTAAATCTAATTCATGTTTCATAAATGGAGGTGTAGTAATCTATCACAGGTGTTGTATCATTAATAGACATTTTTCTATGTCATGTTAAATCTAATTCGTTTCATAAATCAGCTATAATGCATCATTAAAGACATTTTTCTGTTGTCATGATAATCAGCTATAATGTCGTGTATCGTCAAAGTCATTGTCTTGAAATTGATGTTTCCTTGGTACAATGCAGGGACTCCATCAGACTGCGTTTCATTAGGTTTGTCTGGAATGCTTTTCCCTGGAGTAAAACCTGCCATGGTAACATTCACTTCTAGTTTCTATTTTGTCTCTTATTTGGAATTCATTATCCAGAAAGTAATATTATCATTTTTACTATCAAGCAGTTTACATTCCATTTTGGAAATAAGTGAAGTAAAAGATTAAGTTCAAAATGTTTATGATATGTTCAGGTCATTAGTGGAATCCACAAGGGGTCAAACTGTGGACATCACATGTATGTTGAGCATCCTCTTCTACTGTGGAATTTCTTTACTTTTTGGCTTTAAACTACTAAAGATTCAATGTCTGTGTTAGCTGGATGCTTGTGAATGCTGTTTTTTTCCCAGCTGACCAAGTGCTTGTAAATTCTTTCCAGTTAAAAAATGAATTGAGAAGACTGGAAGGTCATGTGCAGAGGGCCTTTTGATTGCCGTTTACTTTTTTATTTTTTTGTATTATGTGAGGCATAATTTAATTAAATCATGGCCATGGCCAAAGCCTAAAGGAAGGATACAAAACACGATGGATGCTTATATGTCATACTTCTTTATTTATTTGTATTATGTGAAGCATAATTAAAATAAATCATGGTCATGGCCAAAGGAAAGATACAAAACATAATAGCAACATATACATCACAGTGCCAGCTAGGTTGTGTAAGGGCAATCAAAACTGCATTACTACATTGCTTCCTGACAATGACAACAGCTGATCATTTTAGCCAGCTAGGTCATGCAAGGCTTATCAAAGCAGCATTACTACATATAAGCATGCTGCATAACTATAATTTCAGCAGACATTATAATTGACAAAATATTAAATCGATAAAGATTAGAAACCTTCTTGCTTGGCCTTTGATAGTCGGTGGTTGAACTTGTGCTGATTTTTCCTCCACTTTGCTGGCTCCCTTGGTTCAGTTGGTCACTCTGATATGCCTATTTTAACCTTAAGATTTATGCCTTGATTGGCCAAGAGGTCTGTAAGTTTGTTGCTGTTCCTTTATGAAAGGATATTTGTGCAAAATTACTACCTAAGATTAAAGCTCCATCGATAAATTAGTAGAGTCGCCTTGACTAGGATAAATTTAAGTTTCAAATCCAAGCTAGTTTGAGACCAGAAACATCGGTTTCCCATTTCACATCTAGTGACACCTCTTCTTGCTCATCCAGGGTTTACTTTTGCAGCCTATTCAAAATTTAACCATAAAAAGCTTGGTGGTGACGGGTCCACTTTATATAATCTTATGATGAATGGCTGACATAATGGCTGTGACCCCATTATTGGGGGTCTTGTAATTCAGATTCTGTATTGTTTATGAGAATTAACGTCATAGATAAGTATCTTGAATAATGTTAGAAGACATATACAAGGAAGAAATAAAGAGAAGGCGGATTGCACACATTTGAGATTGTGTCCGTCTATTTATTATAAATGAAATAGTTACAAAACGGTTGATGTAGTTACAACCGGTTACAACCAACTTGTAGTTAGGCACCTTATAAATAAGTCTTATATTCTCATACCCCCTCTTAAGACTTATTCTACATAAAGCAAAAAAACAAACAATCTAACAAGACTAGAACAAAACAGAACTACGCAATCTTCAGACACTTTCACTTTGAAAGCAATGCTATGATAAGGTAGGGCTCCATCAAGCTGCTTCATGACCTTCGTAAAGGTGTAGCTCCCGAGTTGAATTCCCAGTTCCCGGATTCCACCTCCCGAACTCCCAAATCACAGATCTCCCAAATTATTGGACAACCATCCATACTGAGCCATCCACAAGCTCCATCAAGTTGTCTCATGACCCTCGTGAGGGTATAATTCCCAAGATCCACAGTCTCCCGAACTATCTGAGCAACCATCCATACCGAGCTTCATCTACCTTGTATCCTTTCTTGCCTTCAAAGTTTAGAGCATCTTTATATTGCGTATTCGTCATTGTCCTCACTACCTTCTGCATCCGGTGGGTCTTCAACCATGGCTATATTGGTTGTATTTGATATGACTTTACCCTTGAGCACATCATTGGCTCGAACACGACAATCCCATGTTGTGTGACCTCTTTTCTTACAATAATGACATTCAATCTCCGACTTATCTTTATCTGATCTTCTACGATATTTTCTGGTTCTAGAATAGAATGCACTTTCTTGTTGGGAATGACCTTTTGCATCCTCTGTAGTTCGTTTTTCCTCAGCTAGAAGAGCTGCTATCATATCATCCAGAGATTGAGATTGAATTTGACTGAGGGTAAAAACTACATTGCTGTATTTTGAAGACAGACTATTTAATAGGATAGCTTTGGCATCCTCATCCTCAATCGCAGCTTTGACTTCTGCTAGTTGTTTGATCAAGGACCTTAGATTATTGATGTGGCTTGACATAGAGACTCCTTCATCCATTTTGAACCTATATAATTGAAGTTTTAGGGAAAATTTGGCATTGATTGCTTTCGCTCCAAATAATTTATTTAGAGTATCCCAAATTTCTTTAGATGATTTGTCTAGGTCTACATGATGAAGTTCAGAGTTGGAGAGAGCAAGGCCAATAATAGCTTTCGCTCTATCATCTTTGCTTTGCCAATCTAACAATTTTGATGCATTGGTAGGTGCTTTCTCTTTCCCGTTTACAATGCCCCACAAATTTTTATTCATAAGTTGCATTTGTATTTTTACTCTCCATGTATGAAAATTTAGACCAGAATATTTTTCTATGGGCATTTCCATTGTAATAAAATAGAATAAATATAACTGCGTATTTTGGAAATGAATAAAAAAAAATAAAATACCAGTTTCCAAGAGTGTCCTTTTTCTGCAAACTGTCTAAACTGAACACGTGCCCTAGTTCGTGATTTTTGAATTCTGATTCGAAAATGATTATCTTTCCTTTGATTTTATATTCTTCTGGGTTTATGCCCTTGCGCTACTGTATTTTTCCCTTCTCGAGCGTCTGAACTGCAGATTGAATGGCGGAAAATGGAGTCTTTGTATTGATTCACGAACTGTGTGTTGCGGACTGTATTTTTATTTTCGTGACTGCAACTGTATTTTTGTCTGTATAAAATGATTTGAAACCCTTCGAAATTCTCCTCTGAGTGTGGTATTTTCGTTATGTACCTTTCACGACTTCCTGAAATTGCGATTTGCAGTCTGTATATTAATGGCGACTGTATCGTGCCCTCTAAAAACGTGATCCTTCCGCGACTGTGCTGTCAATTTCCTCTTAAAAATGTGACGCTTCTTTGAAAAAAACACAATTGTACTGTCGATTTCCTTCACTTCGATTCAGCCTCGACTGTGCCTTCGAGATGCCCTAAAAAAAACGAAAATGTGTTCGTTTTTCTCCTTATGCTTCAGATTTCGTGCCCTAATGGGGCGGATTTTCTACCCACTCTCTTTCCTCGCTTGGTCTCGCTCTGATACCAATGTTAGAAGACGTATACAAGGAAGAAATAAAGAGAAGGCGGATTGCACACATTTGAGACTGTGTCCGTCTATTTATTATAAATGAAATAGTTACAAAACGGTTGATGTAGTTACAACCGGTTACAACCAACTTGTAGTTAGGCACCTTATAAATAAGTCTTATATTCTCATAAATAATGAATTCTCCAACTTGTAATCCTTGTAAATTACTGATGTCAAATCTTAGATGCCACAATAACTGCTGTTTGGCAATAATGCACATTTCTTCTGCCACTCTCAAATGCTCGTGATTCCATTTTTGTTCAATATTCTCACAATTTATTAAATGATTGATGTGGCTTTTCTTTATACCTATTTTGCAGCATCTACTCTGGTACAGTTGCTGGTGCCAGAGAAGCTCTTCTTAATGGAGTTCCCTCCATAGCAATTTCATTGAATTGGTAAAGTTTCATCACAATCTTGGTTCATTGGGGAAAGTCTTCGTAAACTTGTGGATTTGACTGTTCTAACATGGTAAATGATCTTCAGGAAGAAAGGTGAAAGCTGTGACACCCATTTCAAGGAAGCAGCTGAAATCTGTCTACCTTTAATTTATGCTGCATTACGAGATATTGAGAAGGGTGTATATGCGAGAGACTGTTTTTTAAAGATTGACATTCCGACTCGCCCTTCTGCACACAAGGTGGGAAATTTCTTTTTATACCCTAGTATTAAGATCATACTTTTCTGTCCGTTGATCTGGATATAATACCATAAAGACTATGATGTCAAATAAGCAAACAGATAATTTGCATAAATTTTCAAAATTAGTCTGTTGATTGATTAGTCGTTCTACTTCTAATGCTAAAATATATTTTGGAATTGCACTTTACCTGGAGACATTTTTATGAAAAAGATTCCAAGTATTTGCATAGATCTAATTAATTAGATTAACCTTCATTTATTTTAGTCAAATACATTATTACCTAAACCCAACATATTTCAAAACTTGACAATAATAAATGAATGACATTGCATTCCAAGGAATGGAAATTTCATCACGATGAGATGACTGTTTATGTTTATTCGCCTTCCATGATCTGCATAATGCAATCATTTGAAAAAAAATGCTACACAGAAATAAGATGGTAATTATGTGTCAATTGGATGGTTCCTTCCTCTGGAACGTTTACAGAAATACACATATGGATATAAATATTAGAGCATATTTTCATCACCATCTGTCACAAAAAGACGGAGTGATGAACACTCTTTACCAGAGTTCTTAGAATATGTGACCCTGAACACCTTAGGAATGAGGAGAAATATCTTTAAAAATCAATTAAGAAAAATTGTTATAGACTGGCTGAAAGATCCCCAATAATTCCTTTACCCTAAATCAGATTTTTGTGACTTGCAAATGATGAGATATGACTGTTGAAACCCTTGGCAAGCAAACTAGGGCAGAACTGGATTTTTTCTAGCAAATGCGACTAGGGTTTGGGATGGATCTCCATACAATTATCACTCAAAAATTATGTTCTTTATCCCAAATGATTGCAAATAATTTTAGAAACCAGATTATGTAAAAATCAGAATTATTTGCAGCCAAATAACTCAGAAAAACCAGATCTGAAAACTGATTATAAACTGCCTGGAAACCCTCTAAAAATAACTCAGAAAATTAAGAAATCACTTCTCTTTTATTCATAAATATTTGGAGATGTCTGACAATAATTTTTAGAAGTAAATACCTCTAGAATGATGCCAAAACAGTCCCAAACTGGGTCGACCCAACTGCTGCAATATATCTCCAAAAATACCTCCAAAAAGCACTGCTGAAATTGACTGGAAATCAGATTATAACCGCTGGGAATTTCTGAGTGAAAAACCCTCTCAAACTCTTGGGGTTTTCGTCCACAAGAGTTAAATTCACAAGGGTTTTCGTCCTTGGAATTTCTGCAAAGCTGGAAGCTCACTGCAAGGGAAAATATGATGAATAAAATCTGGATATCACTACCCAAGTCGACTTCTCCATATAAAGGAGAAGTGGCCCAAATCGACCTCCAAAAACATCCAATGAGATCTCATGATTTTTCCTAGGCTGGTCACATTTTTCAAATGGGCCTTTTGTCACATCTTTCTATTTTTCTAACCCCATATGCAAGTCGCATTTCTCCTCTAAATACAATTAAAATTAATTGTATTTTTACATTGGCACTTTCTAACTTTTATTTTAATATTAAGCTTTATTACTTTATTATATGTGCATTTTATAATTTTATATTTTAATATTTGCACAATATAATAAAATAAATAAAACTTAGTCACCCTTGACTCACCCTTTGGCCGTTGGGTAGACAAAAATGGGCCAAAGGTCTTCAATACGAACTATATCCAAAAAGAGGGAGGGACATTACACTGGCAAATCAAGAAAGTTGCCAAGAAAGCTAAAAGTGGTAGGAGTCTCCTAGGGCGGATGAGGAAAATGTGGAGAAGAAAGCTTTCTTAGTTTTTAAGTTGCTGATACGTTTTGGATATGGCCTTTTTGACCCCGGATATGGCTTGGTCCCTTGGATACAACCATAAAAGAAATATAAAAATAAAAAATATATGAGTTTTAGCCTAAATTAAATAGGAAGTAACCACATAGTATGTCACATGTGTATAAAAACCAGTGTTATGCGGGGACGTGTCCCCCAAATTTTGGTGACGTCCCAGATGTCCGAACGTTTGGGACTTGGGGACTTAGAGGGGATGTCTTTTTATAAAAATATTTTTCAAAAGTTTTCTGATGTTTTTACTTTTAAAATGCTGCTATTTTTACCAAGAACATTAAATTATGATCTTGGAAGTATCTAAAATACATTAAACACAGTGTAAATTCCTAAATTTCATTGAATACAATCAAAATATTAAAATATTTATTTTTACATATACTATTTTAATAGCTGTCCCCAAAAATTGGATTTTTTTTGCCGTCCTAGAAACCCCGTTCCTTGTCCCCTTGTCCCCCCGTCCCTGAGACTTAGGTAACTATGATAAAAACAAAAACAACCGCAAAACACTACTGATAATTTATGTAAGCCTAACTGAATGCCAAATGACAAGCCACAAATGTCATGAGCAAAGAGTGGAACAAGAGCAAGTTTTTTGCTTTTGTCTTTTGTGTTGTTTTATGTTAACTTTTTGACTTTTTAGGATTTTTCATTGTGTTTTTTGGGTCATTTAATGTTTTTACTGTTTAAAAAAATGATTTTTATGCCCTGTATATGACCCAGACAGTCTGGATCCGTCTGCAGATGTATCTGATAGAACGGATACGGCTGTATCCGGATCCTCCCAGATATGCAGATGCTCCTGTACCGTATCTGTATCCAGGCCTGCAGGGGGACCTATTGGTATCCTAGCTTACCATACAAGCAAGGAACCTACGGAAAGACTATCTAGAATTTTGATAAAAAGAGCATTAACACATGATTTGAACCTTCCGTAAACCTTAGAAACAGCCATAGAAGTGCCAAAGACCATTGGGACCCTATACATATAAAAGGTGCTTACGAGATTCCTTGCACATTGTATTCCTTACAGTGGTGAAACAGGTCAATCTTTCCAAACAAAAATCAAAGAACATGCTTCGGACATTCAATGAAGCAGAGTCAAACAGTCTGCATTGGCCGAACATGAGAAGCACACCAATCACCCAATCCACATTCAAGATTTAAAAAAATTAGCTTTAGGGAATTGCTAGGAAAAAGAATAAGGAAACCATAGAAATAGGAAAATGATGCACAAATTTCAACAAATTTAATGGTTGGAAGCTCAGTAAAACCTAGAAACTGTTGATTCATGGATGTAGCCAAAACCCAAACCAACATTGTTTGTTCTTGATTTGGTTAAATAATCAATTAATTGATTAATATATTATATATATATTTATCCAGTAATTGGCTATATAACATAGTTATGTAAGTCTCACCGACAGGGTTTCCGGGACGGCAAAAAATATCCCATATTTTGGGAATGGCTGGGGGACAGCTTTTAAAATAATATTTACAAATTGATATTTAAATATATAAACTTTATTCGATGAAATTTAGGGCTTCTAAAATAAAATGTACAAATTGATATCTAAATATATTAACTCTATTTGATGAAATTTAGGGGTTTAACATTTATTTAATTTTTCTTATGATACTTTCTGGATTAGGTTCAATCTTTTTGTTTAAAATAACAGCTTATTTCAAGTAAAAACATCTGTTCTTTTAAAAGAGTTCAAGAAATAGAAAAAATATTGAGGACATCCCCTCCAAGTCCCCGAGTCCACAGAAAGTTCAGGACATCTGGAATGCCACCAAAATGTAGGGGACACGTTCACGTTCCATGTAACACTGCTATATAATTGATTTATCTATTAAAAAGCTACTTCTTTATGCCTAAGAGCATACATATAGAAACTGGATGAGTTGAAAATGCTTTGAAGAAGCTTTTGATACTTCTGCAATTACTGTGCATTGAGAAAACTGCAATTATAGAAATCATTTTAATCATTTTATGAGCTTTGATTCCTGCATCGAGGAAACCTTAACTCTGGATTCGTATGTAACCTTTCAGCGCGTGTTTTCAAGTCAATTACAAAGTTTTTGACAAATCAACTAGTTGCTGATTCCTCTCTGGGATTTATTTTTTCTGCTCATATTGACCATGTTGACAACCGCTATTTCTTAAAGCAATCATGCCATTTTGTATCAAACCAATATCCCATAGATAATTCTCTCATCAAGCTTATTTGACTGTACAAGTACAACGAACTTTGTTCTGTGCACAAATACAATATATTAATAGGTCATTCTGAAATTTTGAGACCAGAATGATCTTTGGATTCCCCATTATTTAAAATGGCAAATGCTCCACTGTAAGAGTGTCATGTATTTTATTCTGTTGTATACTGCTCTATAGCCAGGTTTTAGTTTTAATGTTGTTTGTTTTCAGAGATGTCCTAGGCACTCCTTGCTTGCTGTTATTGCTTGTATTCTTGAGTCATATTGACCTATTTTGACGATTCGTGGAAAGTAAGGAATTTTTGTTCTTGACAAATCTCGGAGTATCTAATCAAATGGAAAAGCTTTCCAAAAACGAGGCACCTATAGGCTCACATCCATCTCTCCCCATGCTTTGAGGACAAAGCATCTCAAACAAAGGGGACTTGTAATGCACCTATTTATTATCTAATTACCTATCCTAATTAATACTGAAAGTATGTGACCCATAACACTTGTAACCCTCTAGTATCTATATAAGGACGTTCTATGCGTTACTGTAACATCATCCTGTACGTAACTGATTATATTACTGTCATTAATATTATTGTTTATATTACTGTAATATCCTATAACACCACATACTCAACATCATTAATATGGACTGTTATTTTCTGCTTCTTTATATATCTTAAGATTTTCAGAGGCTAAGGATACACAATCTCTGTTACCACAGCTAGTGATATTCTTTGTTGGAATCTGCTTTGAGCTCGTTGCTCACTATTACTCAAATTATTTGTACTCATTTCGGTGGTTATTCTTGTAGTTGTTCCTATTATCATTCCTATAGTCATCCCTGTCAAAATTAGTTTGGCGAGGCTGTGACAAGCCAAATTGTTGATAATGATTCCAGTATTTTATGCCCACTGGAAAAGAAGAGTTATAGTTCTTAGTACATCTTTTTGGCTCAGGAATAAGAGCCTTGTGCATTCCATCTTGGATTGTTTTTATCTCAGACATACTTTGTTTTTGACATCAAATTAAAGACCTCCAATATAGGCTTCCAATAATAGATGTTTGGGAAACATTTTTTTAATAAAAGTTTCAAAGGTCCCCCAATCTGAGGAATACTCATTGACTGACCTAGTTTGCACAGTTGTACCAGTCAATGAAGTGATCAATCTCAGAGGTTCAAATTTCTTCAAAAAATCACCAATAAACCCATACTTGGTAATGCTTCCATTTCGTGGCTCCAACCGTTGTACTACTTACATGAAGTACCTTGAATAATTAATCTTGTAACCATAATTATTCTTTCTTGGATCTTTCCGTACTCAAAATGAAATGATGTTACATCTTATTTTTCAAATCAATAACCTCTTAAAGACCTTGACCATAGTTCAAAAAATCGTTTATGGGTGATTAATTGGCAGACCAAATTTTGACTCGAAAATCGGGAATCGGCAATTTCTCGACAATCTATCGGCATTATTAGTTGGCAACTCTAAAAACATTTAAATTCATAAAATAAACTTAAATTAAATGTAAAACATTGTTAAATGACATGAAAAGTGAATCTATAGAATGCCATAGGCCCATAAGTATATTTTCTATTAAGTTTTGACCAAAAAAGAGTACAAACTCAAAGTACAAAGTTTGCAAACTACAATGCTCATAGAGTCATGTGACTTTTGAAGTATCAAATTATCAATAATATTCCATTTCATCAAACACGCCTAAAATAAGTCTGTTGTGGCTTGCCTTGCGGAAGTGGAAGGTAAAGATTCTTCCTCTGCAACACCAACATCGTCATCTGCAAACATATCATCTGGATCCTCACCAACTCCTAATGCCCCGATGTTATTGCTTCTTTAGTCTCCCTCTCCAAATCTGCTATCTCCTCTCGTAGTAAACATAGGCTCCACATCATTAGCAATCTAGTCATTATGTGGATCGATGTTAGCTAAGTCAATTGCATCATAACTTTGTGCCCCCTCCACTTGTCTCACACGAAGACAAAGATTGTATTGTATGAAGACAAGGTCATTGAGGCGTTGTGTTGTCAACTTGTTGCGCTTCTTTGTGTGAACAACTTCGAAACATGCTCCACGACAACACACAAAATGCGGATCGCTAGCTTATGAAGATTTGGTGTTTTTGCACCATAATCTTCCCACCACAAATATGCAAATAAGACATTTATAATTTTGTAAGTTAACTAGGCTTGAATAAATGAAAGATTTCTAGTATCTAGTTCTACGCGTAACGAGACTAAATACAAATGACTCAATTTGTTTTTACCTGACTGAGCAGTGTTTCTTTTTTACACATAGAGCCGAAGAAAAGAGCCTCCCCTCTGTAGTCTTGTAAATCGCAACTTGTCAACAATTGCATCTCTAATATTTTCATCAGATACCATCCTCTCTATGCATGTATTAAGGCCATCCATAACCTCCTCATCAACCTTAAATGATGGGGAATAGAAAACTTTGGATTTAGGGTAGATCTGCTGCATGTATATGTCGATGGAGTGTCTTGTTCCATCTCCGATCAATTATGCGCCAAATGAGTTCATATTTTTGCTGATTTTGCCCATAATATTTAGCTATGGCTTCCTTGGCCACGTCCATAGCCTCATACAAATAACCCATTGGGTTTTTCTCCCATCCACCATTTGTAGAACTCGAACCAAAGGCTCTGACACCTAAAAAAACAATACATAAATTTATAATGAAATTAATAAAAAATATTTAATAGAAAATGATAAATAAACAAATATTTAAGTTTAGGTTACTTTCATGATTTCTTCCATTTGTTTTGCAAACATATCATCGAAAATGGTCTTCACGACCCTTTCCCTTTGACCTTTCTAGCATAGGGAGACTCCAACCATCGTGTGCTCACAAACATTTGCTTAAGGGATGTTAGTGAGGTTGCAATGCTTGCAATGTAATGAAGTTTGTGGTAAATTGTGTGACCCCCGATCGCACAAGCTCTTTTCCATTGGTGTGCTCTCTCATCAAGTTTAGCACCCAAGTGTGATTGTAGATGAACTTGGTAATATTTCTTGCATCTTCAACCACATTTTTCACCCATGAGAGTTTGCCCATGTCCTCCAATAAGAGATCCAAGCAATGGGCTGCACAAGGGGTCCAAAAAAGTGTAGGGTGCCTCTCCTCAAGAAGTCTCCTTGCTGCTACATATGCCGCCGCATTGTTTATCACAACTTGGACGACATTCTCCACACCCACCTCCTTCACCACCTCATCTAACATATCACACAAAGTGCTTGTAGTTTTCACTTGGTGGGAGGCATCAATTGACTTCAAGAAGACCAACTGCCCACTTGAAGCCACTAGAAGTTAATCAATGTGCGTTTTTTCCATCCGTCCACCCATCAGACAAAATGGTGTAGCCTTTTTTTTTCATACCTTCTTTTGCTCTTCTACAAGAGTTTTGGTATGCATGATAGAATCCTCCAACAATGGGCCACTCAAATCATGGGGTGTAGGAGCCTTGAACCCTTTCTCGGACAACAATCAATGCAGTGACCAAATTCTCCCAATATGGACTTTTTGCCACATTGAAAGGAATGTTGTTGTAGTACAAAAGTTTTGTCGCAACTATTCTTGCTTCATTGTGCATTTCTTTATTCCAAGCAGTACCTTCGAGTGAAGGTTGTGACCCGAGACTATTTCGAGGGATAAAAATGCAGCTAAACTACTTTCAGTGGATGAGCCTGTCCCAATGTCCGACCCCCTGGAATTGAGGCAATAAAAGAGCCCTCAATGTCAAAATCTTCCTCGTTGCCCTTTTATTCACTAAGGTTGCAAGTGCATCAACTTTCCTTTTTTTTTTTTTCTCTGCATAAGCTGCAAGGAAAGCAGACAACTCTCTTTGAGCCTCAGGTGGTGCTTGTGTGCACATTGTCACTTCATTCCCTAGGTATCCGTGCAATGTGGAACTTAAGGCGATAGACACCTCCACTCATCTTCATTCCACAATAATTGCATACAACACAATTGCCTTCTGCTCGTTCACAATGCTTCCAAGAGGGGTCTTTTGAGTTAGGCTTACTAAGAGCAAGCTGAACTTGAACCGGATGCCGATGCCATTCTAAAAAACAACACAAGTTTTTTGTCTTAGTTTTACAAGTCTTAGAAAAATCAAATTGCATGATGAAACAAATAATATAAATAAGAATTAACCACATGCAACAAAATAAGCTAAATAACCACAAAAACAACTCATATTATTAATCCAAAGGCTCAAGCTAAATAAGCTATATAACCACAAAAACAACTTATATTATTAATCCAAGGCTCCAAGCAGTACCATAATGCATTGCAATGTGTCAAGTTGTACTTGTCATTTGGGCAGGTTGTGTTATTGTATCTTTTCATGTTGAATTATTTGTCATCTAAAGTGCTCACTACTCTACAGGGCTGTTTTGTGTACTATAGCAGAAATCATGATTCAAGATGTTTCAGAGAAGTCAAGTGGGTAAAGTTTTTAACGATATTGTTGACAGCCATAGTTTGCTTTGAAGTAATGTTGAACAAATCATTTTAATGATATTGTTGATAGTCATAGTCTGCTTTGAAGTAATGTTGAACAAATCATTTTAACAATATTGTTGACAGTCATACTCTGCTTTGAAGTAATGTTGAACAAATCATTTTAATGATATTGTTGTCAGTCATAGTCTGTTTTGACTGATTGTCAACAATATCATTAAAATGATATGTTCAACATTACTTCAAAGCAGACTGACTGTCAACAATATCATTAAAAATTAAAATGATTTGTTCAAGTTCAACATTACTTCAAAGCAGACTATGATTGTCAACAATATCGTTAAAATGGTTTGTTCAACATTACTTCAAAGCAGACAATACTCACATTACTGGAAAGTAGAAACCGAAACATATTCATCGAGGATTTGAGACTGTACATGGCCATGCATTTAGTTTACAGTTTAAAGTTTAAACTTTACCCACTCATCTTCTCTGAAACTTTACCCATTTAGCATTTAGTTTACTATTTAAAGTTTAAACTTTACCCACTCAACTTCTCTCAAACAACCCTGCAGAGCACTTTAGCAGCTAGCTAATAAATAATTCAACATGACAAATGCAATAATATATCCGCCCAATGACAGAACCCTAGCGAAAACGTGAGACTGAAAACATGAAAACGTGATGGTTCTCACCTGCTTCGAAGTTCGAACCTGCTCGTCCAGCAAAAAACCCTAGGTTGAAATCGCACAACAACAAAAAAAACGAGTCGAAATGCATGGAAAATGGCACTTTTATTTCTGTTTTGCTGTATTACATTAAACCCGCGATTTTCCACGATTTTTGGGTCAATTTTTCACGATTTTCACCCATAAAAATCACCATTTATTGCTGATTAATCGCTATTACAAAAATCATGATTTTTAAAAGTTTAATCGTTTTCTCTGCTTTTGGTGATTTATTGGCAATAAATCGCGATTTTTGAATCAGAGATCTTGACCATTGTACTTAGAGATATCGATATGAACATTTGTTTTATAAGCACAAGGGCTACTATACTCTTCTGACCTGTATTTGTTCTCCCATCATATTTTGAACATCTTGCTTGTTGATTTCTGGATTCACAGGTGGATTTTGAGCTTCTTGTCTATCTAGATTTGTATGCATACTTTGCAAGTCATTTGTGTTTAAACTTAAGCCATCAAGAGGAGCATTCCTGTGATTATGTCTAGTTAAAGCTCAAAGAACTTCATTCATCTTGTTAATAATATTGTCTTCTCGTCTTCTTTGTGTAGTTTTCATTACAATATTGATTTAATTGTTAATCGAGACCTCTTAATTCTTGCATAACTCCTTGATATGGGATATATCGTCGGTGATATGATCCATATACCTTGTAAACTTGCAATAGAAACTGGTAGGGTGGTGTTGTAGCTTGGCGTTGGTCATCTTTTTGACCGAATCCATTTGCTCAATAGTCTATAAAGTCTTGTTAGTCAGGATAGAGTCGTCTTGTATGTCAAAGTCAAATATCTCTCAGTAAAGGACGCATTTTCAGGATAACCCGATGTCCATGAAAATGCATGTCCATTTTGTGGGACAAATTTGTTTCTACATACATATCAAAACTGATATGCCAAATCGACTAAATCCAAGAAATGACCAATGACAGTGGTGATCATTCTGCTATTCGCGATCAAGTGAAATTGATCAATTGCAGCAGCTACTTGCATTAATTAGTGAGGTGTACAACTCCCAATGAAGGCATAGTGAAATCTTAATCCCACTATTTGATCAGTCCCTGCTCGGTGAGCCCCAACCAACCAAAGGTGTAGAACAAAAGAAAGAGCAGAGGCCCATGCTACATTTGTGTTGAGAGTATGCCCCTAGTCAGGCCTAGTGCAATTGATAGTTCTGTGAACAATTGTGTCATTGTTCATGGTTTTGAAAACATGATAGTATGTTTGTCCCTATCCACATTTGTTTGTATGATCTCAGATAGATGTGTGTCCCTATCCCTGATCAGAATTGTAGTGAGACCACTTCTACTACCCCTGCTGGATTGGCGATATGTTCACACCCGTTGATGTTAATTGAGAATCTGAAGTATGTCCCTGCTCTTTTGCAGCACCATTCCTTTCCCTGTAAACTATGTCTGTAGTAAGAGGGGAATGTTGGAAATATCTTAAGTTAGTGTTGGTTACTATATCATATTTTTGATGTATTAATCATAATCATGTTAGTATTAAGTCTAAATGGGTGCTATCAGTAGTCTTAGCATGTGTTGTGAGTTGTAATAACAACTCACCTTTAGTTTAGGATGTGTGAGTTGGAGAGATAAGGTAAGACTCCTTATTAGGAGTGGTAATTTGTATAATCAAAGCATCTTGGAAACGGCTTGGCTCGTGCCTATGTGTTTCTCGGCCATTTCTAGCAGCATCTATTCACAAAAAAAAAGAACACAAACAAAAAACAAACACCCTAAAGGATTTAACCTAGCCCTAACTTGGTGTCGATGACAACAATCAAGGGAGTTCTACACAGGGTGTGGAGAGTGGAGATAGTGGGAATGGCGTTCATGGTGCTACTGATGATATTGACTATGAGAAGAATCTAGATGATTTATTCTAGATTAATATCATGTGAACTATTCTTGCATTTACATTTTGAAGTTTCAACCTATAAAACATGATGTCACATAAACATGTGAAATTGTAAGCGTGTTCAACCTTCTGAACTCTTGTGAATACTAAATACTACATTTTGAAGTGTTTTATATTTTGTGGACTAAACATGAGTATTATGCATTTATCTTTTGTGGACTAAAAATGAGTATTATGCATTTTTATGTATACTAAATTTTTATAATATATTGTTTAGACATTTCTGTGCCATTTTGTTTCCAAGGGTTTTGGAAAATCCTTGTTTCCAAGTTTCAGACCTGTTTCCGTTTCCATTTCCTTGCAACTTAAAATAATCAGATGGATAGGGCATCCTTATATAGATGCTAATCACACCCTTCAAGTGAGTTTTAGGACAGCTAATTGAATAATAAATAGGTGCATTGCAAGTTCACATGTGAATCCATCCCACAAGTATCTAACTCCAGCCACAAGATGTTAACCTTGGGACTCTTCCCACAAAGGCAAGGATAAGGTTCATGTTCATAAGCACTTCTTTCTATTCCTAAACTAGAATTTCCAGTTATTCACACATGGCAAGCTCAACTAGTGCTTTATTCGATTAGATAAAAGTTAAAACTACACATATAGGTTGAACAGAACACTGGCTTATACACATAGGTAATTAGTTGATAATGCGACCTAGACTGTTTTGGTGCGAGTACATGTACAGTACGCTGAAACGGCAAATTTTTAAAAGCTTCAGGTATGGCATGCTGTGGGTACGTTCATACAATATATTTTAAAAAAGTAAAAATATAAATTTAAAGAAAACAACATGCTGATAGTCTCAGCAACCTATAAAATATTAGAAGCCAACAACAAGCTTATTATGAATCAGAAGCCATCTAAAGCAAGATTTCTTTGACTGAATACAAGAAGACCACAAAACATTAAATCTATGAGTCCATCTACTAATGGGCTCACAAACATTCCACTTATTGTTAAGGCCTAGGAAAGGTTTGGGGAGAAGGCAATCTTTTCATAGAGTTGTTTGGAGTTAGCTTCTAGGAGAAGGGGCCCTTTAAGCCACCTCATAGTATCCCAAAAGTCATTCTCATCCTCCATAATTAGTCCAGTAGAGGGAGCTGTGAAAGCATTTCTGAGCATTGTATACATTCTGAACTGAGATTGAGGAAGCTTATAGAAAGCTTTAAGGTCTGTCCATTCCATCCACTTCCCAAATCTGTACAAGTCATGAAATATTTTAATTCCTTTCTCAAACCAAAGGAGGGCAGAGCAGCCTCTTGTCAAGGCAAGGATCTTGTCATTATATTTCAGATTCGACAAAATCAATTTGTAGGCTTGGCACCTAGTGTCAAAGGAAGAGAAGATAGGCTGCCCAACCACCAAGTGCTTCACTTGTTCCCATGCCCTCCAAATTGAGTGAAGAATAAAGTACCCATGAGGAGCAACAAGAAAGCACCCAAATAGCAAGTCAACCAAATGAAGTCCTTTTCATCGTTCTTGACCCTTCGGAGCCTATTGGCAATATTGAATCTCACACAAACTTTCCAAGTTTCAATTCCAGTCGAAGCCCTCAAGTTTTATTTATTTTTTGCACTTAAAAAAAAGAACCATGTGGGTACGTTGTTGGTACGTACCCACAGCATACCCACAGTGTACTGCACCCATATACCGCACCAGTACGTATCAGGCCTGGTATGGGGGTACTTGGCATTTCCGGGCAGTCTAGAATGTGACTAGCATTGAGCCCACTAAAATGGTTTCATTTGCAACAGCATTCTGATTTAATATCTTGCTGTGGGATATTTTCTGAATGATTTATAATTAACTTATGAAGAAACATGCATGTAATAATGAAAAGTTGTATATGTCTAACTATTGATCCAAACTCACAGCCACACATACAATCATCATAGTTTCTCCCAAAACAAGACATGAATGAGTAGACTAAAAATATTACAGTATTAATCATCAAAAGTGTCTTGGGAAAAATAATTTGTATCATTCCTCTCAAACTTACCCTAAAAAAGTATTGGAATATAATTAAAGTTAAACCTTAACTAGAAATTTTCTTGATCTGGTTATATAATTTTGTGTCAAGATAGGAATCTATAATTTTAAGTGTTTATTATTATTATTTTTGATTTTGAGCGGGTGAGGCTCGGGGCTCAAACGCATCCACCCGCTTCTTCATTTGTTTACGTTACTAACCTAGCTATTACAGATGCTTGCTGAGCCGCCACCACAGTTTGCAATCCCTTTAGGGTGGCTACGTGGTGGTCACTTGCAAGTGATCTCGTCAATCTAGGTAACATTCCAAATTTAAGGAGGAATCACCCCGGACTTGTGAATAGTAAAGGCCCAATAGTCTCACTTCGCATACACGGCAAAAGGGTTTACCCTACGAATGAGCATTGTCTTGAAATTAGAACCCGGTGCAGGTCAAAATTCGGCCAATACAGAACTTGAAGGTGCTCTAGGTCAAGGTTTGGTGCTTTATTATACTCAAATTTTGTGGCAAAAATCCCAAAAATGCAAGTTAAAGTCCAAATCTGTAATGTCCCCTTTCTGTAATGTCCCCTTTTTCCTACGCCAAATGGCCCAAGGGCCAAGTTGAGTCCAAAATGTGGTCAGACCTAAGGGGGTGTGGACGTTGGAAGCTTTTGGGAAGGGGCCCCGTGGTTTTAATATCCTAGTTTTGTGTTTGGGGGTCACTTTTGGACATGGTGACTCAAAAAAGGAAAAAAGTAACTATAGTTACTTTTATTTTAGTGGCCCCTCCATGGAATGAAATGCGCCTAGGGTTATGGGGGCTTGTTTGCCAAGGAAAAGTATATAAGGAGACGGGGAAGGAAGAAAAGACACTTTTTGTCGCATACCTTTTAGCCTCCTTCTCGTGCAGCTGCTGCTGTTGCGCATTTTCAGCTTGTGGAGTCAAATCCCATAGGGACCCTAGCTTTGGTGGTGAGAGACCCGTCCCTAGCTAGTAGGGCATTCTTTGGTAGTGAGAGATCTACCCTAGTCTGTCATTTTGGAGCCGCTTTCTGGGTTGTGCTACAGAGATATTACCAGAGGGTTCAAAGGAAGGGTTTTGAGGATTTTTGGGGGCATTTGGGGAAGATAATCAGAGGGATTCTAGATCAGACTTACGGCAGCCATTTGGGCTGGGTGTGGCAGCACGTTGAAGGCGCCTCCATCATTTTCCAACCCCATTCCAAGCGAGGCGACTTGCAGCCTTTATTTGGGGGTTTTCCAGTTAGCGTTTGCAGATCTGAAGGTGGAAATACTATTTCCTATATCTGTCATTGTTATTTCCAAAGACCCTTATTTTTGCTCTTGTATTTAGAGGGTCACGAACCTCTGAAGTTTTCCAGCTGCCTAGGGCATTCTGTAATTTTCTGGCAACAGTTTGATTTGTGTAAAATTCCCAAAAACAGTTTTATTATGTCCTCTATAATAATATCAAGCTCTCTTTAAATTTTCAAGTGATTCGAGTGGATATCTTGGGAGATATTGATTTTATTTAGTTGTTGTCCTTACTGTAAAAATCTGCATAAATCAATATTTTATTTGGCTGCAAGTTTTCAATATTTTGTGCATTTTTAAGTGGTATCCCACAAGGGATATTTCAAAATCACGATAGCAGAAGCAACACAAATACCCAACCTGGTTGGCAAATGCAAGTTGCCATTCAAAAAATCCACTTTAGAGCAGTTTAAAGTTTAAACACTAAACTCGTTTTATGCAAATCGCACATCTAAATGATAAACAATCGTGAAACCAGGTATTTGCAACAAAGTGAGGGGTCATTTCATTCACCATAAACTAAGGGACTAGTGCAATTGATTATCTCATGTTTTTTTAACTAGCTTACTGGTGCAATAGATTATGCATAATTTCCCTTGTTCATAAAGGTATAATCTAGATTATGTTCATGTGGCACTTCCATTTTATGTTCCATGTACATCAGAGGAAGGAGCTATCCATGTTTTAATTTATTACTTGTTTGATGTAGAAGTCACTATATTCTAAGAGTTGAATCTGTGCACCATTTCCTATTACTTTATTTCATTGCCATGTATTTCAGAATGGGTATAACTGGACCGAAAGGATTCAGCATTTGGAGTTTCATTATGAATATGTTGTTAATAGAATTGACTATTGAGCTTTTGAACTTATCAATTGGCTTAAAAACTATTTTCAAGGTTGAAACCACTAACCAGTAGAAATCAAGGAAATGCACTTCCAGTGATTTTGTTTGAAGGCTTTTGTCAAGGACTGCATCTGACTTGAAATGCATTCTTTATTTTTGGACAACTTTCCAAACTGTTCTTGGGTAAACTCACAGTGCTGATTTATGTGTTTTTGGAGCTTAGGGATTCAAGGTGACCAGACACTGTATGTCAAGACCTTTAACAAGCTGGCAAGCCGTGACTTCTCAAAGGCATTTGTCTGGACAGTTTATGTCCCGAGAGCAGAGTCTCGGTATTCAATTAGCACAACTAGGTCGAGCTGCATCTGCTGCGGTGAGTATATGACTGACTTATCTCAACAATTTGCTGCTGTTTTTTTGTTTATGTTTTCCTGATTCCAAGATGGTTACTATTGTGGAATAAATGTGGTCGCTTCTTTGTGTTCCATCAATTCTTTGAAGTGATTTGACATGCCGATATAATTAGATTGAGATCGCAATAGGGCTGCATTCACTTATACATTTATGGATTTGTAGCTTAAGGTTTTGTGCTTTCTATTCCTTTAGGTGAGAGAATTTGGTGGCCAATCATATTCTTGTTTCAGGATAATCTGGTTTGCTATATGAGTCACTCTATCTTAGAACAAATACAAAGTTCTTGACAATACTTCCAGCCTCCAGTTATTTCCAACTATCTAGAAATCACACACTTCTAAACTGTATCAAGAATTTGTTATAAGGTTAACCGTTAAGTCATTCCACCACTTGGAAACGTGTACTAGTATTCATGAATCTTCCTGCTTTGATAGGTCATTCATAAGCCTTGGATTGTATGGTTGTAATATCATTATTCTTGGTTCAGGATAATCTGTTTTGCTATATGAGTCACTCTATCTTAGAACAAATACAAAGGTCTTGACAATACTTCCAACCTCCATGTATTTCCAACTATCTAGAAACCACACACTTCTAAACTGTCTCAAGAACTTGTTATACGGTTAAGTCATTCTACCACTTGGAAACACCTAATAGTATTCATGAATTTTCCTGCTTTGATAGGTCCTTGAATTTTATGGTTGTAATATCATTATGGCCGTCAAGTAGGCTGGAAACCGTCCAACTAAGGATGGCAGTTCTACACAAGGTTCCAAACTTTCATATACATACCGGTGCTATTAGTTCTTTGTATATTATTCTTCCTTGTGGAATTTTTTTATCCACAAAGTTTTGAAACCCTTGGCAGCAATGTGTGTTCCTGCATTTGTGTATTTATTGTCATTTTTGTAGCTACTAACTCTCATATTTCTTTTTCGTAGATCATACTTCTGTTTCTCTTGCAACCAAATATTACCAACTTAAATTTAGAACAAGGTAGAGTTTCCCTTGAAGTTTTCAATGCACATGGACTTTTCTTTTGAACCATTGATTTCGTATGTGTATGTATGGCTTGCATGTTTGACTTGCTGAGGATCAATATGCACCCTGCTGGAAGTAAGAAATCAAAACTAAAATTATGTTAATCTACTGGAGCAATTGAAATCTGTCAATGGGACTGAATAACTCATTATTATTTAAGTTAGAAAGAATGTCAGAGGCTCTATAGTGTCTCCTGACTTAATTCATGCATAGAACTGAAAATTCTTCCCTGATTTCAATGTTCAAACAGACATTGAATATCTTAGCAAGGCCTTGTGATTTCTGTGATTAAACTAATAGTTTTGGAATATGCAGCAGTAAAATAGCAAGGGGTATTTCCTAAATATGTTCTGGTTTCATTTTGCTTGTCTGGAGATGGAAACTTTAACTTGTTTCTGCCTATAGGGAGCCGCTCGCCGTCATTTTTCAGGAAAAAAAAATGTAGAAGTTGAATCAGTTGCAGCTGGTAAGCCAGGCAAACCAGAATCACAAAATGGAGCAGTCAAAAATACTTCCGTGTTCAGGTATGTGATGACATTTCAGGGCATTTTTGAGTACGGGGCAGTGCTTTGTCAGACTTCATGACTAAAACTAAGGTTGCATCTTTACTGTCATTTTTTCTGGAAGCTATCTAGAATCGATCTTAGCTTTTGCATAATGCTACACAAATGCTTTGAGATCAAACATTTAGATATCATTACTATGTGCATTATATTTCATCAGTAGAAGTGCTTGGAAGGATTCTTTATTGGGGCAGATAAGTTTATTACATTACTGTGCTTCAGCATACATGCAGAAAGGCCAGGACTCTTGTCTTAAGTCAAACAGTGGTCTGTAAATGAACCTTTATTCAAATGCCAACTATGGAAGAACCAGAGAATGAAGGTTATTTCATGTGAAAGTATACATAAAATGCTTTCCAACAATATACAACATCCCTATACTCGTAAAAAGACCAAGCAACGAAAAATTTTCTTCGCTTTCAGACATGCTGACACCAATCACATATGATAAATGCCATTTTTGACATGAATAATTATCTATTAAATTAGTAATCCAATTAATCCCAAAGCATTTCTAGAGGATTAGAGTTCAATTGTTTCTCTTTGAGCTGCTACATATTCTGCCCTAGTTTTGGGGAAGTTTGTTTTAAGTTGACATCGGTGGTAAATTGAGCTGACACCAACAGCATCTAAGATCCTTATTTAACGGAAATAACTTTTCTCTCATACCATCAAAATCATTTCCTTTCTCATTTGAATGTGCTAGCGGGGAAAAAAGGGAAAGGTGAATTTATTATAGATTTGTGCATATCCAACTTGCCACATCATCACACTGATACTAGCTGTACAGACAGTACGTGCCTATCATATAGAAGCATTTTGCTTGTAATTACTTTATATCAGTGTCATTCTCTATGTTTTGCTAAATCATTTTTGTTATGAAGACACCCTAGTAGAATGATATGCTGTAAATGATTGTTTTCAGATATTAAATGTCAAAATAAATGCTATAATAAATTCTGAAGAAACCACCATTCTCTTTGGCAGCACCCTCTTCTTCATAGCAGTAAGAACCCTTGTTCAAGGACCCTTGATTCTCAAGTCTCAAGAATTTACAAAGAAGGCACCACAACTGTAAGAGAGCTTTTTCATTTCAGCTTGGAGATTGTATTCCCTGGTCCATGCTGAAAGCAAGTTTTCATCTTGCCACCTCTATTAATAATCATTATCACCAGAATTAAGGATTCATTTCGGATTCTCCTTTTCATAAGCTTGGGCTTTCTCGTCTAAGGTCCCAGTGTGAGCAAAGAGATTAGAAGTGGAACTGGGATACTCTTTTAGTGCATTTCTCATCTAGATTTGCTTATCAATGGTTCTCTCCTGTTCCTCTCTAAGGAAAGCTAAATCAAAGATGGAGTTAAGATCAAATGCTTCTACCTGGGATTTTGCATCAAAATGGTTTGAAACTTTGGAGACTAATGCTGGAACCCAAAAAAAGGCTTGTTTTGTCCAGAATTCTGTTGAGACCGGAAATAGCTATGTTATGTCAGCATTAAGAATGGTGATAATGAGCATTGTATAAGCCTATTAAGGTATTCAGTGCGAGTGAGAAGAAAATGTATTGGGTTGCCATCAGCTTTCTGTCTTTATCAACTCCTATGTGAATTCTATTTTGGTGACTTCTCTGTCACTTGTCTTCGCAAATGGTGACATTGAGCCCTGACATGTATTTCTCCCCATTTAATTAGCCATTTACACACATTCTTTCATATGTCATAAATCATCCATGCCGTAACATCCAGAGTGGTCAATTCTAAAGTTAAGACACAATTGTAACATTGATTAGAGCTCATAATCAATGCCACTTAATACATCACATTAGATTGCTGACATATCACTAATCTTCATAACTCTCTCTTTTAAAGTAGATGCATACTTTAACTAGACTTTGCACACATATATCTTGGACTTTTTGTCTTGAACCTTCTCACCTCATTTCGTTTGACCTTATTGTTTGGCTTTGTCGATTTGTATTTTGCAGTTGTATGTATTCATGCGGGACTCTCAATATATTAATTGATATCACATGTAGCTAGCAGAAATTCGTCCTTGGCTTTATAAAAGGATAAATTCTGAATACACTTGTCAATAATTCTAAGCCACCTTCTGAGTCTCCCCATCTTGTTCTCTTAGAATACCTTGTAGGAAGAAGACATTTTCTTCCTGTTGTATATCCACAGTTATGCAAGTGGCAAAAACACCCGCATCCATGCCCAGGATGGATAGCTAACTTAAGCAGAATTTCCAATCAGAGGAAATTATTTTGCAGTAATGAATGATGACTATTATCAGAGACTTTTTATGTAAATTGATAAAATCAAATATTGTGTTGACCAAAACACTACTATTTAATTCATATGCGACTACTTGTGAATGACAGATGGGCATGTGAATACCCTTGGGAAGAGTTTCCTTTATCTCTTATATCTAGAAAATGCATGATCATGTGGTGAAATTTATGTCACCCTATTATGTTTTTCTACCATATTACCCTATGAATTAAATATCAAGTTTTCCTTGCCATGCATTTTTTAATATTGTAATCTGAATCTTTTACCTAGTTTACCAAACTGTATATTTTCAACTTCTACTAAACTATTGATGGCAAATTTGACCTTAATACATCATAACATTCACTGCTTTGCCGTTTATATATCCTTGTGGGATATTGTACTTGTTTTCACACCTGTCCTTCAATACCTTGTTGCAGTTATCTGAAAATCAGTGTGGAGAAAAAGATGATGATCTTGACTACGGGACTTTGGAAGAAGGCTTTGTGAGTTTTGAATTTTGTGTTTTTTTGTCAATTACTTGGGATTCATATTTGAGTCTCTATCAAACTCTGATCTGACTGCTAGTTTCTGTTTCTTTAACTATCAGGTAACTGTCACACCGTTGGGGCTAACTTCTAATGTTGATTTGGAGACTCGCACTTCTACAGCTGCATGGATTGATACATTACTAAGTCCAAAGTCCCCAAAGGGGCTTTGATTGGGTTGGAGTATATTTAAACTTGTGATCTGGACCTGAGATTATTGGTTGTATGACACCATGACATGAGTTTGAGTGGAGTTTCTGCAGATTTTTCAGTATTGACTTTGGGAAAAGCATGGGCTAAGGTCCCCATGCACAGGGTCCCTTGTATATAACTGATTTCCCTATGTTGAAAATGCAGAAGCGATAGTTATTTTTGAGAGGAGATGGTGAAGCCCTCTGCGTTATTAATTTATATGATTATTTTGGCATCTGTCAGATGCTTCAGATATTGTTCTTGATATTTTTGACAGAAATTTAGCAGCACTGAATTTTGTCTTGTTTAGTAGTAAATATGTTTCTGTACAATCTTTATCTGTATGAATTGCATCTTCACCTACGGGGACATCAGTGTGTCAGTGTAATATAAACATGAACGATTGGTTTTTATTTATTCTAATGCTTAAGAACTTTGTTTCTGGTCTATATATACAGATATTTTTATTTCCAATTATTGCTTCAGCTGGAACCACTTGGGAAGTGTGGGCTAGCATGGCACACCTTTGTAAGCTATAGCCTATGAGGCCTGTTGAATAGAACTTTGGACTAGGTAAGCTTACAAATGGAGTTAGCTTGCAGTTCTGGAGTCCTATGAGCAAACTATTATATCATTTTTATGGTTGAATAAATCAAAGGTTTGAAATGGATGTTAATAGAACAAATGCCATGTTCTTGGCACCTAAGTGTTCCACGGCAAGTTTTGATGCTTATGACAGTATGCATACTGTAGCATAGTTAATTGCAGTCACACAATGCCAATCATCATGGCTCATCTTTGTGATTGACAAACTGAGTACCGAAGCACTGCAGCTTAAAAAGATTTGAATTCTTATCATAGTTTTACTCTATTTTATAGTTAATCAAGTGTTTCATTAGACATTTGTTTTTGTGATGTGTACTTGTGACCCTTGATTTTGCGTTAATGATGGGTTGGTAAACCGTAAGATTACATAGATAGATTATTGGGTGAAGCATCATACCTACCACTACTTTTCCCATATAGACATATTAAGTTGATACATTTGGAATTCTCCTTAAACAAGTCTACTGTGTATGATTTGAGAGTCAGACATGAATATATAGTTGATCATGTACAGTCTATTGTGTACCATATGAGAATCAGACATGAATATATAAGAGACCATGTTCCTTGCAGTCATAATAATTAATGCACTCCTATTTCTATATTGTGCCATATGTTTCTTTGGGTATATGTGATGAGTAGCTGATATCAAACTAAATTTAGCAGAACCGTGGGATATCAGGGATACCATTTTTTTCCTGCGAAGATGATTTATGCTGTCAGTTGTCATTGTTAAGGTTGCCAAAGTCCGGTCTTTTCAACAAGGAATACTTTATTTTTAGCAATCTCGGAATTTCAATGCATAGCAATATAGATATTCAAATACTTACATCATCTTAATACATGTTGTATAAAATACAATAACCTGAAATATCAGTAATAATTATCAATAATAAAAAATACAGGTTTGCAAAGTTTACTTGATGTAATTTCCATGTAACGATTACTTGGAAGTTTGTAGCAGTCACTCTGTAATATCATTGTCAAAAAAGGAGCGACTAAATGATGATGCTTGTGTAATGGAAAGATACACAATGCTAGCTCTACTGTACTGCCATCGAACCTCTCACTGAAGATAACATTAATCACGTTTTACCAAAACTACTTGCATGGCAAACTTGGGGTTGATGCCTAAAGTCTTAGCATTAATGGTGGCAAGACCTGTGAACAGCATCTCACAAGTCTTTAATCTTAGGCTTCAACTCTTGGATGGAACGTTGCTTTTGCAGCTATTAACTACTAACTGTAGGACATGAATTATATTATATAACAACGTCGTGATCACAGTTCTTAATACTATTTAAAGTATTATATTATATACTAATTTTAGAAAATGCTAAGAATATAACTTATTCATTTACTCATCTGAAGTGCATGTAAAATTCTGAACAATTGTATACTTATTTCGACCACCTCAAGAGGTTCTTGGATGTGTTTAGAATTTTTATAATTGGAAGAAAATTACCCGTGGTAACAATTGCTGGTGCTACCCTTGCTCCAAGTATCTAGCACCAATATCCAACAAATAATTGGCATCAAATTCCCTTCTTCCAAACACATCAATCATGGATGTATATGAAACCTCAATAATCATTAGGTGAAAGGGGCTACATCACATGTGCCTAGTTTTGAATATTATGTGGCTGATAAACTAAATTATTTTTCGTCCCATCTATTGAATCCCCCACATAAGCGATACTAAAATCTCTGAAATGTTTGCTAAACATTTTGCGAGTATGTTGTCAAATCCCTTGAGCCATAATTGGAATGTCTTGAGAGGTTTTTCAAACAAGCTGACATTCCTAATATGAGTGGGTTCAGTTGCAGATGCAAAAATATCATATGTATGTTTCAACAAGTTGGTGTTGACAAATCTACAACACCATCTTGTCAATATTGACATTTGCTTGACATTGCTGAAATCAACAGCTTTCTGACATCGGCATTAGGTAAACAATAGCATGTTGGTGTCTGGGTGTAAATTTGACTTCCGATTTACACGTTTTCTGCAATGTTAGCTGTAAAGAACTTGCAAATTTTGAAATCATTGTTCCTTCCTAGTGGCATATATAAAAATTCACCATCATTTCTATGTACTTCTCTTGAAAGACTTGTGAAGAACTTGTTTTATATATAGTTCATTTTAATATAGTTTATATTTTATATTTGATGGCCTAATAGTGAAGAATTTGTACTCTTGAAAGAGAGATCACAATTTCGAATCTTCCAAAGGGATGGGGTTAAAAATACTATCAATAAATTTTTGTTTGATGGACATGTCAAATTTACAGCCTGTTTGTTATCATCAAGGTGGGATTGATGAGCTGAAGTCTACAAGTCATCCACATCAGCATTGACTTTTTGGCATTAATTTGTGTGACTACAAAAATCAGCTTGGACGATACAAATATCAAGATAATTATAAAGTACCCCAATTTAAGCATTAAATTGCATTCTATTAAATGTGACAACATAATCAAATTGTCACAAAGAGTTATTAATGCAAAGACTATTAAGGTTTTTGGCCTAATGGTTTGATGGCTAAGACAATGGAGGCACATTTTCTCTATATTTAGCAATATTTTGTTTGAATATAAGTAATCAACAACCTCTATCAAGAGTTTGTGTTTTATAAGGAAGAATTGTGATTTGTTGCAAGTAATTTAGTTTTATGGTTATGAAATTTTAACTCACGGGAAATTTTGTATTCGTTGCTTATTATTGGAGTAATAATTGCCAAGTATGTAGAGATGGCGGGTTTGGTTTCAATATTGAAATGTACAAGATGTCAATCTAATTAATAATGTTAACAATCTTGAGTCTTACATCTTTACAAAGTTCTAAGAAACAATTTAAAATGATAATTAAGAGAATTTGGAAATATTGTAAAATCTTAATCTTAGTTTGATTGATCAAAACTAATTTTCCAAACATTGTGAGTTAAACTAAATAAATGAATATTGCTAAAATAAAGATTAAGGTTGATAACCTCTATAATGAATTGGTTGTTGGACTACCCAAAAACACCTTTAGGATGAACAAATTTGTAAAATTTGTGACTAGAGACATTAATGATGAAAACTATTTCTTTTGATGTGCCCTACCCTTAATAATGTGAGATAACTCGTCTCAATTTCATAACTCAACCCAATTTTATATTTCAACTATGCTTCAAGATACACTAGCCTATGAGAGTTGGGTGTCTTCATTTCCAATTTTTCAACTATAAAAATGGGATTATAAAGAATATCTAGTCGCATTTCTATTTCATGCATACATTTTTGTATAGCTGCTACCTTCTATTCCATTGCCATTTTGTATGGCATTGTACACACCTCAAAATTGCACGGTCTTAAATTTGGAAAACAAAAATCAATGATGAGCTTCTTCCTCCAAACTGGAGAAGAACTTCAAATCTTTCCTATTCTATCTTATCTTTTTTACCATCTCCCCTTTGATCTCTAGTCACTAAGATAATTTAAAATCCACACTTAACTCCTTTTCTTCTTTTCCATCAACCATGGGAAAATTGTAATCAAGACATGTTGATGGTTGTGCAAATAGGTGGTTTTGGACATGCTTTAATGCAAAAGCCCATGTGACACAAATTTAAATAAATTTGTTTCGTCCACTCAATTAAACATTCCAAAAATAGTTGTAATTATTTCTCCATCACCTTCTCATTATAAAAACCAATTTTTGGGCATATGGAACAAAGTGGAAAAACTTCACAAGGGACAACTAACACTCACTGCAAGTGGTTACCCAACGTTAATGAACTATATTTTCCATTCACCAATTAGTTTTATTAAGTTGTGCTGCACTATTTCTTGCAAACCCTTCTTCTTTGGTATCTTGTATCATAGGAACTTGCATCTGGAGACAACTGAATATGAGGAGTTAAAACAAACCTGCCAAGCAAACTTATAACGAGTCTCAAACTACATAACCGGGTTTGTGGTTAATTTTAATTTCTTCGTGCATTGCTTAAAGTATCCTATTGGAAAATTATTTGTAAAAGCTTATGTTTTATTTTCTTCAATGATAATATTTGAAAGAAGTTTGCTTAGACTCATAAAAATTAAAATGGAAGCTTTCTAGGAGTTTATGAGTAGGTTTCACACACTACTTTTAACTTTAGTAGTGAAAGTACACACAACCTAGGGATTTAGAGGAAGCTTATGCCATAAGCTTATCCTTTTTTTCTACAAAGGGTCAATGTCAGGAAGGTTCAACAAAGCCTCTCTAATATGCTTTACTCTACTTCTTTTTGGTGTCATCAATTCTTTCAACACATCTTCATTATTATGTTTCATTAACATTCTTGATAGCTTCTTTTTTATGAGAACAAATCTCTTGTTGGTTTTACTTCGAGGAAAATTGGAAGTGGGTTTGTAGCTCATATTCGTTATTCTAGCTTTGAAAAGTTTGTTGGAGAAGACTACTTAGATTGAAACAAAGCCTTTGTATGTTATTCTTGTTGACAAGCCAAAGGTCAACAATAATAAAAAGTAATTTCTAGTTTTAAAAGTAGAAGTTATGTTTTCATTCAAATATTTTCTTCACTAGAAGAATTTATGAAAAGTTGCTTCTTATTTTAAAACCCACTTCCAATAGAGAGTGACTTTGCCTTGTGTATTATTTTTCTTCAAGTTACCTTTGTCTTGTTTATTTTATTTGAGTTAATCTTAAATTCATGTGAAAATTCAAAAACTAGGTATGTTTCTTTTATTTATTTGAGCACATTATCCAAACTCAATTATATTTATTTAATTAAAGTCTAGGAATCATTTTTCTTTAAAGTAATTAGTGATTTAAATTGTTATTTTAAAAATTTAAAATCATTAGTTGCTTTACTCAACATTCTCCCTTTCATTTAATTAGCATAAGTTAATTGACATGCACACATTAGGTAGTTGGAACCTATTCTACCCAAACTTAGCCTCTACATATCCATCAATTGACCTATTTTATATTTCTTTATGAGCTTGTATCACTTTATGACCATAAGCTGGTCACACACAATCTCATAAGAGAGATTTGATACCTAGAGTAATTCCCTGCCACCATTGACCTAATCCACGAGGATATCGATTTAGAGTTGAGGGTTATTGTATTTCGATCTACCCCTCTTCCAAACCTCATAATTGTTTGATTGATAATGCTAAACAAACCTTTTGAAGTTGTCAAAACCCATGGAAGAGGTTGGAACAACCAATGCATTTTTTCATTTTTATAAATTCTCTGTTTTTTTGTCTTGTCCCGACCTTGGGAAGTCAAGTATAAATGATAAATGTGCAATATTTCTTGCATATAATTCTAGTGAACATGACATGAAGGATTTGCACTCTTAAGTCTTCTTATCCTCTTTTTTTTTCATCCATATTTCATTTCTTTCTATTTTATTTTATGGGTGTATTCACACCCCCAAATTATACTAGGACAAGAGGGACAACTTGGTATGCTAGGGAACTATGAGCAAGAACAAGCTTGAGGCAAACCTCTCTCGCATGTCCTCAATGGAAAAATTATAACAATACAATGGACACAATACACACAATAATGTATCCAACACACACTCACATCTCAAGTCATGTTAGATCTAAATAAGCATAAGGCAATTAACAAGTTTTCTAGTACCTCCCATAACCAACACGACTTCAATGACACGACCTTTACTAGTGAGGCTAAACATTCATCGGTCTTAATCAAACCTCACATCGGCTTACAAAATATTGACTTGGAAAATGAACAAAGATTAGATGGGTATATTGAAAGGATTTAGGTCATGAAAGATGCATTGGCAAGAATACAATCAATCTCTTCTCTTTCTAACTCTAGTCTTCTAGAATAAGCTAAGGTGATTCCTATGGAACAACTCATGCTAGAACAATTTATAGGGGACATTGTCATGATCCTTTTAAATCGTTAAGAAAAGAAGTTCTTAAGCCTTCTACTAATGCGAGAAAAATCATCTCTCCATCGGTAGAACACATTTGGGACTTGGAAAGTAACCAAACCATCCCTTAGTCAAAACCCTAAAATTAGGAACAATACCAAAAGATAAATTCTCAACCAACCTAAATCATGCATTGACTCAAAATTCAATGACTTCTTATCAAACCTCGCCAAAGAAAATCAACACATTCTCACTATCTTCAATCATGAGAAAACATATGAAGTTTTCCCTCTCACGTTACTCCAAGTCATGCGGACTCTCAACATGTCTACCCATGCTACTCATGATCATGCATCTATTGGTACACTCTATTCTCATGCTATTCCTAAATATGTGTCGGTTAAGACATCTCTAAACACATTTTCACCACATGTTAACATGTATACCAAGTCCACTTAATGAGATTACTATACGCTAACCTATTACACACCACCTCATCGAGGGGCCTCATGCAATTAGTGTCTATTCTTCCTTCTTTATTCAAATTCCTCTCCTCTAAATTATTTTGAGACCACTTTGGTGAAGATCAATGTTGTGGGAACTTATGCTAAATACCTTGAGGAACCCCTTGTTCACAAAGTGTTTGAGGGCTATCTTACCTTGTTTGCTAGTAGAAATCCCTAAGTTTAAAGGAGAAGGGGACCCTAATGTGCATATCCAATCCTTTTCCGTTAGAGAGTTGCTTGAGATCTAGTAGTGCCTAAAATATTTCCAAAAACCTTTGAGGGCATTGCCCTCAAATGCAACTCCTATCTTATTGAGGCTTCCATACAATCATTCAAACAACCCATCACTAAATTTATAAAAGATTTTGACATGAACAAGCTATTACTTTTGGGGATAAAATAATTCTTTCATGTCAAACAAGAACTTAATGAGTATCTTTTGCCTATTTTATTTCAAGATGGTGTTGAATTCTCGTATTCCTCTGTTAGAAGTCTTCATATGAACCAAAGAGAGCTAGATGGTCTATTTCTTCACTCTTTTAACCATGAAATTCGAGAATAAGGTCAAAAATTCCCTTTCCGATCCTACAAAGAAGTGTTAGAAGGCCCTATGAGGATTTACCAAACCACCATGGATAGTGGGATCAAGACCTATGGGTCAAATGAAAAACTTGTTATGTCTACTAAAAACAATGAAGGGTTTCAAACCAACCAAAACAACTAAAACAAATAAGGTCCTAAAATATTAAAATACAACCGCAGATTAACATCGACACCATTACATATTGTAGACAACTAATTTTGACTACGCAATTTTAATCCTAAAATTGCACTAATTGTCTTCCTTTCCATCATTTTGTTATAATTAGTGATTTTAAGCTAATTAGCTAATATTCCCCATCTTCTCGGTCAATTAACAAAATATTGTTACTTAACTAGCCTTTTCCCTCATCATGGATGCCAATTAACGTCGATTCGTTGGTTAAAATCCTCTTTTAATTAATTAACTAACCGTGACTAATTAATTAACCTTACAATCTCATATTTAATCAATAAAATCTCTTATTGGTTAAATCCCCCTCTCAAACCCTTCGATTCTACTAATTTCCATCAAATCATATCCAATTAGCTTCTATAAGTTAAACTTGGCCTATTAATTAATCCCAATTGATTAATTAAACCTTCCCAAACTCGCATGAGTTACTAGTCACTAATTAATCTTTTCTAATCACATTTATCCTCTTGTAATTCTACATTCACTTTATCCCACAGATCACTAGGTTACAAATATCTCCCAAATTCGAAAGTTATATAGGAAACCTAGTAACCCCTACATAACTTACACCATGTCCTTGCAAGACACTATAATTGAGAAGAACATTTCATGTTATTGGAAGGCTTGTCAAATCAAGTGAATCCCTTTTACTTGTTAAGAGTAGTAAGAGAAGAATCAAAATGACAATCAAGCCATATTGATGAGATATCTTCCTATTTCTTGAGAAATCCTTAATCGTGCATGGTCTACGTTTGAATCACTAAGGAAATACCTACATCCAAAGCACATTAAAAGATCAAAAGGAGGTTTTCACTTAGTATAGATTCATATTTTGTGATTTAACTAGCTTTCTTTTCCGCTTTATCATGATGTATTTTTGAATTAAACTAAGTTAGGATCTACTTGGTGTTAGGTTCATTCGGTTAACTTAGCTTATATTTTAACATGCATACACATATCAATAAAAGAAGACAAATGTCGTTAACAAGTGTGTGAATCAAACAATAAATCAACAATGGGATAGGAAACCAAAGGAAATCTAACCCCACACATTCATCGAATGTAGTTTATTTCAAGCTTTCTTAATCACGTGCCAAAATGAAAATGAAAACACAATTCATTTCAAGGTTAGGGTCAAAACCAAAACCCAAAGCTATTTGTTTAGTAACTAACATCAACAATACAACAAAAATTCAACTAAGGACAAGGCCAAAACCATAGAACAAGAAATTACAAACCCAATCGTTATTGTTTATTCCATAATTTCATCAATCATGACACTCACCTCTATAGGGAGTGTAGTAAATTCATTTAAAAACTATTAAATATTGGCCATAATTGTTCATTGACATGTTCTTAGGTGGTCTATTGAAATCCCCAACATAGTCGGACATGATTTATTACAACCCAAAATGTCAACTTACGTATATATTACGACTCTTTTCCTAACCATTTCCCTCAAAACAAACAATAAAGAGGATTCCCGAGTGGAACACGTGATATAGAGGATTCCTTTACTAGGAGCATTGATGTTTCACTTGACCTAAGTCAAAAGGGGAAGAATAGAATCATAGGTGTGGTAGACTTAGACATTGAGGAGGAAGTGAAGGAAGGGAATAACTATGAAAATCCTTTTCTTCCATACCATCACTCAAGGATGACCTAAACACCCCTAAAATTAGTTGGGGAATATGACCTTATAAAGGACCTTTGAAAGACAACCTCTTAGACATATTTTCTAGATTTGTTGAGGAAATATCCTCTCATCATTTAGTGCTCCTTGATGCCTTGGGTCTTGGTCACTTGACTAATGTTACTCACCTCTGAAGCTTAGGTCAATCACATTGACTTTGACATGCACCATCTTAAGCACGAATACATCGATGTTGGATATTTATTTGACATTAAGAAATTAGTTTTTATGTTGATATGGCTCTAAGGGGGATGGATTATATCTATAGGTGTGGGGTTTATAAAAACTACATCAAGAAGGCCATGATTGACATTATGGCTGTAATAAATCTAGTACCTTTATAATCCTCAACAAATGGGTTATGATGAAACAAGTCACTCATCAACTAGAAATTGTTTTTGAGGTTATATTATTCTCAAAGCCACTACCATTAGAACCATTGTTCTTCATGTCAATTTGGACCATGTTGAATAAATTCTACATAACCCATAAGGATACAAGCTACATCATCATCTTGGGAAAACCTTGAATCGAGAGGATGAAATCCATTCCCTCTACAATTATTTAGGAGGTTAGGTTATTACATTTAGGGAGAGTGTACCTCACTTAGGGTGGCCCAAAACCATTTCACATACACTAGTAAAACCTCAAGAAGAAACTTGGATTCCATACGATTACCAACTACCAACTAATACAATAAACAAGTCTCTCCCCTTAAGGGATCACGTCAAAATCGCTAAATGGGTTCAAAAGTCACCCTTGAAAAATAGAAACTAGTTTACGAACCCAAATAAAAGATCATAGAAAATACCATTGAAAAGACTAGTGAAGAAGATGCAACTATGGAAACAATTCCAACTAAAGCCATGAGTGAAATCATCAAAATCCTAGAAACTCAATCTCCAATTTATCTCTATTTGACCCTCATAGGGTTGGGATCTATTCCCCCAAAGGATCTACATCCCTTCCCCTCGAATATTTTGTTTATATATGCATGAAAGAAATCTCAAATGTTCTTTATGAGAGCCTAATTAATGACCCTTTCTTTCCTAGTTATATGTGGATGCTCCATTACGATGGAGCAAAATGTTGCTTAAGTGCGAGTCTTTGAGGTGGTTCTAACTTCTCACTAGGGAAGGTCATCCCCTTTTATTTCAAACTAGTGTTTGAATGCACCAATAATGGTGTTAAATATTAAGCTTTACTTTTGGGTCTCTTGATCATGAGGAGAATTGATGTTCAAAATATCGGGGTCATAAAGGTTCATAAGTAGTTTCTAATCAAGTATCTAAAGCTTACGAGACTAGACCCAAACATATTCAATTGGACAAAAATGTTTTCCACAAAATCATTAAATTATTTGACTTCATCTCCATTGATGATCTTGCAAGAGAAATTAAGAAACTTATTGATTTTATAGCCTCTTTTTCCTTATGATTTTTCCCACATGAGGGATTACCATGATAAAAGTTTGTTGTGTTTGTTAGGATATAATCTTTTTGTGAAAAATATTCCAAACACCAAAATTATAAAGAGATAACAAACCCATTACTATGGTTTTTTTTTTGAAAATGGTGTACTCTTAGGTTTGTTACGGGCATATGATGACCTCCCCATAATAAGAAAGGTTTCTCTCTTATCCCTCATTCATATTCCTATTTAAGAATTAATAATGATTCTAATTCTCTTGCCAAAGAATATGAGGTCCATGAAGTTGATGATGAAACACTTGATCTCTCACCTCCCCCATAAGAGTTTCGGGGAAGGAAACACATCTTTGATGATAAACATGATAGACATTAACATTGATATAGAGGATGAGCCCAAAATTATAAAGCTTTCCTCCACTCTTTTCCCTAAAGAAGTGGAAGAACATATAAATATCCTTACCAAATACTCACGCATGACTCACGAATTTTCCTATAAAGACATGCCTACGATCAACCTCTTGATAATATTTTGCAATATAGATACTAAGCTATGTAGACACCTATATTCTGCTTTTGCAATCTTATTGCCAAACGCATCAAATCACTCTTATTCTTTCCGATTCCATTATAATTAGTGGTTTCACTAATTAAGTAACATTCCTAACCAATGTAGCGATTAACACCACGTTGTTGATTGTGTAACCCCTTTCGCATTCAGGATGCCATTTTATGGTGAATCGTAAGTCAAAATCCTCTTAGAAATGGACAATTAGTGATTATAAGCTAATTAAGCCTATTTTGCCCTTGATTTGGTCAATATGCCCTAATATTGGCTCAAACCCCTCTTATGACCACTCAAAATCACCCCACTTTCCTCTACAACGTCTCAACAAGCTTCAAAAGATTATCCTAGCTTCCTAGTTGATCCTAAGCGGTTGATTAAGGCTCACACCTCTTAATCACTTGGTAATTCACTAATTGTGATTAGCAAAGGTTAATCATGATTATTAAATCTAATCTAATTTGGGTTTTTAGTCCCACATGCACCAAAATACAATTTTTTCCAAAAGGAAAACTATAAAAAGAGTGCACCTCATTCCTTTATATTTTACACCATGCTTTTGATAGTAACCTCATATAAGACATATGTTAAAGAGCCTAAACTCCTTTAAGGATCCACATGCTCATCTTTGCCTAAAGCCTTCATTATGGTTAGTAGGATGGTATTCAACATGACCTTGTATTCTCGTGTTGGAGAGATCTTCTCACCATTTGTGGAGTATGAAACATTCCCAATTTGATTGTTTCTAGATCTATTTAGGTCTATTGTTTAGTAATCATCTAACACAATAAGCATGATATTAGATGTTAGTTTCATTTGATCTCCATTGTTATGCTATTAAGCTTTGATATTTTATGTTTCATTCCTTAGCTTTTGCAATTAGCTTTAGACTATGTGGTGTTAGTCTTGCTTTGAGCGAGCTAATTTGTGCTAAACGTTTAAGGTGTAATCATTTGGCACATCCTATTATACCCATCATAACCCCTATATGCCATACATTAAATCTCATCTACCCATCACTTGTGAATTGGGATCAATAACAACATGTACCTATTGACATGTTTTAGAATGATGAGGCTATTGGTGAGTTCTTGGGCATTAGAGATAACATTCCAAGAAATGATCACAAGAAGGGGTTCTCCATTTAGCTTAATACGTGTGCATACTTTGGAGAGGAGGTAGAGTTATGCAGACACTTAAGTAAAAAAGTGAGAAAGGGAAAAATTTCCAAAGAAAAGCCTTGTGGAAATAAAAAGGAAGTCCTATAACAAAAACCTCTTTGAGGCGCTTGTGGACAAATAAGCTAGAACAACCTATGGAAAAGATAGTGTACCCATATAAAGATGATGATCACCTCCTTGAACCTAGTTTTTGTAGAGGAGGATCTCAATCTCCCTCCTGATCCTACACACATGTGGGACAAGTCAAAGATACTAGTGGAAGATACAATAGATGTTAACATCGACACGAGAGGAGTTGCGAGGATAGTTAAGTTGGGAGCTTCACTCTCAGCCAAAGAACATAAAACATTCATAGGACTCTTGAGAGAGTATGCAAACATCTTCGCTTGGTCTTATGTTGACATGTTAGGACTTGATCCTACATTAGTGGTACACACAACCTTGTTGTGCATCCAGATGCCAAGCCCATCAAACAAAATCTCTAGAAGATGCATCCCCATGTCGCCTTATTGGTAAAGGTAGAGCTAGAAAAGTTATTAGAAGTAGGATTCATTAGGCCTATCGACTACTCAGAGTGGATTTCTAATGTGGTACTAGTTCAAAAAAAACCAGTTGGTATCAGAGTGTGTACTGATTTTAGAGATATTAAAAAAATTGTCCCAAGGATGAATTTCCTCTCCCTAACATTGACATGATCGTCGATTCTATTGCTGGTTATGAGATGTTATCATTTATGGATGGATTCTTAGGTTATAATCAGATAAAGATTGTAGAAGAGGATCAACACAAGATAACTTTCACAACCCGTTGGGAACATTCTATTACCAAGTCATGCCCTTTGGCCTTAAAAATGCAGGTGCTACATATCAAAGGGTGATGATTGTAATCTTCCATGATATGATAAGTGACATTATGGAAGATTATGTAGATGATATACTATCTAAATCTAGAACTCGGGCGAGCACACGGAAATTTTGTAGCGTATCTTTCGGCGTCTACGGGACTCTACAAAGTCCGCCTTAACCCAAAGAAGTTTGTCTTTGGTGTACTATCTAGGAAATTACTAGGATTCATTGTATCAAGGAGAGGAATAGAGGTGGAACCTACAAAGGTCATGGTTATCATAGAAATGCCTCCTCTTAAGAATATTAGACAGTTGCATAGCTTACAAGGGAAAATTCAATCCATCAGAAGGTTTATTTCACAGCTAGGAGACAAGTGTCATATGTTCACACATATTCTTAAGAAGGATGTTAATTTCACCTAAGGGCCAGAATAACAAAAAGAATTTTCTCTACTAAAAGAATACTTAGATAAACCCCCGTTCTCATGCCGCCCACAACAAGAGAACCCTTATTGCTTTACATCTCTGCTACACATTTTGTGATTGGGGCACTGTTGGCTCAGTATGATCAAGAAAAAGAGAAACATATATATACTATTTGAGCAGGACATTGATAGCGTATGAGCTCAATTATCCACAAATTGAGAAGGCTTTCTGGCCGTAGTTTTTGCTTTTTAGAAGCTACGCCACTATATGCTTGACAATAAAATCAAGCTTATTTCAAAGGTTGACCCTCTAAAATACTTATTATCCAAACCAACACTAACTGGAAAGATGGCCAACTAGATCATCTTATTAAGTGAGTTTGACATTGAGTACGTTCATCAAAAATTAGTAAAGGGACATGTGTTAGAAGATCAACTAGCAGAAACTCCACTGCCAGGTACCGAACCTTTGAGTTTAGAACTACTAGATGCATCTATCATGTACCTTAAAGAATATATCGTTTGACAACTATAATTTGATGGATCCTTTACCTTTCATGGTTCAGGTGCCAAAGTTGTGTTAATCATTCCCATAGGAAACTTGATTCCTCAAGTGTTCTAGCTTGGGTTCCCCTACACAAATAATATAGTGGAGTATGAAGCTCTCATTGCAGGGATGAAGCTAGCTATCAAGTGGGATATCAAACAAGTCAATTGCATTGGTGATTCAATGCTCATTATCAAACAAGTCACAGATGAATACAAGGTAAAAGATGAGAAGCTCCTCCCATACAAGAGGATGGTGGATTATTTGAAAGAATACTTTGAGTAGATAACATTTGAGAAAATACCAAGAGCACAAAATAAAATAGCTGATGTTATGGCTACAGTGGGATCCATGCCAAGTATTCCATTAGGGAAGAATGATACGATGTTCTTTGTTGAAAACCTAATAACGCCGACATATGACATACTAGACTCTATTTGGTGTGTGATGTTGTTGGTCCCTTTTCCCCATGGTACACAAAAATATTTAATTACCTCCATGATGGAAAATTTCCCACTAACATTTCCCATGTTGAAAAACACACCCTTATCCAACGTATAGCCGCTATACCCTACTTGGGGCACCCTCTTTTTGAGGCTACGATGGGAATCTATTGTGATGTTTAAGTTTAGATGAATCTATCCAAGCAATCAAAGAGGTGCACGAAGGAATCTACGGGGCTCATACTAATGGGATCGTTCTTGCTAAGAAAATTATCACGGTAGGCTATTATTGGCTTGCCATGGAGCATGATTGTTGTCGAGATGTGAAGAAGCACATGGATTGTAAAAGTACGAAACTTGATACATGCGCCGTGCAATCCTTACAACTAATCATGACACCCTAACCATTCTCAAAGTGGGGTCTCGATCTAATAGGAAACTTAATCCTATCTCCTCGGATGGCCATAAGTTCATTATAACTTCCACGAAATACTTTACAAAATGGGTAGAGGTTGTTCCTCTTACCTATATAGAAGGTCCCCAAATCTCTAAATTTATAATGAATCATATCATTTGTCGATATGGTATCCCCTCTGCTATTATCACTAATAATGGTAAGTCATTCAAGAATAAAAATGTGAAAGCACTCTGCAAATGCTTTTAAATCTCCCTTAAGTTCTCGACCCCCTATTACCCTCAAGGTAATGGGAAAGTCGAGGCTTCTAATAAAACCATAATTCACATTATGGAGAAGATGGTGAACAAGATAGGCCTTGATTGACATTAACAAATTCATCCACCCTTTGGGAATTTAGAACATCTATCCACACCTCCACATGTGCAATTCCATACTCCTTAGTATTCGGCACTAAAATTGTACTGCCTTTAGAGATTGAGATCCCTTCTTTGCGCATTGAGCTAAGGGAATCCCTGAATGAAGAGGAATACTGAGTAAATGGTGGCGAGAGTTAGAGCTATTAGATGAGAAAATACTTCATGCTCTCTAATAACCTTAAAGTGTATTAGGATTGAGTGTGAAGAAGTTCTGATAAAGGGTTATACCTCATCGATTTGAGGTAGGGGCATGTTAGTGCAGAATCACAACACCCCCAATTGAGCTCTAAAAGATTTGGTTTTCTAAGGCAGGCTCATTTGGTGTGATTACGTAACATTGAACTTTCCCCAAGGTGTGGGACCTTGCAAAAATGGGAAAGCTCTCCAGATTGAAGGCTTGTTCCTTATTCCTTTGTTCAGGTGCATACATAAGGATTTGTAGAGGATCTATTTATTATACCTAGTCTAAACTTGCCAAGGGGACAAGGATAAAAGAATCCAGGAAATAAGAAATAACTAAACTACTAGGTGATGCACCAATGGAATGATGGACACTTAGTTTACCTTCAACACGAACAAATAAAATGCATACTGATAAACAAGCACATATAGCTAGATATGTAATGAGAGACCGAGATAGAATCAAAAGAAATAAGAAGGATCGAAAATCGATCACAAACGTATTTTATTACTCTATAGATTGATACGAGTTCATTACGAGAATAGCCGAAGGCAAAACATATTACAATTTTAATGGAAGGCATGAACCCCACAAATCCTTTGTTAGAAGGAGAAGGGAGCATGCAAAAATAAGAATGTCAACCCTTCTGATGAATCATGTTCTCGACTTTATAGATTCAACCTGAGAGAAGAAGGAGAAAGAGAAGCGAGAAAAATAGGTTGCAGCTCAACCACCACTGTTAATGCCTCTGATGAAATCTGCCCTAAATCTATCTTTTATTACATCGATCCTTGGTTCGACATCTTGGAGGGAGAGGAAATGGTGGAAATAGATTGAATCCGATCTAGTTGTTGCAACTGGTGGATCCTGCATTGAAAGCTTGAAGATGTTTTCCTCCATTTCCTTTACCTAACCTCCTCAAAAATAAAGTCTCAGACCTCCATTGCGTGGGTGAGGCCGAGATCTTTCCAATGGTGTTAGATTCACAATATTTCGAACCTTGAGTTGAAAGATATGGACTGAGTCGAAAGATATGCCCATTCAAAGTTTGTATCGACTTCGTACAAGTGGGCGGGAAAACCAGTTTGAAAAATGGGCCCCTCTTTAATATGGGACACATGGTAATCTTTGGTTGGCTGGGGAGATGTGCTCCAACTTTTTCCTTTATGCCTTTTGAGCGAAAGGAAAAATTTCACTTCTTTCCCGACTCCCGCCTTGGCTTTGACTCGGGTCTAAGTCTTTGACTTTTCCTAAAGGCGGAGTTGCGGGACATTTTGTGACTTTTACCCCCTTTTAAGGTAAAGGGTGAAAAATTAACTTGTTTTCCCGATGCCCCCTTTCCCCTAGGACACGTGTCACTCTGGCACTCACTCAAGAACCTTTTCTCCATTTTACCCTTGAAACAACACCCTTAAGACACTTGGCAGCCTCCACTAGTCCGCTTATGCGTTGACTATTCAACTAACCTTGCCCCCTTTGAGGTACATGTGGAGGCACCGTGCTTGTTTGCAAACGACCCAAAGTTGCCTTTGGAGGAGCAGAGTTGACACTTGTTGGCCTCCGCTACTCTATGGACTTTTCAACGGTTCCTCTCATTTTTAGGCTTTGGGCTACGTGGCGAGCTCGCGCTCGTTTGGGTTCCTCCCTTTGGATTCACTTTGAGAGAAGCGTCGTTAGGACACGTGGTCTCTTCCGCTACCTCCTCCATACTTAGTTGTTTTTGGGCCTTTCTTGAACCGTTTCAAGCCCGAGGATGTCGAATCTTCGTCGTTCTTCCTTCTTCTTGCTTTTGGCTCCTTTGTAGCATCTTCCCTACTTGTCCAAACCTGCTATTTGATGGTTCTACCTTCCTATAACTTGGAGAATGAATTTAAGGCGTAGAAATGGCCCGACAGAGTCATTTATTTCTATACAGGATCCTCTGCTCTTTCTTCATCTCCACCACTTCAATCTTTGAATCCTTTTTGCAACCAATTTATAGGATTAAGATGAGTTCTCTCGGGTTCCTTTTATGCGGGGTCGTGATTCGATCCAATATTTAGCTTGGGGTGAAATATGGATAATAGTTTGGCGACTCATGGGGACATCTGCTGCTAGATGAAGAGATCAGTTGCCTTGTCGTATCTATTGGGTATGGAGTCAAGAATAACAGGATGATACTATTTTTACCTCTGGTTCACGAGCCGATCACTGCACTCTCAAATTTCATAAGAAAATCTCAAAATGAAGATTTCTGAGAGTAGAAAATTGTTTTAAAACTACATAGAGCAACAAAACAACACCACGACTATGTACAAAATTGAAATCATATGTGCTCCAAATGGAACATGTAGAGCATGTAAAGCACTTAGGAGAAAAGTCAATCTACACTACAACAAGACAATGTGTAGAAGCACTTAGAGGAAAAGAAACTAAGCTAATATGTACAAGGTGGGAGCCTTCCTTCTAATAGCAGTGTTTAAGATAGATTCCAATCGTAACTCTTCACCCTCGATATAGACAATTGGAAATCATTACTACTTTTACATCTTGATATTATATAGGGGCCACTCTAGATGGCATCAAACTTAGAATGTCTCCCTGGTTTTGCTCGATATGCATCCCATTTCAAAACTAGGTCTCCTTCCTGAAAGGTCCTTGCTCTAGCCTTCTTGTCAAAGCATATTTTAATTGAGGCTGATCCTTTTCCATTGTTTGAAGTGCATGCTCTCTGGTTTCTTCTAATTCCATTAACTCTGCATACTTGGCCTCCATTGGTTCAAATTCAGACATCTCTAGCTATCTCAGGAGTTCCAATGCTGGCAACTCTAGTGATATAGGCAATACTGCCTCCTTCCCATAGACAAGCTTGAATGGGGAGCTGCCTGTAGATATTTTGGGTGTTGTCCTATCAGCCCATAAGGCCATTTTGAGATTTGTGTGCCAGGTCCTCTGATTCTCATCAAGAGTTCTTCTAATGATCTTTAGCAGGTTCTTGTTTGTGGATGTAGCTTGAGGCCATTACCTTGAGGGTAATAGTTTGATGAAGTGCTCAAATAAGTCCCATTCTTGATGGCCCATCCTGTGATCTTGGAACCTATAAATGCTAATGCATTGTCTGATATGATGGTGGATGTCACTCCAAATCTGGTCACTATCCCTTCATAGAAATCTAGGTACTAGACTCATTTGCTTTCTTGAGTGCCACTACCTCGGTCCATTTGGTGAAATAATGCATCATTTGTCATGATCCATTTGTGACCTTGGCTTGAGTTTGGATTGATGACTCAATGAAGTCAATCCCCATTGCATGAAAGGTTGGTCGACTAAGATTGGGTGCGATGGAAGTGCTGCTAGCCTTTCATTGCCTTTGAAGAATGCACAATTCTTGCACCTTTTGATCGGGTGTACCAGTCACTAAACACTTTGGGCCAATAATATCCTGCTTTCATGATTTTGAGTGTAATCACTCTTGGAGAAAAATGTCCTCAATTGTTATCCTAATGCATCTCAATAGAATGTCATTGATGTCCCTCTTGAACAAGACACCATCAATAAGAACATATGGGATGGCCTGTAGCCTGAAATGCCTTCTTTTTCTTTACTCATCCCATGAGGACACATGCATGTTTGAAGGAAGTGCACCATGTCTTGGGTCCAACAAGGAGCAGGTATATCATCTCTCCCTTCTTCTTGATCATTTTGTAGAACAAAAACAACCTCCTTTTCATTGTCTGCTTCATCTTGTTGACTTGAGGCTAGTTGTTCACATAACCCCTTCCTACGGACCAACTTGGTGACCTTGATCTCAATGTCATATTCCATGACATGGGTGATCCACCCTGCACGTTTCTCATTCAGATCCTTGTTGAGGAGGAATTCTTTGACTCCTATATGGGAGACCAATAGTTGGATTTTGTTGTTTGACACCAAATGCTTAAACTTCTTCAATCCCCTGATCACCACTAGGACTTGCTTCTCAATGAAGGAATACCTCACCTCATAGTCTTCTAGACTCTGACTGAAGAAAGCAATTGGTTGTTCTGTACTTTCTTTGTTCTGCGCACCAAAATTACGAAATAGTGTTCCTTGCCACCAAAGGCATACAATATGAAGTCCTTGGAAAATATGGATTCTACAAGAGTTGGGGCTGTGATATGGCCTCTTTGATAGCTTCAAAGTTTGCCTTTCCTTTAGTTGTCCATCGAATGTTAAGCTCTTCTTCAACATCAATGTTAGTGGCTTAACTAGAGCAACAATAAAGTTTGGGACAAACCTTTGAACAAAGTTGATCTTCCCAAGAAGCTTTAAAGAACCTTCTTGTGACTTGGCAATGGCGGTGCTTTTATTGCTTCAACTCTTTCTAGATCAATTGCGGACCCTCCTTAAACACAATATGGCCCAAAAGCCTATCCTCATGGGCCAAGAATATGCATTTTTTGGGGTTCAAAGATACCCCAAATCTTCTGCATCTTTGAAACAATTGCCTTAGATGAAAAAGGTGGTCTGATGTGTTCTTGGAGAACATAGTGATATCATATAGATAGACCAACACTATCTTGTTAATTAGCCCATTGAATGCCATATCAATGGCTCTTTGGAAAGTAACACCAGTGTTGGACAGTCCAAATGGAATTTTTTTGTATGCATAGGTGCCCCATTTGGTGGTGAAAGCAATTTTGAATTAATCATCTTCTTTCACCATGATCTGATTGTATCTTGAGTAGCCATCCAAGAGAGAAAATCTCTTTGACCCAGACACCACTTGCAAGATCTATTCCATTGAAGGGAGTGGGTAGTGATCTTTGAGGGAGGCTCGATAAAATCCTTGAAGTCAACACACTGACTGATTTCTCAATTTTTCTTTACGATTAGGACCATATTTCATGACCTAACTTGAATGCTTGATTGAGAATATGATACTTACCTCTATTATTTTGTTTAGCTTCTTCTTCATAAGAGGCTCATATGTGGGTTGCTTGGTCTCGCCTCTGCTAATAGCCTTTGAGCATTTGGGTCCGATTGAATTGTGTGTTGTGCTAGTTTTGGATTAAAACCCCTTAGGTGTTCATAACTCAAGCAAACACATCAGGGAACTCTTGGCAAAGTCTGTATGAATTCATACCTTTCTTCTCTCTGGCCACCTTCTCTAATTTGAAGTGTTTTGCCTTCCCAACTAGGATTGATTTTGAATCCTTTCCTTTGATATGCATGTTAGCCTTCTCTTTTCTAAGCCGATCATTAGGATTGAAAATAGATTCAGTGTCACCAAGCCTTTGGGAAGCTTGTTTGTAGGTCTCTCTCTCTCTCTCTCTCTCTCTCCCTCCCTCCCTCCCTCTCTCTCTCCATCGCATCCAGTCCACTCCCGCTCCCTGCCTCCTCCTCCCTCCCTCCCCTCTCCCTCTCCCTCCCCCTCCCCCCTCTCTCCTCTCCCTCTCTCCTCTCCTCTCTCCTCTCTCTCTCTCTCTCTCTCTCCTCCTCCCTCTCTTCTCCCTCCCCTCTCTCTCTGCCCGGTCCCTCTCCCCCTCCCCTAGTCTCGTTCTCCCTCTCTCTCCCTCTCTCTCGCCCTCCCTCGCCCCCTCTCCCATTCCCCATCTCCCAGTCCCCTATCCTCTCTCCTCTCCCTCTCCATCCCCCTCTCTCCCTCCCTCTCCCTCCCTCTCCTCCCTCCTCCCTCTCCTTCTCCCTCCCTCTCTCTCCCTCTCTCTCCCTCCCTCCCTCCTCTCTCTCCCTCCTTCCTCCCTCTCCCTCTCTCTCTCTCTCATCCCTCCTTCTCTCCTCATCTCTCTCAAGTCTCCCTCCTCTCTCTTTCTCCTCTCTCTCCCTCCCCTCTCCCCTCCATCCCTATCTCTCTCTCTCTCCTCTCAGTCCTCTCCCCTCCTCTCTCTTCTCTCCCCTCTCCTCCTCTCCCTCTCTCCCCATCTCCTCTTCTCCTCTCGCCTCCCTCCCCCTCCCCCTCTCATCTCATCCCTCTCCTCTCTCTCTCCATCCCTCTCCTCCGTGCTCTCTCCCTCTCCCTCACCCTCTTCTCCCTCTCCCCTCTCTCACTCCCCCTCTCCCCTCCCTCCTCTCCCTCCCTTCCTCCTCCTTTCTCCTCTCCCTCTCCCTCCTCCCTCTCTATCCTCTCTCTTCATCTCTTCCTCTCTCTCCTATCTCCCTCCTCTCCTCCCCTCTCTCCTCTCTCTCTCTCTCTCTCCCTCTCCTCCCTCTCCTTTGCCTCCTCCTCAGGCTCTCTCTCCTCGTCCCCTCTCCCCTCTCCTCTCTCGCTCTCTCTCTCTCCCTCTCTTCCCTTCCCCTATTTCCTCATCCCTCCCTCCAGTCCCTCTCCCCCAGTCTCCTCTCCCTCGTCCTCTCCTCTCCCTCCCTCTCCTCTCTCACTTCTCTCCCCTCTCCTCCCTCCTTTACTCAACCTCTCTCCTCTATCCATTTCCTCTCCTCTCTCACTCCTCTCTCCCTCCCTCCTCCTCTCCTCCTCTCCCCCCTCCTCTCTCTCTCTTATCCATCCCTCCCTCCTCTCTCCCCCTCTCTCCTCCTCTGCCTCTCCCTCTCTCTCTCTCTCCTCCCTCTCCTCTCCTCCTCTCTCTCTCTCTCTCCCTCTCTCCCTCTCCCTCCCCCTCTCCTCCTTTCCTCCTCCCTCTCCTCTCCCTCCCCTCTCCCTCTCCCTCTCCCTCCCCTCCCCCTCTCCCTCTCTCCCTCTCTCCTCTCCCTCTCCTCCCCTCTCCCTCTCCCCATATCCTTCCTTCCTTTTCATCCCTCCCTCCTTTTCTCCCCTCTCCTCCCTCTCCCTCTCTCTCCTCCTTTCCTCCCTCCCTCACTCCCTCTCCCCTCTCTTTCCTCTCTCTCTCTCCCTTCCCTCCTCTCCCCTCTCCCTCTCTCCTCTCTCCTTCTCCATCCTCTCTCCCTCTCTCTCCCTCCTCTCCTCTCCCTCCCTCCCCTCCCCCTCCCCTCCTCCCTCCCTCTCTCTCTCTCCTCCAGTCTCCATCTCCTCTCTCTCTCTATCCTCGCTTCTCCTCCCTCTCCTCTCTCTCTCTCCTCTCCCTCTCCTTCCCCCCCTCCTCCATCCTCGTCTCCATCTCTCTCTCTCTCCTCTCTCTCCTCCTCTCTCCCTATCCTCCCTCTCTCTCCCTCTCTCTCTCTCCTCTACCTCCCTCTTTCCTCTCTCTCCATCCATCTCCTCTCGTCCTCTCCTCCCCCTCCTCCCCTCTCTCCCTCCCTCCCTCCTCCCTCCTCTCTCTCTCCTCCTCTCCCCTATCTCCCTCTCTCCCTCCTCCCTCCTCTCTCCCTCCCCTCCTCTCCCTCTCTTCCTCTCCCTCCCTCC